>JAVIWB010003551.1:0-487803 GCA_031893035.1 Dermolepida albohirtum | reverse complement strand
CCCACTGTTCTATTATCCAATCTTTGTGTAACTTAGCCCATTGTAGCCTTTTTATTTTATTTTGCGGACGTAGAAGCGGTTTGCGAACTGCTACACGTCCCATCAGTCCAGCCGCTCTGAGCCGCCTTTTTACTGTGGTTAAAGAGATCCGAGTTTCACGCTCCCTGTTAAACTCACCGCGGATTTGCGAGGCCGTTAATCTTCTATCTCTTTTCGACGTCAATATAATTGTCTGATCTTCTGCAGGAGTTGTAATTTTTGGTCTTCCTGATCGTTTTCTGTCCGTATACCCTCCAGTAGACTGGTATCTTTTAATTGTATTTTGTACACCTTTGTACGATATCTTCATTCTTTTCGCGATATCCGTATAGAATCTCCCCGATTATGATGACTAATAATTTCTACACGTTTTTCTAGCGATATCTGCTTTCTCTTCGCCATAATCAAACGATGTTTACTGATTCTACACACTTTTATGTGTCTACACACTTTAAATGATACGAAGCAACTAAAATATTCTCATTACTTCAAAATGTATAAATACTTATAAATATAAAAACTAAATGTACTTACAAAAGGTTTATGCGGAAGGGTCTGCAATAAAATTTGTCTATTCCAGGTAATCGTTCATTATGCAGAAATATTACCTGCTCGAATAAATAATACCGCAGGCAGAGTTTCCTTAATCTCTGGTTATTTTCCAACTATTAATGCATTTAAAACTACATCTTTTATGTAAAGCTTTATAATGTACTTAAGAATAATCCTTTGTACTTATATCAAAGTAATACGAACGTAACATAGATAAATTTTAATTTTTATGAATTTACTGGAACTGATTCCAAACTTATGGCCTGCAGTATAAAATTAATGGTATGTTAATTTTGAGTGATAATGAGTGCTTAAAACCGTTAAGTATTAACAAATCTTACTTTAATTATGCAAATATTCACTAGATGTCGAATGGTCGTTCTCTTTATATTTCCTCATTTTCGCCGCACAGAGAACTCGATTTGCTGAAACAGCTGCGGAAGCATATCTGAAATTTCAAATATTTAACATTTTAAATTAATATGTAGCCTGTTTGTAACTACACTGAAGACGCTGCTTAAAAGGAAGTTTCACATTTCATAAATTATATACAGCTATTTATTTTATTTATCTACTCTCAAGTGCACGCCTATGATGCACCGACCATATTCCTCATTTTTGTTATATTATATTTATGAAGTACTTGAAGTATTTTTGGTTATTTTCTTATTATGAACAACTTTATGTACTGCCTATAATGCATAAGGAAATAGGAAGACACGAATTTTTTTGATTTTTTTATATTTAAATATGCTTCTATTGGATTGTTTAGAATAATTAACCCATCATTTCGAACTGATTAAATAAGGAAAAATAATAAACATATTTAAATCTATAATTAACATTCGTCAAATACTAATTTTGCGAAATTGTACAATTATCTAATCAAATTGCTCTAAAAGAAAATATTCGAAAATATTTTAAATCAGTATTATTACATATTAACAGAAATGACACTTCTTAATTTTCAGAACCAGTCTAAGTGGTTGCAGATGGCTATAAACAATATAGCTTCGTCTGGAAAGTTTTCGAGCGATCGAACTATCATCGAATATGGAAACGATATATGGGATGTAAAGCCCAACTACACCAAATTACCTGAACCACATGAAGTTAGAGACTTACAGCTGGGCTAAATCCATTATCGTGATGCCTACAAACTTATTGCCATTTCGTAAAAATATATGATGCGAAGTCACTTTTCACTTGAATTAAACGCCGGCCATTAAAGCGTGTTCAAGTTTTTCTTTGTTATATATACATATATAATATATATGAGAAAATTTTATTATCGAATATGTTGCGATTTTTTAAAATATTATTAGTATACAAGCCAATAGAGAAATGTAATGTAATAATAAAAACTGAAATTGTGGTGTAATAAATTATATAAATACACTAACAATTTTGTTTTGTTAGTGCCCTGATTATTCGTTTTATTGATAATATGGATAGTTGAGATTTCTTGTAGTAGTTTTACGTGCTAGGTTCGACACTTTTATTGAACCACAGATTATGTCTGTGGGGAGACTTGTACAAACACCTTTACTATAAAAAGTTTACTTAATATAAATATTGTTTAACAATCACAAAGATCTATGGGACAAATAAGCGGACATTAGTTACTGTTAGGGCAAACCCTACATAATAAGTGCGGAAATAGCGACTGTTTAAAAAATGTTTATATTATCCATATCCACAAACTTATTTGTTGGTAAAATTCCCTCGAATTTTAAATTTCTAGAACGTACAGGCGTTTACTTGAAATTTGAACATTATAACGGTTCTTTAATTAAGCGCTTCCTATATTTAAATTTAAATAAAACAAAGTGTGTGTGAGATATCGAAATTTTTTATTCGTTTGAAAGGCCTATCGATGCCATTATGTATGGAATATAACATTGTGCAAATGTCCGCCGCGGCTTCACTGGCGGGCGTGCATCAGAAATATCCAATTTTCTACGACCCTGGCGCATAAATCAGGCTGAATTTGACCAATGGCATGGGTTATGTTGGCTTTGAGGGCCGCTGTGGTTTGTGGCTTATTCGCAAGACCTGCGACTTAAGAAAACCCCACAAGAAAAAATCTAACGGGGTCAAAAGGCACGATCTCGGTGGGCAGTTCACATAGCCTCTACGTGACATGACCATGCCCTTAAATCGCTCATGCAGAATGCCCAATGTGGCATGAGCTGTGTGGCACGTAGCGTCGTTCTGTTGAAACCACATGTCGTTGGTGTCCATATCATCCAATCCAGGCCAAAAGGAGTTGGTAATCATCGACCTATAGCGCCCGCCGCCGACGGTCATGGTCTGACCAACGTCGTTCTCAAAGAAATATGGACCGATAACGCCGCTAGCTCAAAATCCACACCAAGCAGTGACTTTTTCGGGATATATTGGACGCTCTTGGATCTCATGCTTATTGGTAGTGTCCCAAATTCGACAATTTTGTTTGTCGACTTACCCATTCATCCAGAAATGGGCCTCATCGCTGAAGATGATTTTTTGATGAAAATTAGGGTCAGTTTCAGACACCCAGACAGCTCCATAGAATAGGAATAATAACAGGTATGTATTTGCTCATGTGACACTGAAACTATCACTTGTGAAAACGTCTCTTCTTTTTTTGTAAGCAACTAAAAAAATGTGTTTAAGTTTACTTTTACCACAAGAAAATAGGCTAATGCTATTTATAATAGAATATTTGAAAAGTTCCGATTAAAATTATATTTGTCGTTTCTTTGTTTTTTCCCAATATGTCATCTCATGTCCTCCGTGATCCAATCTCTTTGTTGTCGAGGTGTGACAACAAAAAATTAAATGGAACGAAACTAGAAATAAACAACTATGACGTGATTGATAACTTAAGGCCGAGGTAAAAAAATTGTCCACCAAGATCTTATAATTTCACGTTTTTGGATTATTTTTTGTGGGACTATGTTAAGTCAAACGTCTTTAGAAATACACCGAGATTTATTGATGAATTGAAAGACAATATTCGTCGAATTAGTCAAAATATTGAGACTTTGTTTTAGCGTTAATAATGTTAATAATTTTCTGTACTTACTAATGTAAAAATCCAATTTGATAAGATTTTTATTTGAGTCACATCGAATAATCGTGTAACATCTATGTCCTGTGTATTTAAATAAGTAAGCCGACAATCCGTCTCGTAGACTTCTGCAGTCGTCGTCCACAATTTATTCTGGAGCTCCAGCCTATCGCGTCTTTGGCTCTGTTGCCTCACTTGGTAAGTGCTGATTCACCTAATAAGTGACGCAGCCCTGATCCAGTCTGAAAGATCAAAAGAAATTAAGTAAACCAACACACCTATTATCAATTGTAGCTGAAATTGTACTTAAACCTAACGTTTAAATTTTGTATTTAATTTTCTAATACATCAAATATTATCTAATAATTTATATTAATACATTCAGTCCATGCAAATGCATTCATTCAACCACCGTTTTTAGTCACCTATTTGCAATGCACTGATAAAATTTACCAAATATTTGAAAAATCTTACAGCAAAAGATTACTTCAAGAACACATACTGCAAAGTTAAATAGCAAAATATTTTGAGTAAACTACATTTTGTTATTTCAACACATTTATATCTTGAACAAAATACGAGAGAGAGAATGTAATGAAGTTTTTTGTTATTAGGTCGAAAAATGTACTCGTATTACACACCACGCACAAAATTGATCGTTTTCGTTCCCATGAAACATACAAGAACTCTCTAGTTTGATAAACTTACGGCGTCGCGATCCAAAAATATAGATCAAAACTTATGATTTAGATTGTAAATCTTTTTGTGGTAGCAACTGTATATATTTTATAATTTTCATATTTGCGAAAATTATTTATGATAATAGTTTTGATATCGTATATATGAATATTAAAAAATAAAAAAGCTATAGATTTAATGAAATTAGAATTGATTTAGGAAATATTTTAACCGAATCAAAGATTCCGATCACATTCATGCGTGTTTTTAAAATTTATTAGTAAAGTACAAAAATAAAACTTATATAGCGGGGCTTACGCATTATAATTTTATTAGAAAGTAAAATTAACAATTATAATTATCGAATTCAACAAATAAAATTATATTTGGATAATTGAAAGATTAATTGCTTGGCATTTGATAGAAGCAAATATAAGAAAATGAAGGTAATTACAGAGAGTTAGTCATATTTGTATGACGTATTGTGCAGTTAAGTACTTCGTTAAGAGATGGCTCTCCCTAGGCTACATCATGCATTCAAATATCTCTAAAACAATCTAAAATTATTTAATTGAATATTATAAATGATTTGATTTTAGAATTTTAGAAACATTTCTATTTTATTTATAAATAATAGTTAACAACTTTCGATATTAAAATATAACTAAATGGGATTTAAATACAATATAATTTACAAAATTAAATATAATTTAGTTTTCGTATATTATTAGGAAATTGAATTTGTTTGTAAACCTGGTAAAATAAATTATAATTTTCATATTATATTAGGTGCGCAACTAAGTTCTCGCTGTTTTTTTGATAAAAATGCAACTTTATTGTGAACAAATGTTTACAAATGAATCATTCAAAATATTGCCCATCGCTAGAGACAACTTTTTCCCATCTTTCTGGCAGAGCTCGAATACCGTCACGGTAGAAGTGTTTGTTTTTTGAGGCTATCTACGAATCAAGACATTTTGAGATGTCTTCATATGAGCGGAACTGCTGATTAGCCAGACCATGTGCCATCGAACGGAACAAGTAATAATCGGACGGCGCAATATCTGGGGAATATGGCGGGTGGGGTAGGACCTCCCATTTGAGCGTTTCCAAGTAGATTTAAACGGGTTTGGCAACGTGAGGTCGGGCGTTGTCATGCTGTAGAATCACTTTTTCGTGCCTCTGCTCGTATTGTGGCCGCTTTTCGTGCAGTGCTCGGCTCAATCGCATCAATTGAGTTCGATACCGTTCCCCAATGATGGTTTCGTTCGGTTTCAATAGCTCATAATAAATAACACCGCCCTGGTCCCACCAAATACACAGCAGAACCTTCGCAGCGTGAATATTCGGCCGAACCGACGACGTAGAAACATGATCGGGCAGTCCTCATAATTTTGTTCTCTTTGGGTTGCTGTAATAAATCCATTTTTCATCACCCGTAACTATGCGATAAAGAAAGCCTTTCCTTTATTGCCGCTGGAGCAGTTGTTCACAGGCGAAAAAGCGACGCTCAACGTCTCTTGGCTTCAAATCGTAAGGAACCCAAGTTCCTTGTTTCTGAATCATTCCCAACGCATCTAAGCGCTGGGAAATGGCTTGACGGGTAACTCCTAATGCTGAAGCAAGCTCTTTTTGCGTTTGGCACGGATTCTCATCGAGCAATGCCTCCAATTCAGCGTCTTCGAAGGTTTTTGGTCTTCCTTCACGTGAACGGTCGTCAACATCGAAATCACCGTCTTTGAAGCGACAGAACTAATCACGGCACGTTGTTTCACTTAGAGCAGCATCGCCGTAAACTTTTTGGAGTTCTCGATGCGCTTCAGCCGCCGTTTTCTTCGAATGAAAGAAGAAAAGCAGCACTTCCCGCAAAAGACGATTATTTGGCACAAAATCAGACATTTTCACACAACCAAAAGTATATGACGCAAAAACAAGATCGCTAATGTGTCAAAGCGGTTTGTTTACCATATGTCTAAGCTTGGTTCATGATGTTTTGGTTATGTCACAATCGACCAGCACTTACTACTGGAGCCATCTCTTGAAAAACAGCGAGAACTTAGTTGCGCACCTAATATATTCTTGGTTATTCATCAAATTGTTTTTATGTTATTTAGATAATATAAAACTCAAATATTTAGTGAGATGTCTGTTTAAGTATTTATTATTATTTTTATTTATTTACAATTTTATAGTAGCTAGATTTAAAACGTTTAGCTATTTTATCCACTTTAAAGAATTTACATTCGATTTATTGTATTTTCTGTCGTATGACTTTATTACTTTTTTTTAAAGCTAATGGGGATGGTATCTGCTTTTAAGATATGAGAATATCGCCATTAGCATTGAGCTCTTCAGTAGGAAAATATGTCAGTTCAATATTGCATAAGCGTAACCATGTGAAACATGTGAATATAATTAATAAATTAGATTATATGCAAGTTATTTAAAGATGATTTTAGTAAGCAAAAATTCTACCCAATTGAGAGGCACGTTTGGAAAAATATCGTGAGATCATTATTGCTAACAAAAACTGAATATCCTAAAGGTAAACTCCAACTGGTTTCAACAATTAATCCATTTACAAATGTTTTAAAATATTGTATATAACTGTTGGCAATGAATGATTAGTATAAAGAAGATGCTGAATTCTTTAGATCAGCTTGTGGAGAAGGGCAAACTATTCGAGACATATATTATTGTCTTTTGACTGGTATATACAGAAAAAGATCTGATTTCGCTTAAAATAAACACCATGGATTTTGCAAAATTCCAAATTAAGAGTATTTAATTATGCATTCGACATTTCATTTTCGATAGAACGTATTTAACGACTTATCTTTATACCTTGTAATTTTCAAAATTTGTGTAATATTGTTTCTTTCGAAATAAGTAATATAGTATTACACTTTCATATCGCATACTTAATTATTTTATAAGTGCAGCTTCGCTAAATACGATTGATTATTAAGAACTGCGTACAGAAGAAGAGCAATATAAAGAAAATTTGCTTATAGAATCTAAAAGAATTAAATTTGGAGAAAAATTAACTGTTTATTAGCAATTCGAATGATGACGATAATGGGTCTATTCAGAGAAAGATTTAAAGAAAATTAAAAATCTTTAAGAAACAGGTTTCCTTGATTTTAATCTTACTAGGACATTGGCATAACAAAGCCTTCGCTTGAGTATTTTGTTCCAATGAAAATTATTTTGTTCGATTAAATAAAGATTTCCAAATTGCATACTTATTTTTGGAAAAGTAGCTACGATTATCGTATTATTATTTATAGAAATCACTCTGACAGAAAATTTATGTTTAAAAATATTACTTTCATAATTTTAGGGTGGAATTTGTTCATATTTGAATTATAAAAGAAGCATTCCTACACAAATGTATAATAGAAGGAATGATTGATTATTGATTGGGAATATATATAGTTCCATATTTGTAAAAAATATTTACTACAAATATAATTTCTTTTTTCATCAAAGAAGAAATTTCCAGCTTAGTTTCACTAATATTTATTAATATTATAAAAGTATAGAATGAAACTATACTATTTGTTAGCACATTTCGTCTCCTTAGACAATGCGCTGATTTATAATGATCGCTAGTATCACATACGAGGTGTGGCAATTCAAACGAGATTGGTGTGAAAAATGTTATTGCAAGTAAACTTATATTTAAGTTCTATCTCCTTCCACATACTTTCCTCCTCTACTAATATACTGCTGTACAAGCGTCTTCCATTGTTCAAAACAATGCTGTAATTCATCAGTTGTCGGGATCTTTAATAGCTCTGCCGTTTTTGTTCAAAAAACTGAAAATGTGTTCCCTTTAATGCGCTTTTTGCTTTTGGGAACGGGTAGAAGTCAGATGGTGCGGGGTTTGGCGAATACGGAGGATGATCAAGCACAGCAATGCACTTGTCCGCTAAAACTGCTCCACCGATAGGGCATTGTGAGTTGGTATATTGTCCTGGTGCAGAATCCACGAGTTGCTCTTCCACAAATCCGGTCTTTTCTTCCTTACTCTTTCCCTCAGTTTGATTAGGACTTCTTATGTTGTAGTGTTTCTATTTAATGGTTTGACCTTCAGGCACCCAGTTTAACATGATAACACCCTTGATATCCAAGCTTTATCACGTGTAATGATTTTTGTGAACAAGTTTTGTTATTCTGTCAGTCCTTCCATGATGTCAGAGCAAATGTTCATCCGATTATCATTTTGTTCCTGAGTGAGGTTTTTCGTCAACATTTTTGCACAAACTTTTGTCATGTTTTATTCATCATGCAAAATGTGTCTTACTGTTTCTTTGTTAATACTTACCATATCGGCGATCATTCGAATGCTCAGACGTAGGTCTTTTCCCACAATTTCATTAATTTTCTGAACGTTCCCTTTAGTTCCTGCAGTCGCAGGGCAACCAGGATGTTTATCATCTTCGACCTCTTCCCGACCTTCGGAAAACCATTTGTGCCATTTAAAAGATTGCGCGTGACATAACATTATCACCAAACACCTCCTTTAGCATTCGTAAACATTCTGTTGGCGATTTTTTTAATTTGACGAGGAATTTCAGATTAATTCGCTGCATTACTAAGTAACAGCGTCCTCTGGGTTGTTGCTTAGGAGGTATTGAGGACAATGATATTCCAATTACATCCTTGCCCGATGCGGCTGGAAGGAACGCAGTCTCGTTATTTAATTGCTATACGTCGTCTGTTTAGAATGACGAAGGTGATTGATTAATCGAATGCATGTATTATTGCGATATATTTTTTTTATGCAGCATGGAAGTGCATACGCAAGGCTAAATTATTCTTTAAATTTCCCATGTGCTAAGGATAGCCTTTTCTGGTATTATTTAGAAAATACCATTTTAAACGAATTAAGAATTATTTGTTTTATAAAAGATGATTTAGAAGCAATTATTTTATATAGAAACTTCCTTTATTATTGTCCATATTACTATATTTTCATTTTCTTACTTTATAAATAATAGATATTTCTTCCCAGAAGAAACTGCTTCAGTTTTTATTAGTTTCAGAGAATATTTTTTCATGATATAGCCTTTCCCTTTTAAATAATAAATAAAAGAAATTTCTACTTTATACGTTTTATTTTGTTTATCCCTAGCGATGTAAACACCGCTGGGACAATACTTGGCATTAATACATTAATATTTAGTGTACGTCAATAACGTAGGATACCTAGCGAGAGTTAGAAAGTTGTTAGGACATTAACAAAACTCATAGGAAATTGTAAAGGAATATGATAACGATATAGAACAAACAGTCTCGAAATCCACTTAGCAAACGAGAAGATTGAGTTTCAGATCGTGTATATCGGTGTATTACTAACTAACAGATGTGAAGACGGAGAGAAATAGATTTGCGGATAGTAGAAAGCAACTGGTGTCTAGGAGGCTACTTACCTTCTTATAATCATAAGTCTCGTAATACGAAATTGAGTATGCATAGGACGGGATTTTTTAGACACTTTTGTGTTTTCGAGATTTGAACGATGACAAGAAGTGGAAAATTAAGTCGAAATATGAGGAAAGACAAATTTTGCGCAGAACAACAGACTGAGAAAGTCTGATAATGAACGAAAAAAGTGTTTAAAGGAGGTATGCTTTTTGTAGGTTAACCCCAAAATAAGTGACTGTTCCAGTAGTTGGATTATTGGGAGAGAATGGTTGCAAAAGAGGATTGTGAAACTATAACCTGGAGAAACCGAGTTGATAAGAGAAAATAAGCTGAAAAACAAAGAGAGGTGCTGTAGAACATTTACTATAAAAAAATATAAAAATAAAGAAATGCCAAAAAGAGGAAAAGGTGAAAGAATATAATCAAGCAATGGACGTAAATGGAATGTAAACACTTTCGGATATACGCGCAATGAAAATAATTTATATCTATTAATTAAATATGCTTTTGTAGCTAATGAATTGTTTAAACCAGTTCATTAGCAGTTCAGGTTTGTTCTTTATCTTTTGAGAACAGTCGATTTCCTCATTAGCTGCAACATAAGGACGAGTATTGTCTTGTTTGAATCTGGTATTACTTAGTACGTTTGAGCATTTAAGTGTCTTAGAAAGAATAGTAGATAGGTATAGAGCAGGTATGGGCAACCTTTGACATGTTATGGGCCAAACTTTAATGTGCAAATACGTTCGCGGACCGCGTTTAAAAGTAGTTCATTTTTAAGTAGTATTTTAAAGTAGTGTTCATCATTTTTAGCGATAGATATAGACATGAAATAATACGACAATGTCTCGCGGGCCGGATCAAATCTTACAGCGGCCCGGATTCGGTCCGCGAGCCGGTTGTTGCCCACATATGGTATAGAGTAACAACGTGTTCCATATATCGCTGAATTCGTTCGCTTGGATTAAATTCTTATCGCCCAAACTAATACTGCTTGTCACTAGTCAGCATTGTGCCCTTAAATTAGAATAATACATTGTACAGATAGATTGGGATTGGGATAAAGATTGGAACAGTATTACCTTTTTAGATGAATTTCGTTTTATTTGTGGGGCTATCATTGTCGTAGACGAGTCCGATATCGAAGGAGAGAAAGGCGGTTTTTGAATTTTTTCGTAGAACATGACATTGTACTTATTGGAAGATCGATAAGATGGAATTATCATATGAAGTAGGCCTCTATGTAGCATCTATTCGACGTCATTTAAATGCTTAGAGTTACAATTGCAAAGTTTTCGAATAATTCGTTTCATTATATTGGGTCTGGGAAAAAGTTCGTGGCGTTTTTCCCGATAGATGGCATTGGTTGCCGATAACTAAAGAACAACAAGTCACAGCGACACCACCGAGGGCTCGTTTTTTAGATGACCTTCCGAACGTTAGTTAGAGCGTAGAAACATTGTAATCGGTGCAGTGGTTGGAAAGTTATTCGCACTTGAAAATGGAGAAGAATAATGAGAAATTTCGCTATATTCTGCAATATTATTATGATAAGGGGAAGAACGCTGCGCAGGCTTGTGATAAAATTTGTGCTGTGTACGGTGAAGGTACTTTATCGAAATCTGTTGCGCGGAAATGGTTCGCTCGCTTTCGTTCTGGAAATTTCAATGTGAAAGATGAGTCACGCTCCGGTCGTCCAATCACTGAAAAATCTGATGAAATTCTTGAAAAAGTCCAACAAGATAAGCATATCAGCAGTGTCGATATTGGCATGGAGCTAGGCATTGACCACAAAACTGTTTTGAACCATTTACACAAAGCTGGTTACAAAAAAAAGCTTGACGTATGGGTTCCTCATGAGTTGAGCGTGAAAAACATGATTGACCGAATTAACATCTGCGATGCGCTGCTGAAACGGAATGAAATCGAGCCGTTTCTGAAACGTTTAATAACCGGAGATGAAAAATGGATTACGTACGATAATCGGAAGCGTAAAAGATCGTGGATAAAGGATGGTGAGCCGTCACAAGCGTTCGCTAAGCCAACATTGATGCCAAAAAAAGTGATGCTGTGTGTATGGTGGGACTGGAGGGGAATCGTCCACTACGAGCTACTTTCAACTGGTCAGACGATTGATTCTCAACTCTACTGTGCACAACTAGAGAGATTACGCCAGGCGATTGAAAGAAAACGGCCCGAATTGATTAATAGGAAAGGTGTTGTCTTCCATCATGACAACGCCCGACCACACACTTCTTTGATGACCCGTCAAAAATTGAGAGAGTTTGGTTGGGAAGTTTTGATGCACCCACCTTACAGTCCGGATATAGCACCCTCTGACTATCATCTGTTTCGATCTCTGCAGAACTCTCTCAATGGAATTAAGTTGGTTTCAAAAGAAGCCTGTAAAAACTACTTGATTCAGTTTTTCGACCAGAAACCACAGAAGTTTTTCACCGATGGGATCATGGATCTACCAAAAAAGTGGCGAAACATTGTAGATAATAATGGATAATATTCGGTTTAAATGAATTCGTCCACGCGCCATGCGGGGACCAGTTGAATTTTACTGAAAAAACGCCACGAACTTTTTCCCAGACCCAATATATCTAGGAGAAAAATAATACCACATACCAGCAAGATAATGCCAGTCCTCATGTTGGAGTTGTTACATTACGATATCTGTTAGGGGCTCACATCAATATTTTTAATTGGTCTGTGTAGTCGTTAGTTTTCTGAATATTCCCTTCAGTTCTTACAGTCATAGATCGACCAGGAAGTTCACATCTTCGACCTCTTCCTAACCCTGTGACATAACATTATCACCAATCACCTCTTTAAACATTTGTAAACATTCGGTTGCGGTTGTTTTAATTTGACAAGGAATTTCAGGTTAATTCGCTCCTCGATTTTTATGTAAACCATTATCACGGCATTATTAAGTAACAGTGTCCTCTATAATTAAAGCTAAAAGTAAGCTAAAGCAGACAAAGAGACGAAACTACGGGTTGTTGCTTGGGAAGTATCAATGTCAATGACATTCTAATTACAGCCTGGTTCGATGCGGTTGCACGATGGAAAGAGCTCAGTCTTGTTATTCAATTGCCATACCTCATGCAACCAAAAACGTAGAAATTTTAATAAATGTTGTTCTTTGTTTATGTTTTCTTTTAAACTTAAGTTACTTTTTGTTTCAACGGTTTAATGTTAATTGGTTTGATACAAGTCAATTTCTATTTTCGCACTTGATTTCAGCAATCATCCGATTTAGTTCTGCATTATGTATACCAATGTTCAAAAATGCGTTAGTAAATAAAACTCTTCCTGTTTAGATATTACGGGCGGTCATTTACATACAATATAAAGCAAGATGGGTCCAATATGAACCTTTGTAGTATACCGTGACTCCCTGTTGCAGTTTCGCTCAGTGTGGAATTGAATCCAACACGCTGTTTTCTATTTACTAAAAAGGAGTTAAGTGACGATAACGAGTTATCCCTAAAGTAGTAGTATTTCAGTTTTTGCAGAAGTATTCCGTACGATAGAGAAGCAAAGGCTTTAGAAAGGTGGCAGAGTGCCTCACATACCGTCTCTAACCCACAATTATATTATCTACTTGAATATTGCGTAGTTCGATTTAAACCATTACTGCCTACATACATATATGGTCTAAGTAGCTTGCAATTTTTGTGAATAATGACATTTCTACTATTCTTGGAATCATTGGTATTGTGTTTAGGGGTCGATCATTTTCAGAGTTCTTTTTTAGTCACCACGCTTTTGTAATAGGTTGTACTATGGAATGCTTCAGGTGATAGGAAAAAGTTCTTGTTGAAAATAGGTCTTTATTACTGTATATGGGTGGAGGTAGCGGCTATCTAAGGAGTCCTTTAATAGACTGGTGTTTATTCCATAATTATTTTTGCAAGTATTCAGCTTAATATAATTGATAATACTTTATCTCATCTACTGGAGAACGGTAAAAGGAACGTATATTATCTACCGGTTTATTCTTTAAATAGCTATCCAGCAAAATATTTAGTTTATTTCATTAAACTCATAAATAACTAAGTTAAAAATTTTTAATGTCACGGCCTGACGAAAGAGAACAATTCTTGTGCGATAATATTTATTTCCCTAATAAATATATTTGTCGAATTAGTTACACTTTGTATTTAAATATTTAAAGCAAAAACGAAAATAAAATAGGAAAGGGAAATAGAAATCTCTGCATACCAAAGTAAACGCCTCGATATATTTCTTTTATTGATGTCCCTACATATGCATGTTTGTTTTATACAGTTTTATTATAGTTGTTATACAGCATTTATTTGTAATTTAGTACATGTAAAAAAGAAAAGAATATAAAAACTGCGGAATATAAGAAAAGTAAATTTTAATATAGTGAGTGCGTTGTAATATCTGCTTTAGAGATATGGATCAAAGTCCTTTAATGGTCGTTTTTCCTAAAGTTTTCAGTTACTATAACGTATAAGTCTACACATTCAGGCGCCAGGGATTCTGAAAATTTGGAACAGATCCATAGTCGCAGATTTGAGTGCGTTCACCTCGGTGGTTTACACAAGTGGGAAGGTATTATTGTAAATTTGTTGACTATCGTTCGTAATGGGTTAAATATACGCGCGTCGTAAAGTAATAACTCACGCGAATTTAATTTCAAATCAAATTTACATTAAAAGAGATTTTAGAATTATCCGCTTTACAGTTCGATAATTAGTACAATAAGTATTAGAATCAATTTTAAACAAAGGTACATTTACGGACATCTTCATAATGGTCTTAATTACAAATCGAAATAATGTTACGTTTTGTTTGCTTTAGAGATAAATTTTGAAGTATTTTAACATAATTATAGAGAAGAGATTGTACAGTATTATTTATCTATTTGGTTCAAGATAATTTGTTTCATTAATTTTCTAGTAGAATATTTCCATTTTAGTTCTTTGTTTCATTCATTGTACGCTGTGTACAGTGATATCGCGTTCTATTTAATTTGTGTATACAACCATGCTCAAATGTATTAGACACCTTACGAATTTATGTACATACATACATATATAGTTTATATAGTTTAGTCAAAAGAGAGGTGAGGAAAATAAAACTGTCGTGAAAATTATGTACAAAGTGTTATTTAGTAATATAGTACATTTATCAATATTTTGTCGCTCCGCCCTTGGCCTTAATGACAGCTCGCACTCGGCGAGGCATACTTGCTACTAAATTGTAACACTCTGCCGGTGGTATTGCAGCATATATTTCGCAAATTTTTGTTGATAATTCTGCTTTTGACAGGCATTTATGTTCCGTGATCTTAGTTTTTAAGATACGCCACAAATTTTCAATGGGCGACAAATCGGAACTTTGTGGCGGCCAATCCAATACCTCCACTGTGTTTTCCTCGAACCAACGCATTACAACTCCCGATTTGTGGCAGGGCACATTATCTTGCTGAAAAATGTATTGTGGAATATCCTGGTCGAATAGTTTTAGCATAGACGGTTCTAATACTTCCTCCAACATTGCTAAATAGCGTTGGCTATTCATCTGTCCATCGCACAGGTACACTTCACCAACACCGTATGCAGACATACAACCCCAAACCATGATACTACCACTTCCAAATTTTACTGTGGGAATGATACATTGTGGTTCATAAGCTTCCCCTTGCCTACGCCGAACGTATAGCGTCCCAGGTAGTCCCCAAAGCTGCCAGGTAAAAGAAGAAAGTTAGCACTTAGACAGGATTAATTTTGTTTAATGTTACATGTAGACTGAATTGCATACAACGATAAGAATATTAGTCATGAAGATGTACTTACATACCTCGATATTCGATTCATCAGACCAAAGAATTTTCGACCACTTCTCGATTGTCCAATTTTCATGTTGTTTGGTCCATAAATACCACTCCTTTTTATGAGCGTCAGTTAAAAGCGGTTTACGTCGCGCTTTACACCCTCGTAAACCAGCACGCTGGAGACGCCTTTTCACTGTTTGCGCAGAAACTATTACGCGATAATGCTGTTTCAGCTCACTGGCGAGCTGTTTCGACGATTTTTTCCTATCACTGAGAGCCAGTCTTTGTAAAATTCTGTCTTCTCTAATCGAGGTACAGGGTTTTCTGCCACTTTTTGGTCTGTTAACAAACGACCCACTCTCCTGATAGCGACTAATGGTTGTACGGACTGCACATCGCGAACATTTTTTTTTTTGCAATTGCAGCTATTGATAACTTCTGGGAATGTAGTAGCACTATTTACAAATAACTGACACAACGTGAAAAAATAGGATAATCTAATTGATCTCTACCACAAACTCACAAACGCACGTTGCCCACACACTGCTAGAATGACACTAAATTTCTAAAATCCACAATTTCCCCTTTCCACCTATTCTTTTCAATAGGGGATTAACTAGGGTATTCAAAAACGCATTTCTGTAAACCCGTTTAGTAACTTTACATAACTTTTTGAACATCAAGACGTAATATTCTTGTGATTGTTTTATCAGAGTAATTCTGGATTAGAAATGTTTTTATGATTTACCAATATTAAGTATTACGTTAAATTATTACGATATATTTATCGAGTTTGACTTTAAATTCACTAACCACAGTGTTATGTAGAGTTAAGGTGTTCTGAAGATTTGTCGTCTAGACTCTTCTATTAGAAGGTTTGTTTTTTTAATCAGCGTCCACCTTGAACACGTTGTGCGATTTTCCTAATTTCCTGTTTTTTATTGTTGTTTTAGGGTATCTGCTACTAATCAAGTACGAACTTTAAGTACTCATCAATTTCCAATCATTAATTAACTACAAAGATCAAGCACTTATTTAAGTGGAAAGATTTACATATCAAGGGGGATGGTACGTGTTCTTTGGGTTTTATTGCTGGAATCATCGTCGACATCGCTGAACTCAGATAAGTTTATTTTCTTCATTCTTTGTAAAATTGCAGTATCCGCATTTTACGTAACAGTTTCTATTCTGTAATTAGTTTTTCTGCGTATTCTAGAAATACTTTTTCATCTTTTTCTGTTTCTTTCTCAAATAAGATAAATTTTCTAGTCGATACCTTTTTAATTAATTTAAATAGTGAATCTTCTTTTATAAACGAAACTTGGCTCAGTTTCGGAAGAAATTCATAATTATTTTATTTTGCTGATTGGTATTGCACTATAAAAACCGCTAGATTTTCAAACCTGTGTCTTGACTTAATGATTTTCTTACTTGCTAATATTAGATATTGTTTTACTATCAGCGATATTATGTTGTTCTACTTATGAGTTTTATTTTTATCTTTCGTTATTGTATTGTATTTACTTTTAGGATATTTGACTCTTAAAATAGAGTATGAAAGGACAACTTTGGGTAAGCAAATTCATCGCTTGCAGGTCTTGTTTTGTTTTGATTTTATTTTAATTAGCCGCAGTGTTTCGGAATTAAGCAGAATGTCAATAGAATAAACAACAATTTTTATATAAGCTTTATTAATATATATTACAAAGTTTAATATCGGGATGCTCTTGTTAAGATTCCAATAAATTTCAAAAATAGGCAGATACTTTACGAATTTACTCAACGTAGAACAGCTTTGATTAGGGAAGATCTACACGTAATAGATTGCATCCCGATCTAATACATATTTCAGATTACATTTCTAACATGGGAATTTCGCTTGTTGTAAAAGTTATAACTTTGGTTACATTAGATGAACTATTCCTATAGAGACTAGTGAAATTATATTTTCCAATTTCCCAACTTTCATGTATTTCGGAAGTTATAGCAAAAAGAAAAGAAAATATCACATTTCTTCTTTTCATAATTATTTTTTTGTTCTAAAGTGCAAATAAAAAACACTTTCTTAAGATACTTTTTATACAGAATTTAAATACCAACTTAGATTTGGTTGCACTTTGCATTTTTTAGTTTAAAAACCTAAACTAAATTTTTCTGAAGTAGGCTCTGAAATTTTTTAATATGTTTCTTTTTCTCCACTTTACATGACATAGCATATGAATTATCTTTTTAAGACAATAAGTAGTCTAGGAAACATGAAACACAATCGAATTTAACATCACCCGAAAGCCCTTTCTTTAAAGATCAAAATACAGACGACTAGTGTCAATTACTTAAAGGCGAGAGTCAAAGGATGTCTGCGTAAAGGAATATGTGCACACGTACATGGCTCCTCTGCGTCGATGAAATAAAAAAAAATAATGTTCCATATTTTTAATGTAAAGTAACCTCTATTACTTATTAATTATTGGCACCTATTATAATGTATAAAAAATTGTAGCACTTGACAATGTAATAAATCACCAATGAAACATCATGACGAAATAGAATCTTGTTTATTATTTCTTAATTGTAAGTTAAGGAAACAATAAGAATGGAAGATCTAAAAAGGTAAACCAAGAAATAGAAAATATTATAATATTTATGTTAATCATATTGTGTTATTTAAGGTAAGTTTGATGGAGCTTGTGGTTGATTCACACCAAAATGTACACTGTGTACATTTTGGTTCATAACGGTACGGATCGCGTACGGACTTCGTTTTCGTATGGGGAATTTTCGCCGTAGTTTACCAGGTGCGACACTTTTTAATTATATGCTGATGATGACAACTTAGTTGTCGAAATACCTATACAGAATACGAAAATGCATGTGGCAAGGGGTTAATATCAACCCTCAGTGATATTGTGTTATTAATTATTCTTTCCAGAGTATTGTTATGATAGTCATGTTTTGGTTTTGGAGTAATCAAAAATTTCGGTATGTGGGTTATTACTTTTTTTGTCATAAAAACAGTGTAAAAGCGAAACGAATGTACTTGATACTCTATCTTCAAAGGGCAGCCCAGTGCGTGCAGGACAGAAATTTGTAAAGTAATTTAAAAGAATGTGGTTCATTGTCTAAATCTATTAGAAGCTCGAAATTGTTGGATGCAGATGTGGAATTAAATATTTTGCAATGTATTAATGAAAAGTCTTCATCCCTTTGAGAAATCAAACATAGCACAGGCATTTCGAAAAGAAGACCTTTCTACAGGAGAGGAGATTAAAATTTTGCTGATAATAATTTTCCTGTTACGATTTTATGACCTGACGAAAGCAGATTTACAAATAATGGCCTTTTTGATAAATACAATGTTCATTTTTAGGAAACGGAAACTGAACATTTATACATTGTTAAGGAAAGCTGGCATCGACTGACCTTTAGTTTAACGTCAGGTGCGTCCTTTTAGATGCTAACTTATTGGGCCCATATTTTTTACGAAACATAAATAGTGAAAGGTTTTAGAATTTAATACAAAAGAAAATTATTACAAAACCATGTGCCACAAAATGGTAATTATAAGGTAAATATCTTCTTATTTAGATAACGAAGCTAATAAGTTCTTTTACGAGTATGAATATTTAGAGAACAAGAAATCGACAGATCAACGATTTTATATTCTGAATATATTAATAGTTCTACAGCAACATGAGTTGTGATAAAGTACATTTAATGATTTACTACTAATATCCTTTTTGATATCATGGATTTTTACGATAATGATAACTACCTATTACACATCTTAACAACTAATAGCGAATATTTTATAAACGCATGCAAAAATATAAAACCAAATAAAGCAATAAAATTGGAAAATTTTAAGTATATATCTGAATATTTTTTATGCATTAACGCATTCTGTCAATTCAGTAATTTAGATAACACCAAAACAAATGGAAAAAAATGAGATCTCCATTTCCATGTTGAAGTATTGTTCTGAATATTTTGCAATTCCCTTAGCACATATAGCTAGTACTTCTTCTCAATGTGGGGTCTCCCCTGAAAAACCGAAATTTGCAACGGTAAAGCCTAGACCTAAGAGGGGAGGTAATTATAGATCTATAGCGTTAACATAGACTTTTGCCAAGATTATTGATAAAGCATGGTACAATAAAATTGCAGAGCACTGTATTTTAAATAACAATTTGAATATATATATTAAAAAAACGTTTACTGCTTGAACTACTTTTCAACTGCTAGAAGAAGTAAAGGCTGACTTAAGCAATAGAATAACTATGGCCTGGGCTTTTATGGATTTGTCGAAGGCCTTCGGCAGTGTGTGTGAAATGCCACACATACCCAGTACAGATCCCTGTGGGACATCGAAGCAGATAGTCCACAGGGATCTGTACTGGAACTAATTCTATTTCTGTTATATATGAACGATTTGCCAGAATTCATTGATGGTCTGGCCGTATTATATGCTGGCGGCAGGTTATATATTATTCGCAGGAAAATTTTCGAAGAAACACATAATGCCTTAGACAATAACTTTAAAGTTATGAAGAAATGGTTCGAAAGCAACAATTTAAAATTAAATGGTCAGAAAACGCAGATTGTGTTTTAATACATCTCCGGAGGAACTGATAGTTGCTTTTTATTGTGAACTACTTTCTTGTGTTCGTCGGGCTTACTTCCTTGGTATTACAGTGTAGTGTTCGCATCAACATTGGTTTTTGCTATAGTTTAAGAATTCTCTCCCGAAGTGTAAATGTTAAAACCGTACTGAGTATCCATTAGGCATGCGTATAAAGCCAACTGAAGTGTGGTGTTGTTTTTTGGGATAATTGGGGCGATTTCAATTAAAATCTAGAATCTCATGTAAGCCACTGTTTAGACACTGACGCCCTTACCTTGTCCTTCTCACTACAACGATATATTAAGAAAATATGAACTATTTCATGCGTGTCATACTAGGGATAGGAGCCGTTGTCGATAACTTCATCGCCGGATCCGCTTAGCAAACATACGTAATAAAAGCGAATTCTAATGGGCATTCTGTGACATTCTAGATGATATTTGTATGTAATTTTATTAAAAAGCGTGCGTAAAGACTGTTCGAATTACATTTGAAGTGTAGGAAATTCTTAAGCCACTTAAATAAACTTTCTGTGTACACCAAGTTCAGCAAGCCTATCAAAATACTGCTGAAATCAGTCTAAATGCAATTAAGCTATATATTCTCTAAGTTTTAATTTCCTATAATAAGTAATTTATAATCCATAGCAATTAAATTATTTGTTGATTTTATGTAATATAAAGGAAATTAAGGAAAATATACCCATACATGCATATTTGCTAAAAGGATACGTTTGCTAACTCAGTTAATATGATTAGATTACTACTAACGTTCATGACAATAAATAATTTGATTATTTAGCCAGTCTGACCGATTCGACTGATGGCTTTGATCTACGTACCCATGAGTAATGAAGGCCATCCGTTTTATAGACAGTGCCTCCAGCTCGAAGGCATCTTTCAGCTCTATGAATAAATTAGGGAAGTTACGTTTACAACACACCAATAAAAGACAAGCTATGATGTATTCTGAAAGTTAATTTTAGTTATTATTTCATTCTGTAAATGTCATGCTTAATATAAAATAATTGCATATGAAAAGAGGATTTTTGAGTTTTTACGACTTTATATAATAGTAATACACTGTTCAAAACAATTAACGGATATTCTATATAATTGATAAAAAAGTAGCGCAAATTAATATAACACCTACGAATAATTCTATAAACTATTTATAATAATATTTTATTATAAAGCGGGCTCGACATGTTTCTTACTCGTCAGAGATAGAGGCTTGGGGAGCTATATTTTAAAGGAAAAATGAAAGAGCGCAACAAAGCTTTGTTGAAGTGTTTGGTGTGATTCAAAATATAATTTCAAAACTTTGTAATCGCTTTTTAAAAACTGGTAGTTCTCAACATAGGTAAGGTCAGCTAATCTCAACAACACCAAGAAGGGAATCATATCCGTTACAATCGGCGTGTAAAAATCGCGCTCTTAATGCAATCCTGATTCGAAATGAGCTTGCTACCACCACCTGAAGACTATCAACGCAAACGATAGGAAATTATTTGCATACATCTGCCTTATATGCCGGAAGACCGTTGGTTTGTATTTCGCATACTTCAGAGCATTATACTTCGTAAAATGAGCATTTTAACTGGAGTCATAATGATTCTGCAATTCATGGAGGTCTGTATTATTCTTCGATGATTCTATATTTACGTTGCACTCAGATAATAGGCGTATTCTTATTTAGCGTTACTTACAATAATGCACAATTTGCCTAGGAAAGGCATAAGTACCGGAGGGCGCACCGATTTTTACTGCGTAGAGAATCGAGCTTTCAGTGTCCAAATATATTTGAATAAAATTCAGCGATCCATTGTTCTTCTGTATTTAGCAACAATGAAAGAAGAATTAATTTTTGTCGACGTCCGTCTTCATCGAACAAGCACCGTGAACAACTGACTGATGACGTTCATATGGAGAGAATATAGTAACTAACCAATTCCCCAGACGATAGTGCAATAGAAACCTTTTAGGATGTTGACGGAAAATGTGTTGTTGGACGAAATATGCCACCAAGAAGCTTCATCTGTCACTTAAAAAGATGTCAGAATTAGAATATAATGTCGTTTCCTCGAAAGGTAGTGGTAATAGTTGAATTTCGATCCCAGCCAAATCATTCTCGTGTCATTACATTGATCGAAAGAACCAATTATTTTCATTGGTTGGGTTTATAAAATACAGAAGTATACGATGGATGAACAAATTTAATTAATACAATACTCCAATTATTACATATATACATTCTTTTCAATATAGAATTTTTTGGTAGTGCTTATTTTGTCAAAAAATCTGGAACTTTTCTCATGGTAAAAGTCTTTAGGTTGGCTGCGTGTTCACTTCTGAATCTGGAACCCTTTTCTGCCTATTTTTCGATAAGTTAAACGAATAAAAAAGCAGAGACAGTGCAGTGCTATTTTGACTGTAAGATGTATGCAGAATAAGGTAAGACGACCAGTATTGTCTTGAATAATGCAGATACAACTTCAGCTCCTCTCTATTTCGTCCTTGATCGTATATTTAATTTTATTATCGGTTTTACTGTATGATGTTCTGTAATCAAATTAACTAGTAAAAGGCCTTGAGAATCCCGGAAAAAAATTCCGTAAGTTTATCAGGCAATAAAACAGTATTTGTCTTTTTAAGTTTTGAAGGGAATAAAATAATGGATCCTAGCTTTATCAGTAATACTAATCTTACAATATCTTTAGCATGTTTTATGGTTTTCCGACATTTATTTTGTAAATTTTCAGATATTTGAAGTACCGCCACCTACATATCTTAATGAATAAGGGCACAAATGCATTTTTATGTACCAAATTAACTGAAGTAGTAGTTCGACGTAGGTGTAATTTATTCTAAGGTTTTTCAGTAACACATTTTCCATTGCAAATATTAAAATGCATATTAAAAATATTGTAAATATTAAAATATAGAAGCAGTTATTGCTTTGAAACAGTTATAAGTAACTACAGAAGGGGCTAGAATTAAATAATTTCACCCGCAAAATATTGTTGGTGCCTCTATTATGTTCATAATGGGATAGCTTTTGAAAATTTTTCAATGCAGATTAGTTTCGTAATAAAATTGCTATAAAGATCCAGTATCATTTTTTTTGTAGAATTTGAGAAAGTTTTGATTGAATTCTGTACTCATTTCTTTAATAGTTTTTAAATTAACTTATATTTTATCTCTGCAAAAAATCTAGAATTTTATGAAAAACGATATTCCTACAACAGGCGGTTTAAAATTATAGCAAACTTGACACTGTGTATCCATATACCATTTAATATGATTTGTTCATTCATATAATTGCAAATGTCGCTGAAAGATATTAAAAATAAAATGAAAATAGTTCACGTTGGATTAAGCTAAACTATTAACAATGCTATGACGTGGGAAAATAAATGAGACTGATGGAGTTCTGATCTAGCTTTAGCGTTGTCATAATGATATTAAATTGTAGTAAATTACTTTCAAGTGATTTATGGCGAGCATCAAAAGTCCAGGACACGTGAAAAGCTTTAAGAGAAATATTAGTTAAAAGAAAACAACAAATTAAATTACACGAAATTTTAAAGGTTTACATAAATAAAAGCAATACGTAAAAAGGAAAAATTAATTAATTGCAAAGGTCGTAATAAAATATAGGGATAAAATATACAAAGAATTAAAATAAAATTGGTATTGAAGGATACGTAGGTATATTCACATGTGTATGTGTATTCCTGGACAGGGTGTGTGGACCAAGACAGCGCTCACGAATGTATGATTGTACTGTATATTGTACTAGGTATGCTGAGGTATTCCTTAAAAGTAAAGGCTTTTAAAAAAATGAAAGAAATGGGTAGAAGAAAAATACCGTCGTGAATGGATATTAGCCAAAAAATTAGAAATAATTAAGAGGCGCAATATAACTAAATGAACTGTGACAACATTTAAACTGATATCATTAAAAGCTCAGTCGCGAAAAGTACTTTAAAATGATATGATCACACGACCTGCTTAATATAATCGATATACAATAAAATGAAGAAATACATAAAGTAAACCTTTTGTAATAATTACCTGGTAGGTAATTAATTGACAAACACTAAAGTTAAATGATGTTTTCTGTCAAAGGATTATAGTATGAATTTTTTATCGTAATTAGAAATTAGATGAAATAGAATTAATACTTAATGATTATTCTAGGTAATGGTCTACTTGCAAATATATTGGGTCTGGGAAAAAGTTCGTGGCGTTTTTTCAGTAAAATTCAACTGGTCCCCGCATGGCGCGTGGACGAATTCATTTAAACCGAATATGCTCCATTATTATCGACAATGTTTCGCCATTTTTTTGGTAGATCCATGATCCCATCGGTGAAAACCTTCTGTGGTTTCTGGTCGAAAAACTGAATCAAGTAGTTTTCACAGGCTTCTTTTGAAACCAACTTAATTCCATTGAGAGAGTTCTGCAGAGATCGAAACAGATGATAGTCAGAGGGTGCTATATCCGGACTGTAAGGTGGGTGCATCAAAACTTCCCAACCAAACTCTCTCAATTTTTGACGGGTCATCAAAGAAGTGTGTGGTCGGGCGTTGTCATGATGGAAGACAACACCTTTCCTATTAATCAATTCGGGCCGTTTTCTTTCAATCGCCTGGCGTAATCTCTCTAGTTGTGCACAGTAGAGTTGAGAATCAATCGTCTGACCAGTTGGAAGTAGCTCGTAGTGGACGATTCCCCTCCAGTCCCACCATACACACAGCATCACTTTTTTTGGCGTCAATGTTGGCTTAGCGAACGCTTGTGACGGCTCACCATCCTTTATCCACGATCTTTTACGCTTCCGTACGTAATCCATTTTTCATCTCCGGTTATTAAACGTTTCAGAAACGGCTCGATTTCATTCCGTTTCAGCAGCGCATCGCAGATGTTAATTCGGTCCATCATGTTTTTCACGCTCAACTCATGAGGAACCCATACGTCAAGCTTTTTTTTGTAACCAGCTTTGTGTAAATGGTTCAAAACAGTTTTGTTGTCAATGCCTAGCTCCATGCCAATATCGACACTGCTGATATGCTTATCTTGTTGGACTTTTTCAAGAATTTCATCAGATTTTTCAGTGATTGGACGCCCGGAGCGTGACTCATCTTTCACATTGAAATTTCCAGAACGAAAGCGAGCGAACCATTTCCGCGCAACAGATTTCGATAAAGTACCTTCACCGTACACAGCACAAATTTTATCACAAGCCTGCGCAGCGTTCTTCCCCTTATCATAATAATATTGCAGAATATAGCGAAATTTCTCATTATTCTTCTCCATTTTCAAGTGCGAATAACTTTCCAACCACTGCACCGATTACAATGTTTCTACGCTCAAACTAACGTTCGGAAGGTCATCTAAAAAACGAGCCGTCGGTGGTGTCGCTGTGACTTGTTGTTCTTTAGTTATCGGCAACCAATACCATCTATCGGGAAAAACGCCACGAACTTTTTCCCAGACCCAATATATCGTAGCAGGCAATATTTTCTTAGAAAAAGTGGTATTGTTTTTGATACATGGATGTTAACTAACAAAGAAGGTTTCTTTGGAAAAGGTTGTCTTTTAATGTTAATTTTTGAGAGTCTTTAAAATTCATATGTATTTAATAAAAAGGCAATTTAAACACATGTTAGAGAAATTATTATATATATGTGAAGAGTATTAATATTAATTATGAAAATTGCGTAGACGACATAATTTGAAAATTGTGTAATAATAATCTAGCTATGAGCTAATTATTATATTTTGTAAATGACTTAAAATTCGAATAATATTGTTTTCCTCACACTCTAAAGGGCAACGCCTAAGCACTAACTATGCTATACAATAAACAAACAAAAACAAATTTTGTAGATATTCCACCTCATAATGTATTATTTTGTGACCTCTGACATTTTGAAATTGCTCTTCATTTCTAAGTTCATGTTGAATACATGGAATTTTCCCCTGACGTTAAAGATAAAACACAAACGGGCGTGTGTGAGTTAAATAGGCTAGGTTTACTTTTTTTTACATATACTTACATTATATATTTACTTTATTTGTATTATGAACCGCGTATGTATTTGCGTTTATCCTCGTGTACATGGCGTGGGTAGATTTAGAGTGTATGGGCGTTTGTGAGCTTTGTGTCTGCCGGCGATAGCTAGCAGTCGACGCAGATATCTGGGACCGGGCCTGTTGAGATATTCTCCTCTAAATGTCAAAGGTCGTGTTTTGCCGCAGTTCAAAAGCTGGACCGTTTGCATGTACGTGTATGGGTGGGTATTTTCTAGTCCGAGTAAACAGATGAACCGGTGTTGTTAAAATGCTGAACTGTTTTTGGATTTTTCTCTTTCGCACTGTGCAAATAACGAAATTATGTTTTAAAATTTGGGTGCGGATGTTGCATAATTATAACAGTGGATAACATTAAACTTGACTTCAGTAGAAAACAAATGTTAATTAAATTATCTGATAAGTGATTCATTCAATGATGATTCATCGTTCTGAAAATAATTAAATAAGTTGACTATTATACAGGATTTTTCATTAAAAGCTATGCAATTCAAAAATTCTAATTTTAACCGCTTTATACATTGTATATTTAATGCAGAAATTTTTGCCAAAAATTCTGTTCTCCAAGTGCGACTTGAACCCACGATCTTATTCTTTTTAGGCATGTGTCATTACCATTAAACCACGGAGACACGAGTGTCTCTGTTGATGTTTTATGTGGTGATATCAGTCCCGCGGGGATACATTCACTAAAGCCACTAATGACAGAGGGATTGCGATACGCTCAATTAGCGCGCTCGCACGCAGAAACGAGACGAACTACTTGTGGTCTTCAAGTTTTACAGGAACCATCGGCATCTTAAAGGTGAAGGGGGGTATTTAAATCTCTACTGACTCTGCAGTTCAGTACCTGAGCAGATACAGCTGCTCACCCGGCAAGGGAAAAATACCTCTAGCACGTATAGGCTTTCATTAACTGCCTCCGCCAGTCCAATTTGAAACCGTCAAGCCCGGATTATTCGGGGGCTCTCGACTCCTGCGGTATCAGTTATAACCGTCACCTGTGGTACGATTCGATATGTAAACATATCTGCCACTTTTGTCACTTGCCAACAGTGGCTTGGTGAGTTAACCTCGGGTTCGTGCGATTGCTAAAGCCCAAAAGCAATACTAAGACGCACGCCAGGCGTAAACTCCCCTGCGAACAGAGACACTCAGAGATTGTTAGTTCTAGTTCGACACGGAACCTATTATCTCTCTTCGCGCAAACGAGTCTTCTCATGTCGGTCAAATTGTTCGCCAATAATTGGCTTAATTGATATTTTAGATTGTATCTTTCCTACCGTATTCGTCAGATTTAGTACCAAGTGACTTCCATTTAATCTTTAAACTCTAACATTTCCTTGTTAGAAAGAAGTTTCCATCGAATGAAGATCCTATTAGACTTACGGGGATGTATTTAGATGATTTTGAGGAAAATTATTGCCAAAATGGTATAATGGTAATTCAGCATTGTTAATCCAAGTGCATTGTCGTTTATGGAGAATATGTTGAAAAATAATAAAAAACTAATTTTTTTATTTTATAGCTCAATATCTCAATCACTGAGGTTGATATATAACCCCTTTCCACATTATCTTTTGTAATTCTGTATACGCATTTCGACAACTAAGTTGTCATCATCAGCAGATAATTGCAAAGTGTCGAACCTGGTAAACCACGGCGAAAAATACCTGTACGAAAACAAACTCCGTACGCGATCCGCACCGTTGAGAACCAAAATGTACACTGTATGTTCGTTTCACAAGATTTTTAAAATTGTTTTACTTACCTAGGATGAATGACATTAAAAAAAGGAACACGGACACGACCAATAAGTACCTGCATGTGATTTATTACAGTATTCCTCTTTTTCTGACATTAAGCAGACCGAAAAGGGACGTTTGAGTCGGTCCGGTGTCACTCTTCACCACATGGCTTTTATTCTTTAAAATGTATATGCTTTCATACGTATCTAATTCTCGATAATTATACACGTTCTTAATCAATTGTAAACAATCGGCGCTAACGCTATAATTACAATCCAACACATGTCTTGCTAGACTCGATTTTTCCGGCCGGTTGAATTTTATATGCGCGATATGTTCTTTATACCGGGTTTCTATCGATTGTCTCGTTTGGCCGATGTATTGTTTATTACAATCTAAACATTTAATGCTATATATTCCCGATTTCTTGTTCTCCTCGACTTTGTCTTTTGAATTTCCTAAAAGCGATTTTAATGAGTTAGTCGATCGATAATTAACTTGAAAACCGCGCCCTTTAAAACCCTATTTAAATTTTTCGTCAAACCGTGGAAAGGTAAACAAATAAACTGCTTTTCCCGATTGTTTCGAGGTAGCAGACATGTGGTATCCCGGATTGTTTTTCTTATGTTGGCCTTCCTAATTAAACCATAGATTATCTCCGAATCAAAACCATTGTATCTCGCGATATTTTTAATAAAATTCAATTCTTTTTCGTATCTTACTTTTGTTAGTGGGAAATTAAGCAAGCGATTGATAAGAAAACTGAACGAAGCCATCTTTTGTTGCATGCTATGATTTGAGTCCGCCGTGATAAATCTATTGACATTGGTTTCTTTTCGGAAAATATCAATTTCTATTTTAAGATTATTCCTAATAGCTAAGGTATCCAAAAAAGGCAACTTGTCATTTCTTTTTCTACTGTAAATTTAATTGTCGGAAATTCTGAATTTAACTGTTTGACGAAATCATCCAAGTTGCATTTATGTGTATTGAAAATCGCGAAAATATCATCGACATACCTAATCCAGATTCTTGGAAAATATTTAACTTTATGTTTTAATTCAACTTCAAAGTTACTCATAAATAAGTCCGCTATGAATGGAGAAAGACAATTGCCCATTGCAGCTCCTTGTTTTCATTCATAGAACTTCCCTTCAAATTGAAAACAGTTTTGGGACATGCAAAGATTTGTTAATCTCACGTATTCCTTTATTTTCTCTAGTTCGATCTTATTTTTGTGAAGAAGTTCTTCTAAATATTTTAAAGTTTCTAGGATCGGTGCCGAAGGAAACAATGATGTTACGTCGAATGATACTAAAATTTCCCCTTCTTCTAATTTACAATCTTTAATCCTTTGAATAAATTCTAATGAGTTAGTGACTGATAAGCTTTCAAGTTTTTCGGGCAAATTTTTGTATTCATTCACTAACCACTTTGAAATCAAGTAAGTAGGAGAGTTGAACCCTGAGACAATTGGTCTCATTGAGTTGCCTGGTTTGTGTATTTTAGGTAAATAATTTCAAGCTCAATATCGCGTTAAATTATCCTCGTATAATCTGTAGTAACCAGATAAATAATTCAAACACTAGGAAAATCACAAAGTTCAAGACTATGGCGGGATTGACGTAAATATATCTAAAACAATATTTCTGTAACGTATTTTTTCTAATTTAAGTTATGAAGCAACCTCGAGACAGCTAGTAGATCAATAAATTATCCGAAATTTGAAAACAAGTCAGCAAATTTTAAAGCATTATTTTGATCTGCGAAAAATATATATTTTTCCAGTTTGCTGGACGTATCTTAAATGGTTTAATCGTTCGCCATTTATTTTATTTCCTATTTGATCTTAGTCCAGACTTCTGAAGACATCTTGTAATATATTTGTGAATACTTTAGGGATAGCGCATCTCTTTGTCTAATTTTCTTTTTTATTGATATAGGCTTGGTACTTGAGTATAGTCTATAAAATTCTGTAGTAGTAATAGATAATTCACAGTACTATAGTATTCAAATAGATCTCTGAATAAGTATTATGGAACATTTGTACTATGAATTTATGCATCGATACAGAGTGAAAAATGTTTGTGATTTAATTTAAAATGTTTTTTTTGGGTTCATTTTTGATGCAAACCCTTATTATCCAATAACTGCATCTGATATTTGTCTCTAGAACCTATTAATATACTAAAATTCGAAGAGTTTGGTAAGACTCTAACTGAAATTAAATAATGTAGTACTAGTAATGCTTTGGACGCAAGAAAATAAGTAACTTAAGAGATTTTAATTTATAAAAATAGCGTAACATATAGCAATTTGCTTCAGTAATATAACACTTATCTGTAATTGGTTTTGAGGCAAAGAAACTAAGTATATGAAATTCGACTCGCAGACGGCTGTTAGAAATTCTATACTAACGCATTTGTGTTTTAACGTAAGATTCACGTGGGTAGTTGTATTTTCTCTCGTAAGATGTACATCTGAACTTTAGATGCTTTTAGAACAATAATTAGCAAAACAGATTTTACCACTCCATATTTGGAAGTATACGAGGCAATTAGGTTAAACATAAATATACAGTAGATATATAAAATATTTTCTACTAATTGAAATGTATTATATATAATATAATAATATATATAATAACACTGATCAATGCGATTTTCTTTTAAGTATTAGTAGGTTCATGTATTAGTAGGTTTATCTTATGCGCTTTGGATTTTTGATTCTAAATTAGTTTCAAAATATCTACATCGCGTTAGGATTTTGAAACATTTATTTAAGTTTCCTAAACATATGTTAATTTAATTTATTTAAAGTTATATTTTATTTTAGCAACTTAAATATAAAGCATTACAACGAATATTGTAGTTTTTAATATATTTCAAGTTGAATTTGATGGAGCCTGTGGTTGATTGACTTGATCAATAAGGTTGATATATAACCAAGAAACCAAGATGTGCACTGAGTGCACATCTTGGTTTTCATCGGTGCGGATCGCGTACGGAGTTTATTTTTCGTACAATTTTTTCGCCGTGTTTTACCAGGTGCGACACTGAAATTATCTGCTGATGATGACAACTTAGTTGTCGAAATGCGTATACAGAATTTTACAAATAGTTAATTGTGGAAAAGGGGTTATATATCAACCTTATTGATCAAATATATTTCAAGTTTGAACATGCACTTGGCACTTTTGATATCATCTATTTATGTAGCTATATCAGTTTGTTAGACAGTCAATTAAATTAAGGGATTGATAATTCTGTGCTTTGTGGAAATATAAAAAATTAAGTATTGGTTATTCAAATCAAATTAAATAAATTTGTAATATTCGAACTTGTGTTTATGTAAATAATGTTACATAGTTTTTTTGTGTTCGGAGAATTTAGTGTTGATCAGCATAAGCGATTACCACAGCTTTAAAAAGCAAAGGGTATTATCGCTTGTTTGGTTTTCAAATTAAGTCAGGGAGTCTTCATATTTGCTATGCGTAAAGCGTAGTTACTTTGCGATGCTGGTTAAATGATAATAATGTTGCTATGTACGAAAATCTTCAACTTTTTCATCAAAACATGAATAAGATTACATTTCCTAACTCGCCATCTATTAGTCAACCAGTATCTTATTCGGAAGCATTTCCTATGCCAAGACCTATAGATATAAACGAAGAACATATTGCTACAGAAAAAAATAGTTCCAGAGTTGTTGAACAGTGAAGAGAACAAGAGAATATTTGCTACTGAAGAAGACATACCATACGTAATAAATCAATTAAATAATTTAGTCCGACATCAAAATTTATCAAAAAATTCGAAGAAATACTAGGATATAGGTTGCAAGCTAGCTACAATAACACGTTTTTGAATAAGTAATCGTCTAAAATAATCACTACAATATTTTTCAATGGAAGATGGTATTTTGTCTTGCAATAATGCAACGTTCTTTCGTCACTATTGATAATGGTAATTTTGATGGAGCCTGTGGTTGATTAACTTAATCACTGAAGAATGATTTATAACCCCTTTTCACATTGTTCACATTACTTTTCGTATTCTGTATAAGCATATAGAAAACTAAGTTGTCACACACTGATAGTATGAGTTTTGGCTTTCAACGGTACAAACCGTGTGCGGAATTTGTTTTCGTACGGGTATTTTGCCTTAGTTTTACAGGTGCGACACTGTTTAATTATCTGCTGATGATGACAATTTAGTTGTCATCATATCAGAATACGAAAATTAATGTGGAAAGGGGTTATATATCAACGTTCAGTGATTAAACTACTGATTATGTAGCCCACATGAACAAATCATGTTTATTTTGTATATTTTACTTTATTAAACATGAAACGAAAACAGATTGTCAACACTAAGACAAAAAGAAAGCAAAAAAACAGGAAGGAAGAATAACATTCAAGTATTAATCGGTTAAACTTTAAACAGCAGAGTTGCCACAAGCATCAGAGTTGTAATTTTGAATTTGTTGATGCCTGTAATGATCGTGGGGGTTCATTAAACATGATTCTGCTCAAGATATCGGTGCACGATAAGTGATCATTGATAATTTTATAGAGTGTTAGCATGTCGTTAACTTTCCTTTTGTCCATTAAAGTTTGCATTCTCATAACATCATTATCTCAGAGTATAATATATATCTATCTGTCAATACTACCTCACAAAACGCTTCCGAATGACCTCTATATGTTGTATGTAACAATCATACTGCAGGTTCCATACCATTGATACATAGGTTAATATACAACACATGTAGACACAATACAAACGACCTTATGAATCCTAACATCCTATTTGCTTTGATAATTAACAATTTATTTTAGAATAAACAAATATAAACATAATTTGCTGCTATTTGTAACTAATAAAGAAAAATAATTTAGCTACGTATACAGAGTGTTAAGTTATAGAAGTATGATGTTATATATTATAATTTATTCCATTTAAGAATACAGTGCTTATTTAGATAGGGAATCGTATTTTTTGTTGCCGATTGGCCAATACAAAAGGTAAATTTACATTACTTAATTATTCCGTAAATCGAAGGTAATATTGGTTGCCTATGTTTATTTACGTTTTTGTTTTGACAGTTTTCGTATTACGAGTGTTGACGTTGACTAGTATTTTCTTTGGTATTTTCGAGAATAATAGACATACTAAATAGCTGTTATAAATCAGTTCTTCTTAGAACTATATAGTTTGGTACTATTATAAATTTAATGACATTATGTGCGAATCATCGGAGCATATGTATATATATATATATATATATATATATATATATATATATATGCATATTATATGCAACCAAAGATACATACTAACTGTATGTATTTGAGCGATATAAATCGCTCTGTAGTTTAGACAAAAACCACTGTATTCTTAAATGGAATAAACTATAGATAATATTAGGCTCATAAAATAATATCGAATTTCAGATTTTCTCACTGAGAAGGCGATTGTTTGGGTAAACAAGAAAATTCCAAGATTTCACTTAAAACATGCTTTAAGATGGATTGTTGTAGCTAATTTAAATTGCTCTGTATTCTATACTATTCGACTGAATTGAATGTATATACACTACCGTTCATAAGTATTTGGGCACCCATAAATTTAGAAGAAATGATTAAAAGCACTAGTGAAAAAATGAAAATATATTTATTACATGTACATACATAACTAATTACAGTATCTGGCAGTAGAATTACATATTATATTTAAATTTTCGATTCATCTATGTGACCTTTGTTTTTTATAATGGCAGCACATAATCGCGGCATTCTTGCAATTAGTTTTGCTAATGTATCCGGTGTTATGCGGACCCAAGCTTCCTGCAGTTTCCTCCACAAATCAGCCTCCGATGTTGGTACTGCTTTCCGGACCTCCCGATCAAGTTCCTCCCACAATAACACTATTGGATTTAGATCGGGGCTTTGGGGAGGCCATTTCATAACTTCGATGGATCCTTCCGCTTCCAAGAGTTGCAAATAGTCTTTGCATATTTTGGATGTGTGCTTTGGGTCATTATCCTGCTGGAATACAAAATTCCTACCCAAAAGTCTTAATCCAGAAGCAATAGCGTTGGTCTCCAAAATGTTTCGATACTGCTCTTTCCTTAGTATTCCCTCAATTTTCACAATATCACCCACGACCGTACCACCAAAACAACCCCAGATCATCACGGAACCACCGCCATGTTTAACCGTAGGCACAATACATTGCTCTGCCGCACGCTCACCTGTAGATCTCCGAACGAAAACACGTCTTCTGGACCCGAAAATTTCGAACTTTGACTCATCGGTCCACAAGACTTTACTCCACTGTTCAACTGTCCAATGTTGGTGTTCACGAGCCCAGTTTAAGCGTTTCCGCTTATTCTGTTTGCGCAATAACGGTTTTTTCATTGCAATTCGTCCGTACAAACCTGCTTTGTACAAGCGACGTTTGACCGTTGTTACGCTTATTGACTTTGGACGGTCTGCATTGATTTCTGCAGCGATTTCTGGGGCTGTTTTCCGTCGATTTCTTTTGCTTGTGATCACTATTGCACGATCCTCAGCAGAAGTTGTCGCTCTGGGTCTCCCACTCCGTGATTTATTGAGAACACTGCCACTTTCTCGGTATTTTTTGACGACATAGTCTACGGAAGTATTATTTAATTTTAATTGTTTCGCAATTTGCCGGTTGCTTTTGCCATCTTGATGGTGCGCAATTATAAGAGAACGCGTTTCAATGTCCATCTCTTTTCTTTTTGGCATATTTAACGATCTTAACAGCACTACTAGCACAGGAATATCTCACAACGAATACAGAAACGTAACTGAGGGCAATTTCAAAAATCTAACATGAAACTCGCCCGAGGTCATTAAAACATCATTACTAAACTTATCCTATTCTTCACAGAAAGACAATTACAAGAACTTGGAGAAACTTTTATTGCGCTAATCCCCAGGTAGTCCCAATAACAAATTTTGATTTATTGCAGGTAATAAAGTAATACATAATGTTACTTATGCAGCGTTTCTGTAGATTTAATACTTTCCTTATACCTATCCAATATTACAAGAATGAATTTCCTAGAAGCTATGCTGTTCAAATAATTTTATAAAATATGGGTCCCAAATACTTATGAACGGTAGTGTAGGTTTGTCTGAAAGTGATCTACAGTCTCCATTCACTGACTTTTGATAGTTTGTAAAAAGAAAGATAAATAGTCTTAAGTAAGTCTTTCAGTTTTCGTTAAAAAAATTATTTAAAATTTCGATGGAAACAAATTTATGCTGGCTTATGACAGCTATTCATTTTTAGTGTATTGAATGTGCATGTGCTCTCTTTCAATGCAAACTAGAGAATGTGCAATTGAAGTAAAGCTTTGAGTATTTATAATCGGATTCGTTTTTACGTATTCACATTAAACATTTTAAGATATTGATTTTAAGTGAATAATAGATTGTTATTATTTGTTTAATAATATGCATAAGAGGATATGGATTAGTTTTCTGGCTCGTGGGTCATGGGACGTTTGGAGTAGAATTTTGGAAGGTATAATTATTGAACTATTTTTTATAGGACGTTTAAACCACAAAAAGGATTTTAATCTCAACAAATATGTTTCCTTGTAGAATATATTTCACTGGAAATCAGAAATCAAATGTGGTACCACATAGTGTGTCGGAAAGCCTTTTGACACGCTCTTTGCGAATAATTTTATTGATTTTTTTTTTAAAGAAAACTTTAAGATAAGCTTTGCTTAAAACTGTATATCAAATTTTTTAAAAACTATCAAAAGCCAGTGAGTGAAGACTCTAGATCGCTTGTAAACAAGTCCAAATATTAAATTCGGTCAGGTAGTATACGATACACAGGAACTTAAATGAACTACAATCCATCTTAAAGGACATTTTTAGCGAAAACTGGAATTTTCTTGTTTAACCAAGAAATCGCCTTCCCAGTGAGGAAATCCAAAATGTGATATTTGTGCCCGTAACATTACCTTCTATATCACAGCATACTTATACAGCTAAACACTCTGTATACTCAGTTCAATCATTTTTGATTAATAGTTATATTCGTAAATAGCTTAAGTCGCTTTATATTTGTTTGTTTTCTTATTACATTTAATTCTATTGTATGATTACTAATAAGGACTGCTATGATCTTTACAAAAACTACAAAAATATTGTTAAAATATTTTAAAGTAGATGATATACACAGTCTGCCGCAGAGAAAACCGAACTTTTTTAAAATAGTAATTCTTAGTGTTGCTATCTATTAAAAAAAATATGCCTTGGTAAGATCTTTCACCAATGTTATGTCAAAATATCATGACTTTTACATCATTAGAAGCAGCGAAATTGCTTATAAAGTAACAGTGGGTATTTGATATTGGTCGAAAAATGAATTTTGAACAAAGAGCAAATATTTAAGTTCTCTTTTACGAGTAAACTTGGAAAATCGTTTACAGAACGGTTAGTTTGATGAAACAAGTGTATGGAGATATGTGTTTATCACGTACGCGTTTGTATGAGTGGTGCAAACGATTTAAAGGCGGTCGTACGGACACAAATGACGACGAACATACTGGTGCATAAAATCTGTGGTTAAAGAAAGTAACATCGAACTTGTTCATGAATTTATCAGAAATGAGCCGAAATTCTCATTGCGATATGTTGGAATGGAATTAAATATTTCAATCCAATTCATTCGATTTATCGCATTTTGACACGATATTCGGGACTGAGAAAAATTTGTGGATGGTTTGAACCACACAAGTTAACTGAATTCAACATTGTATAGACTTGATTGAAGACTCAAAAAAGGACGAAAACTTCAGGTATTCTATTGTAACTAGAGATGAGGCGTGGTGTTTTCAATATGATCCAGAGACCAAGCGTCAAGTTCTGAATGGAAGCATCCAAGCGAAGAAAGACCGAAAAAATGCCGTTTGGAGAAGTTAAAAGTGAAGACAATGTTGATTTGTTTTTATGATTTGAAACGCATAGTGCACATAGAGTTTGTACCAAGTAGTCAAACAGTCAATGCTGTATATTATCTTGGTGTTATGAAGCGTCTTTTGGGGCGTATTCGTGGTGTACTCCCTCATTATCGTGAAAATGGTAGTTGGTGTTTGTTACATGATAATGCACCATCTCATTGCTCGACGCTTATCACTGATTTTTTAATTACAAATGGCATTTTAACCACCAACCATTCACCGTATCACCGGATTTAGCTCCCTGTGATTTCTATCTACTCTCCAAACTAATCTAACTTGAATAAAATAAATTAATTTTACCAAAATAGTACGCTTTTGTTTTTATTTTAAAAAAGTTCGGTTTTTTCTGCGACAGACTGTATAGATACTAGAATATAAATTCAGAATCATTTTCTTAAAAGATTTATATTTTTTCTTAGATGTAGCTTTAAATTTCTATTTGAAAATAGAAAGCAGAAGTGATAACCATATGGAACAATAACAATGAGCGCTTTAAAGCGTTATCGGAATATAAATTATTTTACTGATTGTAAATCGGTATTTTACTGTTGGACCTATAAAATTGTACATAATTAATAAAGAAAAAATAAAAAATTAAAAATTTTTTATCTAGCATGTAATACAATATCGTAATTTAAGGCTTTAACACTTTCCAAATCATTTTAATACTTTTGTTTCTTCTCTTTATGTGGTGCTTCTGAAGCGAAGTTAAAAGCAAATATTTGAATATGGAAACATAATGTTTACGTTATGCAAAAATCATTTAAGTGCTCCGAAATATGTACATCAAAGGAACGGGTAATAGCAGGACTGCTATGCGTGGTAAATACTTAATTTAGTATTTTATGCTTTTAACCTATAATTATTTGACGAGTCTCTCTCTCTCTACCCAGTTGTTACTATTTGTATCTTTGATAAATTTCAAATCACTAAAATTGTATATAAATAATTCAAATTGTACACAAGTATTCTCTGTTTCAAAGAGAGATAAATTTCTGAACAGATCGCGAGCCCAAATTGCTACCTACAAAATTCGTGAAATCAATTTTTAAAAAATGAAATCGGTATCTACTACTTTCAACAGAATTACAAATGCAGTAGTACAATATGTGAAGGTTAATTAGAATAGAAAAATAAATAAATCAGTAGTATTGTTACCTGTGCATTAAAATTTTTGTTTCTATGTGTGTAGATATTTTTTTAGAAAACACATGTAATTTTCTTCTTCCGGGCTTCCGGGCTGGAACCATGTCACAGGTATAACTGCCAACGTAACACATGTAATTTTCTTCTTCCGGGCTTCCGGGCTGGAACCATGTCACAGGTATAACTGCCAACGTTTCATACTCACTCGTATGGGACATCCTCAGGACTCAACTACTGTTACTGTTGTACTGAAACAGTTTTATCCAGTCCGGAAGTCCAGAAAAAGATAGTATGGACCACGACCGCGAAGTCTACGTACCAGATTAACATGTAATTTTATTTATTTGCTTAAAAAATAATACGTCATTATAGATACACTACCTATACATAATAATAGTTAATATTAATTAATAATAATAATTAAAAGCAATGATATTTCACAAACTATTTCCATATTTCATCTGATATTTATAAGTTTTTAGATAGAATCTGCGATAGTTCTTGACGAACTTTAAACAATTACTAATTTAATCTAGTTAAGTAACTACAATTTTTAAATTAACCACTGAAAAATTGACCAAACCAAATTACTTTATGTGTCATTTTATTTCATCTAATATTTGCAATACAAAAAAGGAATGAATATAGTAAGAAATAACTTTAATTTTACCATTGTAACAATTTATGATCATTAATTAAAGTTAATGACAATAATATCTAATTTTATAAACTATTTTATGATTTTCGAATTCGTTCTTATACTGGTGAGGAAACCGAATCATCACTATCACTATCATCTTCTCCAATAGAAATTACGAATGGTACTAAAACTTCATTGATAATTTCAATAAAACCGTTCATATGTTGCTTCTTTGATAACACGATTTATTGCAATTTTTCCAAGTGGTTGCGGTTACATTATTGATAGCATCATGTAACAGTTGCTTAGATGAGCTTAATTTAAGTTTTATTTTTCGCAGCAACCTAATATTTTATTTGTGCCCATACAAGTTCAATTGTATTTAACTTGCAGAGTTATAGAGGTAGAAGAAAAACAGTCAATTACATATGAATTGTATTTACTTTTGACCATTTTTATCAAATTCAATAATCCTGCTCTGACCACATCATTTTCGTACTTCATATCCTTATTTTAAAACCAATTTTGTCGCCTACTTTTTTCCACGATGTCTTTTCAAACTTGCGGATATGAGATCCATAACCGCTACAGTATTCTCTGGTAAATAAGATAATATCTTAGTGAATCAGTCCTCGAACACTATGGCGTTCATTTCCTCATGATAGTCAAGCCATTTCCTATGAAGCTATCTGAACTGTCAATATGATAAAGTATAAAAGTATAAGCTGACGTCCCTTTCCAGCTGAATTTTTTAATCCTGTGGTAAGTCCGTCCATAAAGGTCTGTCTACGACTTAAAACATTTGTGTCAGTCCATATTTTCTGCTTTGCATGACCATATTCAACCAGGTTTCATCTAAATGGAAAATCAGCTTATGCTGGGATCTATATAATGAAATATCTTTTAGATATTGGCATCTCCATCTTATGGTATAATATCTTTTTGAATAAGGACACTGTTTGTGTTTCGTTTGAGGTGTCTACAATATATAACAGAATTATATTTAGTTATATTATTACATTGTAAATATACTTACGTAAAATTCAGTTACTTCATTAATCATATTTGGTTGTTCTCTACTGTTATTTATGTAAGCCAAGACTTTATTCAACGTCACGAAGCATATTGTGAACTACTTGACGAACAGCAACTTTAACAGCTTCATCAAAATACAGCAGTACAGAAGATCTAACAGATATCTTTTTCGGGTCTAAATTATTCCCTCTCTTTTTATGTTCACCAACAATTCGATATATTGTCAATCTGTAAATTTTTTGAATCACATTCTATATTGCGGAAATATGTACCGCATATAACACTCAATAGAGTTATCTATTAGTTAGGAGATCTGCTCTGTGTTACTTTTTCTTATGTGGGGTGTATCCGTTACAATTTTTATGTACGCATTAATAATTGTCTGGTTTTCAGCACTACTTAAGTAACTTGCTTTCTCTGGTTTCTTCGGAGGAGAACACGCACCTGTATTTGTGGCAGTAATGGTACTAGGTTCTGCATTCATTCTTGAAATTAACAGCTACAGAATTATATAATTTTAGTACAAATTAAGTTCTTGTATTCACATATTACTTACATAATCTGTTAATCTGCAATTCAAAGCTTTAAGAACTAATGTATATCGTAAAATAATTAAAGTAATATGATAATTGTAAACAAATCTCTAAAAGCGCAAACGTGATATAAATAGTCTAGATGTCAAAATATTCTATAGTTAATAGCGTTCGACTTTGTGATATTGACTTGCTCTCAATCAATGATAATTAACCATCATTTGGATCTGTTCAGAAAATCGTCTTTTGAAGTATAGCTAACGAACTATAATAAAAAAATGTTTACATTATACAAAATATTCCATTTAAAAATAATTTACTGATTCGTTTTCTAAATTAGATTAAAGATTTTGTTATAAATTTTAATGAAGAATATTTCCAACGCACTAAAAGTATAAATAATAGATAGATACTAAAAAAGAAAATTCTTATTATGTAAATATAATGTTTAAATATCCCAAAAATTTACTACAAGTGGTGTATGAAGAGTATAATTAAAGAAAAAGTTCTCAGATGGTTCTGCATATACATACATAACACTGGTTATACGTTTTGCTAAAAATGCATGCAAATTATGGACCAAATCGAGCACAATATCTTATCAAATTTTTTTTGTGTTTAGACATTTTCCTTGAGACTTTTTTCTTATTTTAACCTACAGATTTTCTCTAATGTTTCGGCCTGGTCTATTCATAGATTTTATTGTGTTCATCACTTTATCAAACAGTTCTGCAAAACTTTTTCCTCTTTTTAGTTGTGTTGTCATGGTTACTTTTGTCTTCAATAGATTTTAGAACTTTAGAGTTATTTTAACTAGTCTTTATTTGACAGAAGTTATTGTAACAGAAGTCATGCGTGACGTGGAACTTTGTCATGATTGGAGATGAAAGCATTTACTCATTTCTACGCAAATTTGATCAATAAGGTTGATATATAACCCCTTTCCACAATTAACTATTTGTAAATTCTGTATACGCATTTCGACAACCAAGTTGTCATCATCAGCAGATAATTTCAAAGTGTCGCACCTGGTAAAACACGGCGAAAAAATTGTACGAAAAAACAAACTCCGTACGCGATCCGCACCGTTGAAAACCAAGATGTGCACTGTGTCTGTTTCACAAGATTTTTAAAAAATACTTTTACTTAAACTAACATGCACTACATTGAAAAAGGTTATTATGGTCCCTGACCATAATAATGGTCCCTGACCATAATAACCTTTTTCAATGTAGTGCATGTTAGTTTAAGTAAAAGTATTTTTTAAAAATCTTGTGAAACAGACACAGTGCACATCTTGGTTTTCAACGGTGCGGATCGCGTACGGAGTTTGTTTTTTCGTACAATTTTTTCGCCGTGTTTTACCAGGTGCGACACTTTGAAATTATCTGCTGATGATGACAACTTGGTTGTCGAAATGCGTATACAGAATTTACAAATAGTTAATTGTGGAAAGGGGTTATATATCAACCTTATTGATCAAGTCAATCAACCACAGGCTCCATCAAATTCAATCTACGCAAATTGTTTCTTCAACGCTCTAGTAAGATTATAATATTTCGAGTTCATGATAATATATAAGTCGTAATGCTCATTATGGGTGACGGAGTAAGAGAAGAAACGTTACATGCTACAGATAGTGGTAAATGTACGTTGAAGAAACTATAAGAATTCTTTCTCTTATAAAATATCCTGTGTACGCAATATTGTGCTATAACCACACAGTCTTTCAACAGATCTGTTATGTGTTTCTGATCGAGTGGAACTATTATCAAGGTACTACTCGATTCAGACAATGGTACCCTGAATATTATGTGAAAGTTCAAATGAAGAGTAACAGAGGAGAAGAGTAGTAATGAGTTTGTGTTATGATTGTTTTAACTTTATTTATCACTTATACTGTTATCTTTTTTAAATTGGCATTGATAGAAAAGAACTTGAGAAGACACACAACAACGATTTCGACATGCTTGTAAGAAAATATTCTAAATTATATCTGATAGTTTTACAAACAATGACTGCTCTTTTCATGCCTTTGTAAAATATATTAAATAAACTGTATATTATAGAAACATTACGTTGTCATTATGGATTAATAGAAATTAAAACGAAGTTATTCACTATTGAAACATATCGAAATGCAGGTCAAATCATATGGTACCATTCGTGCAGCTTTTCAAGCTGCCCTAAGTGGTGTGTGACAATCATTTTAATCACTAAGGTTGATATATAACCTCTTTCCACAATAACTTTTGTAATTTTGTATACGCATTTCGACAACTGTTGTCGGATATTTTTCGCCGTGGTTTACCAGGTGCGACACTTTGCAATTATCTGCTGATGATGACAACTTAGTTGTCGAAATGCGTATACAGAATTACAAAAGTTAATGTGCAAAGGGGTTATATATCAACCTTAGTGATTAAGTTAATCAACCACAGGCTCCATCAAATTCAACTAAAATCATTTTAGACAATCACCAGTCAATTTTGCGGTGGAAGGATCTCCGCGATCTTCCTTACCCATAAGGCTTAATTCATTATCATGGAATTTTTGTGATCTACACTTCATTAGTACTACCTTCATCCCAAATTTCATTAATATTTCGAACCGTTTGAGCTGCACTGTGGTCGATAAAAGTCTCTTCTTGATATAAGATCTAAATGTAAACTAACAGAAGTTGGCAAAAAGGGTTGAACAGTAATGTTTATTACCTAGTCTATATGTAAAAGTGAAAATAACGAAAACCCTGCGTTATTTTTGCAACCTAAAATACGTGCAATTAGTTTTTCATATTGTAAAATATCACATATGCAAAATTGTTAGATTAATTTCCGTGTAAAGAGTGTTAAGTTAATTTATACATTACAAAAATAAAGTTCACAAACATTTTCAAAGCAAAATTTCACCCTATAAGCTGCATTTGTTGGATTATGTGTGATAATATTTTACGTGATTATTTACACACGTTCTAGCGAAAATTTAATACAAATTTATGCGGATTTGTTCTAGAGTTTAGTCAAGTTAATTACGTAAATTTAATAACTCGGAAATGAGATAATATAAAAACATGAAGTGAACTAATTTTATTCATGAGATCAGCTATTTTTGCGGAGGCGCTAATATACTAGTTCAGTATTACACAACACGACTATTTTCAGTGATTCGTTCTAAATTTTATGAGTGATAGAGATACATATATGTATATACATATAGTGATATATGTATATACACTTTTTAAGTATGCTTTTGTAAGTGTTGTAAGATTTCAATTACGTATTAACTATTGTAATTATATTGTAACTTTGTTTTTTATCCGCTTTTGGATTTTTCTGTCAGGCATTTAATAAATTGTTATCATTACTATTATTATCTACAACTAGGGGATATTTGGAAAAATGGTAATAGAATAAATAAATAAAGAATGTAGCACCTCGCAAATATTTTTATATTTAACTGCGACGTTTTTAAATAAGAAAGCAAACGCATTGGCACGTTTGAACGTGTTTGGGCACATCGTAAACTACTAAGGCACTAGAGCGAATAAATATCATTAAATGAATACACAATTATGAAACTTTATAAGAAGTTTTATTGACAAAATGACGAAAAATCTATTGTTAATAATGTGCATGATCTCCACGAACGGCAATAACGGCACATCTCATCGGCATTGATTGAATTAGGACATCAAAAAATTATTGTGGAATATTATTCTATTCCTCTATCAGAGCAATTTGAAGTACCTGAACGTCTTTCTTAGGCATCATAAGCATATTCGATAAGATTACCATCAGGAGAATTTGCTGGCCAGTCCATTCTATTGATCCCCGATTGCTCAATCCAGTTGTTCACGACGTTTGTTCGATGTGGACGAGCATTGTCACCCATTAAAATAAATCTTTCACCTATTGCGCCGGCGTACGGAAGAATAATGTTTCTCAAAATTTCATCCAGATGCCTCTGAGTAGTCAGGTTGCCATTTTGTATCACATAAAGGTCCATATGACCTCCTGCGCTTATCCCAGCCCATACCATTACACTTCCACTTTCATATTGTGGCCTTTCTCGTACAAATTTTGGCTGATTACGTGTTCCAGGTGTACGCCAAATTAAAATACGTCTATTATATGGATTTAAGGCTAATCTGGATTCGTCGCGAAACAATACTTGTGCCCAGTCATCGTGATTTCAATTTCTTTGCTGGTCAGCTGTTATTCTTCGCGACCTTTTATGAAGAGCAGTCAGTGGAACGCATGTTAGGAGTCTTTGAGCACGTTATGAAGACGATTTCTTATTGTTTGAGTTGATACTACTCTTCCGTAGTAGCAGGAAGCTCAAGAATGGAATGAACGCTGGAAAATTTCAAGAAGATATTCAAAAAATTTATGCACTCTTAAAAGTTTAAAATTAAATGAATTAAATGTAAGCAATTAATAGAAAAAGTATATTAAGGTCCTGGTATGATATTACATCAAAAAACTCAATACATTATTGTCTAATAGCCAATTCCTGGAAAAGATTGAAGAAAGCCATATCTATCCCTTCAGCTATTTTCTGAATAAATATTCCTATTTTGAAGCTCGAGGATATCATTCCTTAGATCATCTTTATCGAAAATTGACAATTTATTCAATGAAGTAGGTCACATAAATTCCACATATGATATTAAAATATTAAGGAAATATAAAATTGAAGATAAACGTCTATTTTACAATATTAATTACTACTAATGCTATTATGGACGTAGTAATTCATTGGTACGTGGGATGTCTTTTAAGTTTTGCATAGTGGAACATAGAGGATGCCACTAATAAAATGTCAATACTAAAAATTAACTCCCACCTTTGGATAACCTAGATCCAAAGTTTCAGTGCGATATGTATAGTGTTATAGCTACAACGAACTGTCAAATTTGACAAGTTAGTTGAAAAATGGAATTAAACCGAGAATATTTTCACGGAATAATTTTTTATAATTTTCGAAGAAAATTATCTCAACAAGAATACCTCGCCGAGTTGGTTTCTGTTTTCGGAAATGAAGCACCTCATCAGGCAACAATTTCTCGTTGGTTTGGAGAATTCAAATGTGGACGGATTAGGCTTAGCGACGATCCAAGAGCAGGTTCATCAAAAACGGCAGTCACTTAGGAAAACGTCAATGTTGTGCGCAAGATTATCAATAAAGATCGACATGTGACGAATCGCTAGATTGAAGCATTATTTGGGTTTTCAAAGACCTCGATTCAAAAAATTTCGTATAAAGAATTGCGTATAAAAAATTAGTTTCCCGTTGGATACCTCATTTGTTGATCGAAGAATAGAAAGCAGCTAGCGTGAATTGGTGTCAAAAAACTCTAAATCGCTTCAACATCGGAATCTTTAAAAAACGTGTACAACATTGTCATTGGTGATGAATCTTGGATTTACACATACGAGCCAGAAAATAAGCGCCAGTCGTCTATTTGGGTGTTTCAAGTTGAAAGAAATGAGAAGATGGTCGTGACATTTGTCTCGAAAGCAGGTCATCTAGCAACAGCTCTTCTACAGGCTCAAAGAACTATTACTGCCGATTGGTATACAACTATTTGTTTGCAGTAAGTCATCGCTAGGTTTCGAAAAACCAAATCCGAATGACGGATCATCCTGCACCACTCCACCAAGACAATGCAAGTTCGCACACAGCTCGCAAGATAATTGAATTATGAACGCAACAAAACGTCGAATTGTTGGACTCCATATAGTCCCGACCTAAGTCCCAACGATTTCTTTACCTTTCCGAAAAACAAGAACGGACTGCGTGGTTAGAAGTTCTAGTCGTCAGAAGGAGCAGTGGGTGCCTTCAAAAACACAATTTTGACTGTACCAACAAACGAGTGGAACAACTGCTTGCAGTTAATGCATTAATCTTCGTAGAGAATGCTTCGAAAAACAAGTCTTTAAAAGCTATCTATTGTTTTATTCCAGTTTTATATGCAAAACTTAAAATACAACCCAGCTATCACTTCTATATATACAAAATAATTTGATTTAAAAATTCCAATAATTCACCAATAGAAGGGTTAAATATAAAGTAGATAGTCATAAAAGGTTTATTTATCTTGTATAGTCAATTTATTGGTTTTTATTGATATTTTATTTGAAGTTAAGATTATATTCCTGTAAATTTGTATGTTAGTGAAGATAATAAAAATATTAATTTTTACTTTCTTCAGATTATGCAACCTATATTACACTTCTGTACAGAAATAAGTTGTATAGCCGGCTCAAATTGTTAAATAATAAGTTTTATTAGATTAAAATTTGTTTTCTACAATTGTTGTTCATAACAGAAGTAACATGACTGGAATTATTAATTAACAAAGGTATTATAGAGGCACAGTTAAGTGAAGAAGGCTTGGGAATAGCATCAACTGTAAAAATGAACTGAACTGGAAAAAGGCATAACATATTATTATTATTAAAGGAATAAAAATAGTATAAAAGGCGAATAATATTATACTCCAGGGAATTAGTTTTATAGACACCTATATTTAAGATAATTCGTATTAGTTTGGCAAATCTAAACGCAACAATTATTGATGAATGAAAATTCTTGAGATATATAATTAAAATTTTCAACTGTTATTAATTAAATGATTAATGAAAAATAAATCCGTTTTTATTTATACTTGAGATACCATGTTCTATATATTTTTGTTAAAAGATTTTCGTGTTTGTCTAACACAAACACCTGGGCGTGTACAACGTATTAACCTACAGACTCCTGATTTTCAGCTATTATGGATTTTATCCTTGTTATTTTAAATATACTTTAAAAGAGTATTATTAATTCTGAATGCTACTTGTAAATTTTGTTTTTTTAAGATATTTTGCCATTTTAATACTCAGTGATCAATGTAAGTAATTACGTTGTAGTCATCGGCAGAATTCATTTGTTTTTGGCTGAACATTTGAAATTGTTTTTAGTCATACAGTTTTTTAGGTAAAATATTATTTACTACCTAGGGATTATAACCACTATTATTTGCGGTATATTTCAATGTATTTAATTATTTTCCAAAATTAATTTTTGGCATAAGTATGGTACTCAGCATGTGAATTATACTATTGTATGTTGCTAACTTATGTTGCATGTGTTGATCTACTGTATATTGTGAATTGGTATATGTTTCTTTGTGACAGATAATTGAAAATAATTAAAATAATTGATAAACACATAATCAAATTTATTGTTAATTCTTTCAATATCTAGTTAAATCTAGAAAATTTAAAGATTGATTTGTTTTAGTTGTTAGTGTGAATTATATGTAATTTATTTAACTCTCTTTATGATCCTCTAAAGCAAACTATAATGTAATTTACAGATCTATGGTATCCATCTTTTCGCATATAACGGGTCTTCCAATAGGGACTTCTAAACTTTGACAGTTGACGGCGGCCATATTGTTGAAGCTACATCTGTCGAATTGGCTGTCATTTATTCAGTCTGTTTTGCCAAATTACCGTGGACAGATATAGCGTTCAACATGTGCAAATAAAAAAAATTGTTTGATCAAAATAGGTGTTTTGCTCGGGCAACGTTCCGCGCGCTTCGTCCATTTTACGGTCGCCATAAGCGTCCTACCGAAGGGACTATTCGCAGTGTGGTGGACAAATTTGAGTCCAGTCGTTCAGTAAACAATGAACCAATACCCGTACGATGACGAAACGCGAGATCTGCCGATAACATCGCCGCTGTCCGTGAGAGTGCAGGAGAATCCGAGGCAGTCGATTTCGCGTCGGTCACAAGAACTTGGCCTTTCTTTTGGCCTGAATTGGATGATGTGGTCACTAACGACATGTGATTTCACAGGACGGCGCTACGTGCCACACAGCTCGTCACTTTGGACATTCTGCACGAGCGATTTGAGGGCATCATCTCACGTGGAGGTGATGTGATCTTGCCACCGAGATCGTGCGATCTGACCCCGTTAGATTTTTTCTTGTGGAGTTTTCTTAAGTCGCATGTCTATGCGAATAAGCCACAAATCACAGCGGTGCTCAAAGCCAACATAACCCATACCATCAAATTCAGCCTGATTCATGTGCTAGAGTCATGGAAAATTGCACATTTCGGATGCGAGCCACCCAGCGAAGCCGCGGCGGACATTTGCACGATGTTATATTCCATACATAATGGCATCGATAAAACCATCAAACGAATAAAAAATTTCGATGATATCTCGCACGCACTTTGTTTTATTTAAATTTAAAGATAGGAAGCGCTTCTGGAATATGTTTAGAAATAGTAAACGGTAGACGTATAACTAGAAGGCTGAGCTTTCGAAATTATTTGTATTTCTGAGGAAAATATATTAGGTGAATTTTAAAATTACTATTATTAAATTAACAATGTAGTTATTATTCTAATGTAATCAGAAATGCATTCATTACTCATTTCATAACCGCAATTAAAATTAGTTGCTGGAAAGTATAGCGTATGCGTATAACAGCTAGTGAAGAATAACTTTTAAGAATTATGATCTAAGAGTCTGAATTTTATAATAGTCATTCGCATCTCGCAGTTTGAATGAACCTATCATCCAGGATCGTCCAAAGTTCATTAATCGCAAAGGAGTATTATTTTGTCACAATGTAAGACCATATACAAGTTTTGTCGTCCATCAAAAATGACTGGATCTTAGATATAATGTGCTGCCATGCCTATTACACTTGTTCCGTTCTCTTTAAAACTCCTTACTTGGTGTACTAGTTTGACACAGATGAGTGTGTGAACCCTATAAAGTTTTCCGTCGATAAAGATAGAACCTTTTATGAACGAGGAATAATGAAGCTTATAGAAAAATAGCAAAACGTTATTGCAGAAAATGGTGAATATATAACTGGTTGACCGTTTTTTTAATATTCAAAACTGACCTTTGAAAAACAAGCTATTCCCACGAACCAATATACCGTACTTTCATATTAAAATGCTACAAACACCGTATCATATTATATTCGGGTCTAGACACCGAATGCCGATCAGAATGTAAAGTGGGGGGCGCGAGTCAGTCGAATCACAAGAACGACTGACTACAGATTACAGATTAAGTAGTTGTTCGTGGTACTTGGCGGAAGGTCTATCACTGACTGTCCAAATTGTTTACGTCCAAAAATTAATAAATTATAATTAGTTTTAACTGTACAATTAGGTATTTTTACAATAAGTTTCGCATTGAACTAAAAGACGTTTTCTAATAAAACGTTTAAAAATTTAAAAAAAAACCCTTAAAGAAGCTAAAAAATAAAATAACTTCTCGGAACTTAAAAAATACCCTTTAAACAGAAAATAAATATAACTTGCCAAAACTTATAAAATACTTTTTAAATACAGAAAATAAATTCAATTAATTAAATTCTCAAATGTCCCTCCTGCTTGCGCTAAACAGTACCCCAATCTATTATAAAATTCATTTCGAACATTGGCCAGTACAAGAGGATTAATAATTTGGAGTTGGTGTTCGATGTTAACCCGTAATTCTTCCAAATTATTAGCCCTTTCGTCTTGATGCCTATATAACTTTGATTTTATGTAATCCCATAAAAAAAGTAATTAGGGGCTAAGTCTGGTGGCCTTCGTGGCCAGCGAATTGTACCACTATTAGATATAACTCTTTAGGAGAATATATTATTTAAATATTCATTCACAATTCTAGTTCCATGGGCCGGACAACCATCATGCTGGAACCATACGTTCTCTAAATTGGGATTAATAGTTCTCTAAGCGGGGACAATGTCGTTTTGAAGAAGATTGTAATATATTTCCCCATTTAAATTTCCTTCGATAAAGAATGGACCAATAATGTTATTCCCATGAATACCAGCCCAAATATTTAATTTTTCAGGATACTGTGTCCCCGTATTCAGTTGTCGATACTCGTTTCGAATAGATGAATATCGAAGATTCGACGGATTGTGTTTACCGTGCAACGGAAACGTGGATTCGTCGGTAAACACGATAGTCTCAATGAAGTTTTCATTCGCATTTACACGTTCTATTACAGTTTCACAAAATTCCATTTGCGGTGTTGATCAGCATGAAAAATTTCCTGATGAGTTTGGTATTTATAGGATGTGTATTTATTTTTCTTTAATATCTTATGAATTTTACCCACGCTAATACCTATCTCTTCTGATATTTTAGATATAGTAATATTTGAATTTTCTTCGATCATTGCGCATACCATGGCTTCCTGCATTTCTTTATCGTTATTTATTCTCCGTATGTATTTTATGACATTTACATCCCAAAATGCAACCTTCTGATTTAAACTTTTTAACTACTAATGATATTGTTGTTAATGCAGGAAAGGGATGATCTACATACTTTTCGGAGAAAAGGCGCTGGATACACCGTAAAGAATTACCTTTCAAAGCAAATGTTATCATTTGAATTTTTCTTCCAATGTATACATTATTAAAGTAATATAATTTAAAAAATATTTAAATTGCGTGTACGACAACTTTTAAAGTGTTATAGTGACATTAGAAGCTTCATCGTATACTTTGCTACGAATTTGAATTTTTGATTGGCAATTTCATTAGTGAAATACTCATAATACCGTTGCTGCATAGAATTCTGAAGTATCACTGAAGGAGTTGTAATATGGGCATACTAACAACATAGAAAACAACGTCAGTCAGAGGACTAATTAATGGATTGAAAGATAAGCATGTTAAAAGCGATACAAATTAAGTATTATAGTGATATTATACGAATATGATTGTTCTATTACAATAACAAACAATCGTTGTTAGAGTAAAAAGAAGGGCTTAATATATATGATTATATGTCTCGTTTATAACTTTTCGTAACTACATACATAATTTTACATAATATTAAGTAATTTATTACATAATTTATTTTCTAAAAACCTAAGTTTTTTGCAATACAGTAAATTTATGAAATCGTTAACATAAATAAAGAATTTGCCGGGTATTGTAACGGTATGAAGTATCAGAGAAGGTTCCGATTTATATTTAAAAACAAGCCCTAAAATCTTCACATGTATACGTCGAAAAAGTTTCTTTACTGGATTTATGAAAGTACAAATCAAACACAATTCGAATAGCTCGTTTTTGTGATAAATATTCGATCCGTACTAGTGTCAGAATACTATTTAATAATTTCACAAGTAGCAAATTTATGAGAATTTGCTTACTAGAAGATTTTTCTAAGTTATATAAGACCTAACAAATTTAGATAGTTCACTACATAAATTAACAGCATAACTCAATTCCAATTGCTACGAAATTATAAACTTTTGTTTTATCAGAATTAATTATAAAAAGCTATTATTAGAATGTAAATATGAAGTATTACGCATATATGGAAGACACAACAACTTTCGTAACATTGAAAGAAAAATATCATCATAGATCGAGCGCAAATCTAAATTGACAATACCCAACAGTAGTGTTATTTCGTGCCAAATCCCAAATAGTTTTGAGGAATTTATTGTCCAAGGAGTTTTTTTCAGAACCCACTTGGGTGAAATTTTACTCATGTTCAATGCTTGGTTCAGATATATTTAGTGCTTCAGCAATGGTAGAAATTTTCACATAACGATATTTGAGAACTATTGCTTTAGCTTTCATTAATATCATGAATATCAGGGTTGATTGCATTCGGAGGGCTTGATTTTTTTGGTCATCTATAATGGATGAACCAATCTACCGAAATTGACTAAATTTCACTTTCGGATATAATGCAACTTCATTCCTATAGACTGCGAACATGATAAAAAAAGAAGAGTCAGGCTAGACTAAAAGTGGAATACAGAAGTAGCAAACATATTAAAGGCCTGAAGTGGATCCAAACAAGAGCGATATATAAAGAGAGATATCTAAAAACAGGAAAATTGTAGAAGAATTATTATCTCAACACCTAGAGTAGAAGAGGTAGTTGTGAGTAAATAAAAAAGTATTATTTCAAGCATATTTCAGCAATGGTAGAAACTTTCACATAACGATCTTCGAAAACTATTGCTTCAGCTTTCATTAACATCATCAATATCGGGGTTGATTGCATTCGAAGCGCTTCGTTTTTTGGGTTATTTACAATGGATGAACGACGCTACCGAAACTGACTAATATTTCACTTTCAGATATAACTAAACTTCGTTCCTATATACTGCGAACATTATAAAAAAAGGAAGAGTCAGGCTAAACTAAAGTGGAATACAGAAGTAGCAAACATTAAAGGCCTGAAGTGGATCCAAACAAGAGCGATATATAAAGAGAGATATCTAAAAACAGGAGAATTGTAGAAGAATTATTATCTCAACACCTAGAGTAGAAGAGGTAGTTGTGAGTAAATAAAAAAGGATTATTTCAAGAATTTTCGATAAATTGAAAGAAATTACACTACGAATCGCAGAAACACTAAGGAAGAAAGTGAAAAATTATTTTAGAAGCTGATTTCATAAACCTAAATGTAATATTAGGTGGCACTCACACACGTACACAAGCGTGCACATACATATTTAAATAAAAAATGTTAATTATAAAATTTTATTTTATCATACGTTCGTTGTTATAGTTAGCGATTTATTGTCCATATCACCACCAATTACAGGAATAATTGTACATTTCTTCATCAGTCGCGATGTTGTAAATGGAATTTGAAACACTTCGGTTAAATCTCGTTAGCATTTTTTTCCTTAATTTGGCACCAACCTGCTTTTAAATTTCTAATTGTGCTTAATCCAACGAGGGCAAAATTTTTTCACAGCTAATTATTCAGGAAATATCTCATGTATTTGTTTCATATCAATATCTACAGAAGCCTGAAGTATATGGTATGTCATACGGGGTTCATCTGCTATTTTTCTTGTAGCACTGATGGACGATCTTAATGAAATTAAGAATTTAGGTCCCTGCTTGAATTCGTCGAACCAGTTGTAAATAGTGCCATCTAATGGTGCCTTTCCTTCAAGAGCCAGATGAAGTCTGTGGATTACTGTTAGCATTACTGTTGAGTTAATCTACACTGAAGATCGTACAAACTCATCATTCCAAAAAGTTCTTCTCCACAGTGGGAACTTTTGTTTGAAACGCTTCAAAAAAATTTTTAGAGATAATAGTTCGCCGCATTTTCGTAAATAACTTACTTTTTGGAAGCTAAATTTAAAGTTCATTCTACGTACTTTAACGGATGACCAAAAATTATACCGAATCGGGAACTGCATAGATAATTAGGGACGCTTAAAGAGGTGATATATTATTAAAAAACAATGAGTGATATTTTCAATGCGATCCACAAACCCAAAGTCGACGTACTGAATGTCAATCACCAGCTGAAAGTCAAAACTATGTTTACTGCTGTTTATGATTCCAAGGCTAATATCCATAAAAAATCGTTCCAAGTGGTATAAATAAAAAAATTATAGGAGAAGAGATGATGATCCTGTGCGAGTATTATTTCCAGAGATAATTATATTCATAATTACTAAGTCCAAAGAAAATTGGAGTATTAAAGAAATGAAAATAAAAATTTGCGTACAAAGAAGTCTGGTTTGAAGGAGAAGAATGTACATGAAAAGAAACTACTGTGGAGAGATGACAATCAGATGCATCTGACGCTGAAGTCAACTAGTGAGACTTGCAGATGTCCAAATGAATTTTAGTCGCTATGAATCACATTACTATGTACGGACGTAGTGTCTAAGAAAGATTTTTCCTCTATAAAAAAAAAGTGGTACTTCAGACAACGCTGAGTATTATCTCGATATAATAAAGACTTTGGAAAACTGTATTGTGTTTGTTCTGAATATTAAAGAATAGGCAGTTGACAATTGTTGCAAAATAATGTATCTTCTCTTACTTACTTACTTAATCCTATAGACTCTTATACCTTTCGGTGTCGAGTCATGCTGGAGTCGAGTCCTCCGCTTCCCCTCTCCATATCTCCCTCCACTTTCCTCTGTTGCTCGCCAAAGCCTTTATGTTCTCCCATCCCACTCCCCTCTTCTCAGCCGCCGCCCGCACTTCATCCCTCCACGTTCTTCTCGGTCTACCCCTCTTCCTCTTTCCAATCTCCCTGGTCTCAAACACCTGCCTAATCAACCTCTCCTCGCCCCTTCTCATTATATGACCCAACCACCTTAGCTGACCCTGTTCTATCGTCGTTTCTATTGGGATTATGTTTAAATTTTCCCTAAATACCTGGTTCCTAATTTTATCCATCCTCGTTTTCCCCTCTATTTTTCTCAGGAATCTCATCTCTGTGCTTGTAAGTCTACTCCTCTGCCTCTGTGTTGTTGTCCAAGATTCGCACGCGTATGTCATTGTCGGTTTTACAACTTTTCTAACTATTTCCGCTTTTACCTGGCTTGGTATTTCCTTCTTGCTTAGGAAGCTGTTCTTTATGCTGTTATATAACCTACCGGTCTTTGTTATTCTTTCATTCATTTCGTCGTCCAGGGTTCCTTCCTTGTTTATTACCACGCCTAAGTATGTGAATCTATCCACCTGCTCTATTATCTCGCTATCTATCTGTATCATGTGCTTCTCCTTCCGTGCTCCAATTATCATTGTTTTAGTTTTCTGTTTATTTATTTTCATATTTAGTTTCTTCAGTTCTTCGTTAATAATAGTAACATTTCTTTGCAGCTGTTTCTCTGTTCTCCCTATTATCACCATGTCATCTGCATAACATAGTTCCGTCAAGCGTACACATTTTAATCTCCAGTGTCCAACTGGATATACTTCCAGTCTACCTCTACTCTGCTTAATTGCTTCATCTAGAACCAAGTTAAAAAGTAATGGGCTCAGAATGCATCCCTGTCTCAGTCCAACTTTGTTAGCAAATGATTTGGATTTTTCATTTCTTATTCTTATGTAACTCTCGGTTTTTTCGTAGAGGCTTTATATGTTTTGTATTAGCCCCCTTTCTATTCCTCTACTCCTTAATATTCTCCAAACATCTTCTCTTCTCACTCTGTCAAATGCCTTCTCCATGTCAATAAAACAGGCATGTATCCGTCCTCAAGATCTAACCGCCCTCTCTGACAGTAGCCTGAGAACAAATATCTGATCGTTTGTTCCTCTTTCCTTTCTAAATCCACTTTGGCTCTCCTCCAGCTCGTTCTCTAAACTACTTCTAAGTCTATGCTCCAATATTCTGGCATATATTTTTCCGACCACGCTACCAAGCGTTATACCTCTAAAGTTTGCACAGTTCATGCTATTCCCCTTTTTGTATATCGGTGTTATAATGCCTATCTGCCAATCTGAAGGCACTTTATGTTCCATTCTTGCCTGATTCATAATTTCCAAAAGTTCTTGTCTTCTCTCCTGGTTCATATATTTTATCATCTGTCGTGATTTCATCATGTCCCGGTGCTGTACCCATCTTCATCCTCCGTATTGCTTCTATTAATTCTTCCCCCCTTATTCTTTCTGTCTGTCCACTCTCTTCCTGTGTCATCTTTTGCTGTTCCCTATTTTGGTAATCTCTTAGAACGTCTGTTTCGTCCTCCTCCAATAGTTCCTCGAAGTATTCCCTCCATCTTCCCATAATATCCTCTTCTTTAGTAAGTACTTTTCCACTTATATTCCTCCCATTCCTCAACATATTCGCTCTCGGCCTTCTCATTTGTTTAAGTGCATTGTAAAACAGCTTTTGATTTTCTTTAAACGCTTTTGTTAGTTTGTTGCCGAAGTCTATCCATGTTTTTTCTTTACTCTCCTTTATCGCCTTTTTAGCTTCTATTCTTTTCCGCTTGTATTCGTCATAGTTTTTCTGCGATCCATCTGTCAGGTATCTCTTCCACATCTGTTTCTTATCTTTCACAATTCTTTGTATTTCTTCTGTCCACCAGGCTGTTCTTTTTCTCGGACCATTAGTTATTTTTGAAGCCCCACAGCTTTCCTTCGCTGCCCTTATTAAACTTTGTTTGTATTCTAACCATCTCTCTTCTATCTGTTGATATCCTGTTCCCTTTCCTCCATGTATCCTCAGTTGCCTCTGGTATTCCTCTTTAACCTTTTCCTCTCTTAATTTGTAGCTTCTAATCTTTTCCTTGCTTATTCTCCTCTTATCCCCTCCTTGCTCTTCATAACCCATTTTCATATCCATTCTGACCATATAGTGGTCGCTACCTATTTCTGCACCTCTCTTCACTTTTATGTCCTTTACCAGGCTCCACATCCTCTTACTGACCAGATAGTAGTCTATAATTGAGCGTTTCCCTCTGCTCCTGACTTCCCTTGTGTATTTGTGCACATCTTTATGTTTAAATTTTGAATTTCCTATTATTAGATCATTTTCCATACTCAAGTTAATGATTCGTGTCCCATTATCATTCAGTACATCTTCCCTCTCCCGGCCCAGCCACCTTTCTATTCCTTGATTATTTCTTCCCACTCTACCATTTAGGTCTCCCATTACTACTATATTATTATCCTCTGTGTTATCTATTGTCTCTTGTAGTTTTTCAAAAAATAAGTTTTTCTCTTCATTTAATGCATTTCCGCTTGGTGCATAAGTTACTATAAAATAGTACTTTTCTTGTTTGTGTAACATTTCCAGTTCCATAATTCTTTCATTCACCATTTTAACATCTATAATTCTGTTTTTATAGTTTGGGCTTACTATTATCGCTACCCCCGCTTGTGCTACTGTCGTTTCATCCACTCCTGACCACCACATCCAGTAGCCCTCATTTATCTCTTCCATACCCCTTTCCTTCTTCTTCGTTTCTGTTGCCCCCAATATATCAACTTTCATTTTCCTCATCTCTCCTACCATCTCTATCTCCTTACCCGCAATACCCTTAACGTTCCATATCCCTAACGACGTTCTCTCTCTTCTTTTCAGTTTTCCTTCCATCATCTTTTCTCGTGTCATGTTCTCTCTCTTCATTCCACCTCCATTCGTTCTGCTTATTCGTCCCATATTCTCCGTTCCCGTGTTCGTCATAGCTCCCCACCCCCCGATATCTACATCTCCCCTCCCCTCCCTCATCTCCACTTTCTTCACCCTACTCGGGTCAGTGTTTCTATTTTTGCTATCGCCACCCAACTCATATCCTCTTATCTTTGCCATGTTCGTCTTTGTTTCTCCGCTCTTTCCTGGGCCTCTTAGTTTTTTTGTTTTCTGCATTTTGACTTCTAGTGTCTCTCTCGTATTCCCCGAGAGCTCCCTTCTTTCTATCCCACTTGTATTCTTTACCCTCAATAGTAATTTTCTGATATCCTATCTTTACCCTTTTTCCCTCACTCCTTTCCCTGTCCCCCCTCTGTCTCAGTTTCCTCTGTATTTCCTGTTCCTCTCTCGTTAATTCATTACTTATATATATTTTTTCTTTCATTTGCCTCAACTTCTGCTTATTCTGCATAACTGCCTCCTTGTCCTCAATGCTCTTCATGTATCTTCATCAACCCATTACCATTATTTTTTATTTCTTTCATTTGGCAATGTAAAGAAACTGTTTTACATTTATTGAAAACATTAACTTAAACTTTTCGGGCAGTGGGTGTATTATAGAAATTTATATGTACTTTTCTTTATTGTTTTTCAGTATGTATGGTCACTGTAGTAGTGCTATCTATAATAATTAATAGTTAAAAGTGCTATTGAATAATAAACGTCTATTATTAATTTACTTGGCACATCAAAATTGTTTTATTACAATCACAGTTAATATTTGTAGTTGTATACAACATGTAGGAAACATGAATGGAGTTACTATTAATTTCATAATTACATAACAATAAAGCGTGAAACTGGGAAGTCATCAACTGAATTCAAACTGACATTGTCCTTACAAACAAACAAAACACTCCCACCGGTGAACGTTCTAGTTAGATAAAAGATTTTGTAAACAATATATGTAGATAGAATCTAATGTTTCCGAGTGGACACTACGTTTCGCATTGTATTATATATTTACAAACGCGAAATAATTGAAACGTAAGATATGGTTTACTAATTTTATTATGTACATTGTGATTATTTTGATAGCAATAGTATTATAATATTATACGAGTCGTTTATATTGGATAATAATTACAATTATAAATTTTATTGTTTGAGTTTGGGTTATTCGACCAGTAGAGGGGATAATAAAACACTTAATTTATATTAACGACGTTTCGAGGGGGTAGAAATAATCAATCTTATTGACCTTTATAATAATTTAATCCTTAGGAAATAAATTGTCTTCCTGTATACATACATAAATGTGAATTTACACACATTTATATAATCATGACTACACTTGACATTCATACATAGATATGGGAGGGAAATGGAAAAAAAGAAATAGCACATGCCTGTAGATTAGACTTTTACTAAATGTACATAATTGTTTCGTCAGTTTCACACATAAGTATAAATGCACAAAAACACGGTGTAGTTTTGTTAATTTCAAAATGTTTGTGTTCTTGTAATTTACAATAATCAAAACGAAACAGATGTATATACAAAGGGTACTAGGAAAGTTTTGCAATATGACGCAACAATGAATTGCAGGAAGCTGCTTGTTACTGCATGTTGAGGCATGTTCATAAGTCCATAGTAGACGCCGCGTCATGTCGATGGGCTCAGTTATCCATTAGCAGTGAGAGTGTAAAGTGCTTGCGATGGCATTGTGGTCACAAAATGATATAAGGGCAGTTTTGTGTTATAATTTCGTGGCTGGTTTAAACATAGACCAGTACTTCGAAGAAATGACTCTTGGTATAGAGAAGTCCAAAGGGGAAATTTAACTGTGGAGGATGCTGAAAGGCCACGAACGTCAGTTACGGAGGAAAACGTTACTACTGTGAGGAAAATGCTTGGCGAGGACAGGCGAGTGACCTATCAACATATAGAGGATACTTCAGGCCTAAATGCACCAGCAATTCGTTCGATTCTGCATGATCATTTGCACGTGAAGAAACTTTGTTCTTTCTAGGTGCCGCATCGACTGACTGAAGAGCAGATGACACGACGTGTGACTTGGTGCCGGTAGATGTTAAAAAAGTTTAATAAGGGACAATCTCGGTATGTGATCAACATCGTGACAGGTGACGAGACTTGGCTGTACTATTACGATTGCTGACCAAAGCTCAAAACAAAATTTGGGTATTTGATGATGAGGTAAGTAATATACTGAAGAGTGCTTACCTAAAGTCATTGGATCTATGAAGAACCTGCGGGGAAAGTCGAGAATGGACACCTGGTTCCTCCATCACGATAATGCTCTAGTTCATCGCGCCAAAGCCTGGACCCAATATTTGACCACAACAGGATTGAAACTTCTCGAGCACCCTCCCTACAGTCCAGATCTTGCTCCCTGCGACTTTGCATTGTTCCCGCATGTGAAAATGAATCTAAAATGGAGGCGGTTTTCCAGTGATGAGGACCTTCTGCGGTCTTGGGACAATGAGTGTGCTTCACTCGCTAGCGAAACTTGGCAGAACTGGTTTAAAGATTGGTTTCGGAGGATGGAAAGAGTGTAGAGGAAATTACTTCGAAAAAATTAAATAAACAAAGCTGTATTACAAAACTTTCCTAGTACCCTTTGTACTTATAGATATTAATATATTTCTAAAAACTATTATAAAAAAAACTAGTGGTCATAAAACAATAAAATTTATAGTTAAATTGAAACTACAACATATTAAAATAGAAAAGAATATGTTAATACGAGGCGTGCTTTCAATAGGGTATAAAAAGAACGCAAGTGCCATTTTTTCAATAATTTTATTTTTATAAGAAAGCCTTTTCTATTTTTCAACATAATTGCTATTAACATTAAGGCACTTAATATATCGTACAACCATTTTCATCTTTTGGTTTTTATTCATGTAGAAATCTGGCATCTGATTTTCCAACCGTTGTAGCATAGCTATTTTCACGTCATCGTCGTGGCGCTGACCGTCCATATGCTTTTCAGGTGAAAGAACAAGTGGTAGTCAACTTATTGCAAGTCTGCAGTAATGACCGATGGCCACCTACTACGGTCCTTTAAATGCTTTAATCCATTTCCGTTCTATTCCCTCATTCATAGTGATTTTTCTATACACTTCTTTCACGCCTTTTGCATGTAGAAAACGAATTAAAGCGCGTATTTCATAATCGGCGGAATTTTCAATTGCCTGGCTAAGTAACAGATGTAAGTACTCAGCTCGCATGCATGGAACAACGACCACAGGCTGCAGTGGTTATATTTAAAAACTGTATTTACTCAAAAAATACGCCTCGTTATTAGAATGAAGACTTTAAAAACATTTTCCTGTAAATATTTTTCTTATTTTTCTTTATTTTTTTAAAGAAATTTTCGCACTTCATTATTACTTCAAAAAAGAAGAAAATCAATCGTTTATATTACTCGATTTTCTTTACTTCGGCATCTTATGTTTTCAATCTGAAAGATACACAAATTAATATAATAAATCCAGGTATTCTTATTTATTTGCTTATTGACAGAAAAAGTACTGATGAAGAAGCTTTTAAAATGACATAAAATAATAAAAGTTTTAGAGCACACTGAAATTCTTAGAGAAAGTAAAGACGATAGCTTCGTGCATAAAACTTTGTGTCATTTTTCAGAAAAGCGACGAGGCAAGGGGCACCACTCTTGATTAAACTATTATAGTTCACATTGTATTTGTTTTCTTATCAAACTTTCTAGTATCAATTTTCCAATATCGAAACAGAATGGTTAATGTTTTCGCTAAACTACTTCTTACTCTGATTTGCAGTGACATATACGAAGGTGTATTCGATAGAAATGTTCTTTTTAATAGTTATTACCTTACAAAAATAAATACATTTAATTTTTCTACATAATTGCTACTTTTATTTAAACATTTTTTCACGGGATTGGCTATTTTACAATTCCGTCATTGGAGAATGAAGTTGGTCTATTTCTAACCATTTGCCTACAAACGATATTATACCTTGCTTGCCGTCGAAATGGTGTTCTATTTTTTTCTTGGGTGACCCAAGTTGTCAGTGGCCATAACAAATCTAAGCTCTAGGGCAAATGTTCGAATAAAATGAAATTTTTACTAATTTTTCTCGGGCCAAAGCAAGTGTGTGAAGTCAAATGATATGAAGAATTGTCATCAAAGAGCTGGAACTAGTTAGTCGCGTGATTGAACATGAAGGAAACCGGTGAATACTTCGTCTTTGAAAACCCTGAAAATAGTTGCAAGGGCTTTTCTTGCAGAAAAATGAGTCTTAGTTTCCTTCCGTGGTGGTTACTCTCTAGCTTATTGTCATTGTGTTCGTATATGTTTTGAAGCTGAGGTGTAATGGTGTCTCACGTCTTGTTATAGGTGAAAACATAACTTAAAAAGTCGTTCTTTCTACTTGATATTGTACCGAAAGCTTTTCAAACATAGTAAGAAAGTGTGCTTTCTGATCCTCCGTCGAGATGTAAGGAAGTTCTATTGATCACAATTCGATAACCCGTCGTTTGAAATAAATTAGCACTTTCATGCGATATTTCAAGCTGTGCGGTAATTTTCCATACTGTACGGCATCAGTTCAGGCAATTTATGGATGTCATCACAAAAAAAACTGTTTGTCCTTTGAGCGATATCATTCATTGAGTCATTTTTAACTTCATCCAAGTGCTTTCAACGCTCCCTTGACTGATTTTGCCGTGTGAGACGGCGCGTTATTGTGCTGTAAAATCCCTTTACCGTGTCTTTGGGTCATTCCGGACGTTTTTCTATCAATGCATGGTTCAAATTGGTAACCTGTTGTCGATAGCGATCATAATTAATTGTTTCACTATGTTTCAATAGTTCATAATACACCATGCGACTCTGGTCCCACCAAAGAAAGAGCATTGTCTTGCGACCACAACGATTTGGCTTTGGAGTCGATGGACTGACTTCGACAGGTGATAACAGGAGATTTTTGCGCTGAGAGTTTTCGAAATAGATCCATTTTTCATCACCCATCACTATTCGATGCAGAAATTACTTCCGATCATACCTTTAAAGCAGCATTTCACAGACCATTTTTCGGTTTTCCATTTGCCTGTCATTTAATTGATGTGGTACCCATTTTGCCATCTTTTGGATTTTTCTCGTTGCTCGTAATCGGTCACTAATCGTTTCTTGGGCCAGATTTAACGCTTCTGTTAATTGTTTTTGAGTTTGGATTGAGTCTTCATCCAATAACTCCTGCGGTTTCGCATCTTCAAACTTTTTCAGTCTCCCAGAACGCTATTTGTCTTGCACATCGAAATTACCACTTCTGAATTGTCGAAAGCACGCCTTACATGTTTTTATTGTCCCAGCATGCTCACTGTAAGTTTCTACCAGCGAACGATGACTTTCAGCTGCTTTTTTCTTTTTATTAAATAACAAAAGTAATGCACTGTTTTAAGCACGAAACTCGACATTTTCAAAGAAATGTTAATCTAGGACGGTGTTACTTTCGCAAAATATAACATATATGGCTTCGAAGCTTGATGTCAGTAGAATAATAATAATAATAATAATAATAATAATAATAATAACTTTATTGCAATTAATTATGCAAAGAGAAAAAGAAATTGCAAACGTCATGACAAAATACAAAATATTACATGTGTTAGAACATATTCTTATACATCACATTCTTGCTGTAGAGAGTATGGTTCTAAATCAATTAAGAAATCACGAACTCTTTTTTTAAATATTAAGAATAGCCTAATTTCTTTTAATGATTCCGGGAAACTATTAAAAAATTTAATGGAAGAGTCGCGAAGTCCACTCTCTATCAGTGTCAGGCGGTGTTTGGGATAATAGTAATTAGTTTTATGCCTTGTGGAATAATCATGAACAGCGCTGTATTCTTCAAACAAGTCTTTATGTGTGTAGGCAAAAAGTAGGACCTCGAATATATAAATTCCAAAAACAGTTAACAAAAAATGTTTTCTAAATATGCCCCTACATGATTGATTAAAATTAAAGTTATATATTATTCTCAGAATCCTTTTTTGTTTTACGAAAATACGATTCATATCAGTACTATTACCCCAAACAGCGATGCCATACCTTACTCTGGAATAAAAGCATCCAAAGTATATCATTCGTAACGTCTGTTCACCAACGAGTTTCCTCAAGCGACGAACTCCAAAACATACACTTGAAAGGACTTTAGATAATTCATGGATATGATCCTTCCATTTTATAAATTGATCAACCGTAACTCCCAACAAACGAACACTATTGTGCACGGGATATAAGGAATCACCTAGTTCCACATTATCAGGAAATTCAGAAAAGGTATTGCATCTGAACAGTATTATACTAGTCTTCGATTCATTTACATACAGGTTATTATGTGCTAGCCAGTTCTGAACTGTTCCCAATACAGAATCAACGCTGTCAATTACCTAATTTAAAGAGTCGCCTGTGACCAAAAGCGTAGTATCGTCGGCATAATTAATTGTCATACATTGCTTATTAGGTCCATGATCGAGATAATGGATATCATTAAAATACAATAAAAACAGAATAGGTCCGAGAATACTACCTTGCGGAACACCTCTGGAGATCATTAACTTATCTGAATAAGTGTTATTACCATCGATATTTAGGCATACTAATTGTGATCTATTAGTAAGATAAGAATTAAACTAAGAGAGGGCAATGCCTCGTATACCATAGCGCTCGAGTTTACTTAAAAGTAATTTATGATCCACAGTGTCGAACGCTTTAGATAAATCTAATAAGCACCCACATGGTAGTTTTTTGTCATCTAAGGCATTCAGAACTTTTTCAGAAAAGTCATACAAAGCGGTTTCAATGCTTTTACCCTTAGCAAAACCATGTTGATAGTTACTGATTAAGCCATGTTTAAAAATAAAATTTGTTAATCTGGAGTAAGCTGCTTTCTCGAATAATTTAGAAAAACCGGTTAAAAGGCTAACCGGTCTGTAATTTTCCACATCATTAGGATCACCTTTCTTAAATAACGGAACAACCAAAGCATGTTTCAGGTAGTCCTAGAATAAAATGATATATGTTCCAAACCATAACATTACATACTTAAGCCTAGCGAAATCTGTTAGAAAAACGATAATGTCTTTTCGGTACACCTGGTATTTTACGTTCACTTTTCTGGCCATAATACTTTATTTTATACAGTTTCAGTGGATTTCGTACAAGTGCGTCATTCTAATCTTAAAAGTACTTACTAACTCATGTTTGCAACTTTCCAGGAATATCCTATACTGGTGCTATAATTTTCAATATCTTTATTTTCTCACACTGTAAAAGCTTTTATCATTATTATAGCACTAATGGCAAAAGCTTTTTAGTAGAGCTATTTTAAATTCTAAAATTTATCATTTGTTCGGTAATCGATATAAGTAGTTATGGATATTATATACATTCCAGTAATGTGAATGTATTGTTATAAAAGTATTGTTTCTCTAACCACTAATCATTAGAATATTTTATGTACATTGTATTGTTTTCTTATTTTATATTGAATACACATATTTACCAAAGGAAGCCTTAAAAATCAAGTAATTTTACGCATAACATAAAACCGGGGATTGACAGTCACATAACCATTTTAATTTATCTCAAAGTGACGTGCGTATAACATCGGTGTTACCAATAGGAAATCGATATCTTACGGTTGGGTGATGTGCGGAGATTATCGGCAGAAATATTTTTAGCTCGCGCTTCGTTGCGTAAACAACGCGTTGTTATGAAATCATTTCTATGCTAAATTTCTTTCCGGTCAGTAGTTTCTTTAAGGTTTACCTTAATAATCTTAGTTTTATTGCTAATTAATTATTTATGCCTTGCAATAAATATCATTTCGCAATCGTTTGGAATTAACGTACATTATAATGAATAATAACAATTATCTGTTGTTTTTAATGTATTATGTAAAATATTTAGGTAATTACACTATTATTGCCGGAGTTTTACCAATAAACTGAAGTTAGTTTACGAATTTATTAAACTTTAAAAAAATTAGAAATAAATAGATGTTTACTCCAAATTCTGTTTTATTTATTTGTTGTTCAAAGGAATATTTTAATTTTAATTACATGATAGATTAAGAGAACAATAAGATTAAAAAGTATACAAACAGATGGATAAATATTATAAATAATAACGAAAATATTAATGTATCATAGTATCGTTAAATTAGTTGTAAACACGAATATATAAACAATAAATTAATCTAAAATACTAGTCTAATAAAATTTAATCTTTTTACAAACTTATACAAATTTAATGAATATAACAAAAATGATGTTATCAATGCTGAAACTTTATTATAAAGGTTAAATAGATTATAACGTAAATTGGTTGCAAGCATCATTAATAAAATTTCGCATAGTCGAAGGAGATTGAAACGTTTGTCTTCAATAATAGAAGAGATTTGATTGTGGCATTTTATTGTCATTAAAGTTTATTAGGTAGATGATATTGGTTCTGGTAAAAGGAACGTCTAAAGGTGAAGGAGAATGGGTAAAGTATTGCAGGCAGTACTAGAAAATTAAGTAAGGATAATATAGGGTGTTTTTTCAAGAGCTTGAGAACTTAAAATGATAATACAGGACAGAAATATTGTTGGAATGAAATTTTTTATTATAATCTGGTAGATAATTTCATGGCATTTATTTTTTAAATATGATTTCTGGCATATGTCCGCTGCGGCTACGCGTTACATGGTCCATTCGATCAGTCCAATTTTTGACTACTTTTTTCAATAAATCTTCTGGAAATAAAGTTGTCACCAAATTGATTTTGCAATAAATCGATCGTTAAGGGCGCTGTATGGCAAGTTGCATGGTCTTATTGGAACCAAATGTCGTCGATGTCTAGCTGATTAATTTTTGGAAACAAGAATTCTGTTAGCATGGCTCGATAGCGCTCGCCATTCATCGTAATGGCAGCTCCTTCCTTATTTCGAAAGAAATAAGGACCGATGATGCCACTAGCGTGTAAACCGCCCTTGGCTCCAAATATTAATAAAATTTTGCTTATTGACGTAGCCATTTAACCAGAAATGAGCTTCATCACTAAACACAATTCTTTGATAAAAATGCTATCTTCGGCCAGTTTCAAATGAGCCCAATCAACAAAAATGTGAAGCAAACGATGGTCGTTTGGCTTCAATTGTTGCACGAGTATTTTATAGGCACGTAAGCCAAGTTTCTTACGTAAAATTTTCCACGTAGTCGAAGGACAAAGGCCAACAATTTGAGAAGGACGACGAATCGACATATCGGCGTCTTCTTCAATACTTCGCGCTACAGCAGCAATATTCTCTTCTGTACACACATTTCTTTACCTTGTTGATGGTTTTGAATCGAGAAGAGTAAAATTAGTGTGAAAACTATCAATAATTGCACGAATTGCTTAGTCACTAGGCCGATTATATTGACCCGTAAAATGGACGAAGTGCTCTACGAATTTCGCGAATAGATTCATTTTTTCAAAGTAAATTTCCATAATTTAGAAGCGTTTTTCTGGCTTTAAACGATTCATGATGACTTGCCAAACCTTACTGAACAGAAAAGTCAACACAGTTTGACATTATCAGCTGTCGAACCATAATTATCGATGTCGATAGTTCTCATGCAGTTTAAAAAACACCTATTAGTTCAGGATAGTTTGTAAGAAATTTGAAGCTACTATCCTCTAATAGAAAGGAAAGCACTTCAAAACGAGAAAAGAGTAAGAATTGATCATAGTCTCGAGGAAGGTAAGAACCGTCTACTTCGAACCATAACACTTATGGATCAGCTGCACTTGACGTTTTTGAGTTATTTAGAAAGAATACCATATCAAATTAGAATATTTCATTCTCAACTTAACCAGGGTGGTGTATAGTGTGTTTAATATTCTGATGCTTAAAATATGTTCACAATTACGGAGAAAATATGTCAAAGTTGGCCTAACTGAGGTAGACATCTTGCAAATATGCTTATGATTTGTGTCAAATGTAACTCTGAAATTCCCAACAAACTCACCACGCGTTACATTAACCTGTTGACGCAATCAATAATAAAGAATACTATACAATCTTCAGTTTAATGTAATTACTTTACATTTAGTAGGATTCATAGGAAAGGTGTTTTTGCCCACCAATTTCGTATATTCATTATGTCGGTTTGTATTGAAGGCAGCCAATTGTGCTAATGATAGAGTTTATTTACTTATTTATCCTATGGTTTACATCACAGTATAATACAATATAATAGTCAATAATTGTAAGTATGCAAAACAAATATAAACAAACACCTGAGTTGCGGATGTATTCGACGGCTCTGTCTGTTGTGCTCACAAAATCGTTTATGGTTCCGGGATAGGATCTTTGCAGGCAGTCCTCGAAAATGTGTCTGACTGTTTGTCTATCGGCACTATAGTCACACTCCGGAGATGTAAGTTTCTTCCATTTAAATAGGAAATCTGCACATCTTCCGCGGTTCGTCCAGATTCGATTTACGGATGTCCATATTTTTTGCGATTAGTCAAAGCCTGGTGGTTTTTGTGCTGTACATAATAATGTATGATTTGTATTCGGTTTTTTCGCTTCCCATTGTTCTTTCTATCTTTCGATAAGGTCGAATCCATCATGTTCAACAGTATAGTCTGAGACGTAGTCTGTTCATTTCTAGAGAATGGGAGCCTGCATGTATAGGAAGTTGGGGTTAGTTACTAATTTATTAGTATTCCCAGAGAGAGCATTTGTTTCCGGAGGTGAAATGGGGAGTTAAAGCTCAGCACAGGCAATCTTCAGTTTGGGGGGAGGGGGAGTTTTCTTGCTCGTCCTGGATTGTGCTGTTCAAATGCGTAATGACTTTTCTTATATTGTACCTATCTAGCTAGGCTGGAGCACAATATTCGACAACAGGAGGAACCCAGGGTGGACGCAGACGACCCCCATGTAGTGTCGCCTGATTTGTGGAGCATATTATTCTGGGCGTTAAATTTTTCTACAGTTTGGTAAAGATGTTTTTGTAGGAGAGAGTACGGTCAAGGGTAACACTTAGGTATTTTGTGGTTTTATTGTGTGACCTTAGTTTATCCTTAGAAAGGATTATTTATAATAGTAATAATAAAAAAAATCGGGCCTATTTTTGAAGCGTGTGGAACTTCAGAAGAAGCAATAAAATATGTAAAGAAAACTATTACAAAATACTAAAGTTTATTTTATAAAATAAGTAAATAAAATCGAATACATTTATGTGGACCTGTTCAAACAAGTTTATTATAATAATAATAGCAAACTTTATTGCTAAAAAATTACAAACCATCCAAAAAGCCCAAAAATAAAATTAAATATGATATAATTAATTGAAGATTCAAAATTAAGAACCAATATTCTTATGAAATACAGACTAAAAAGTACGAAAAATAAGGAATCGTAATTAAGTTAACAAAAATGCACTTATTTAAGTTATTTATAAACATTTTTTGTATTAATAATTTTCACAGAAGAGCTACCGTAAATGTTCCAATATGGTGCTATATTATTAAATAATGTCTAGAACCAAACTGTGATATGCATATTATGCATTCGTTCGCACTAAGCTCGAGTATGCCTTGGTGGAGAGAATCTAGAAAAGATTTTTGAAGTATTTACCCTATCGTCTTGATGGTTCATACTTGTTGCGTGGAGTAGATTATGAGGTCCTACTGAAGAGGTATAACCTCCGCTCCTTGTCTTGCCGATGGGATGTTGCAAGTGCCAAGTTCCTTATTAACTTGGTTAATAGTGCTGTGGATGACCCATCATTGTTGACTCAAGTTTGTTTACTGGTACTGGTACTGGTATCTCATGCCACTAGATCTCGCAATTCGTTTGTTACTTCAAGAGCTAGGAGTAATGTTCTCCAGCTGTTCTCTTAGTTGTTCAAATAAAGGAGATTATTATGTTTTAATTTGCTCTATTCCAATAAAAATCTTTCTTATATTTATTTATATTTAACATTCCATAACCAATGTTTTTGCTGGAACTTTAATGTATTATATTATATGTCAGATGTAGCATGTATAAAGGGTACTAGGAAAGTTTCGCAATATGATGCAACAATGAATAGTAGGAAGCAGCTTGTTACTGCATGTTGAGACATGATCATACGTGCATGGGCTCAGTTATTAATTAGCAGTGAGAGTGTAAAGTGCTTGGGATGGCATCGTGGTCACGAAATGAGATAAGGGCAGTTTTGCGTTATAAATTCGTGCGTGGTTTAAACATAGACCAGTGCTTCGAAGAAATGACTCTTGCACTAAGTGATGTGTGTTTTTATCGCACAACGATATTCAGGTGGTATAGAGAATTCCAAAGGGGAAATTTAACTGTTGAGGATACTGAGAGGCCGGGAAGGCCACGAACGTCAGTTACGGAGAAAAACGTTACTACTGTGAGGAAAATGCTTGGCGAGGACAGGCAAGTGACCTACCAACAGATAGAGAGTACTTCAGGCCTAAATGCACCAGCAATTCGTTCGATTCTGCATGATCATTTGCACGTGAAGAAACTTTGTTCTCTCTGGGTGCCGCATCGGCTGACTGAAGAGCAGATGACACGACGTGTGACTTGGTGTCGGGAGATGCTAAAAAAGGTTTAATAAGGGACAATTTCAGTATGTGAACAACATAGTGGCAGGTGACGAGACTTGACTGTACTATTACGATGTGCCGACCAAAGCTCACAACAAAGTTTGGGTCTTTGATAATGAGGGCACACCCATAGTTGTCAGAGAATCCCGATCTGTAAAGAAGAAAATGATAGCTGTATTTTTCAAATCGAGTGGAATTGTGGAACGCATCGTTTTAGACACATAGAAGACAGTCACAGCTAAGTGGTATACTGAACAGTGCCTGTCTAAAGTCATTGGATCTAAGAAGAACCTGAGGCCAAAGTCAAGAATGGACACCTGCTCACCGCGCCAAAGCCTGCACCCAATATTTGACCACGACAGAATTGAAACTTCTTGATCACCATCCCTACAGTCCAGATCTTGCTCCCTACGGCTTCGCACTATTCCCGCATGTGAAAATGAAGCTAAATGAGTGGCGGTTTTCCAGTGACGAGGACCCTCTGCGGGCTTGGGACAACGAATGTGCTTTACTCCCTAGTGAAACTTGGCAGAACTGATTTAAAGATTGGTTTCGGAGGATGAAGTGTAGGGGAAATTATTTCGAAAAAATTAAATAAACAAAGCTGTATTGCAAAACTTTCCTAGTACCCTTTGTATTAAATACATTTCATTGATAATATTTTTTCAATCATCTTTCAATTATAAGAAATCTGCAGTCGTGATTTAATTTAGGTTTTGTTTACTCAAAATATGTACTCTTGTGAGAGCTTTAAGGATTACGTACAAATATACGTATATGTTATAATGATTTTCCGAAGTTAGTAACACATAAAATTGTATAATAGAATTAGGTCATGAATCGAACGGTCTACAGACCCTATTACATAAATCAAATTTGATCGTACTTTGCTGACTGAATTTATATATCTTTCAGTGAATTAAAAATAAAACAGACCATGCAATAATGCGTGACATAGTATTATATAAAAAAATCAGTAGAAATCTCTTTCCCCCCTCCTCCCACAGCCGTAAAATCAAAACTGTGTTATGTAAACAGAAGTAACCTACTTATATATCGATTTTCAGTTGTGTGTTTGTGACTCAAGCCCGGACCAGCTTGGTTCATTGACCCATTAATGTTCACAGCCCTCTATTCTTGCAGCCAGTTGCATCCTGCGACCTACTTTTCAAGGCTCGATCGACTGTTATGTTACCCCAGAAGTTTTTCTAACGAGGCCAATAACTTACTAATAGAATGGTATTGTAATTATATCTAGACTTCTTTTCATTTCAAGAGGAGTAACATGTTAGTATTATGGTTATACATAAACGCACAAGTATGAAAAATATTTATCTAGGGCAGAGAAAGCTATCAGGCAATCGTAATTGTCGTTTTGCTTTTCATGATTATAGTTAATTAAAAGCTATCATAATTGTATGAAATACATCACGTAAGAAATATTTGAAGATGACTTGGACGCAAACTAAGTCAAAATGTTAATTTCATAAACGAAATATGATATGGATTGCAATTTTGTAACTTTGTCGAGATTATAGCGTATACAATAAAAATACACTTAATAAATACTCAAATTGTTAAAATTCTTTATAATTTTATTTTGATTTCAACATCCATGCCAATTGTTTTACACAGTCACTTTTGGAGATATACAAAGTCAACTAAATTCTCACGTATAGTGTAAGAGAATGATATTTTACACAATATGTAAAATATCATTCTTTTAGTATTGTCGCCGATCGGATGATTGCATCGCGAAGTATGTCATTTTTGATAATGTATTCACGTTGACTGTTTTATTATGCGGTCGCTATAATTATTGTTGACAGTAACTTGAAAATTTTATGTCAGCGAAAAAATGGAATTAACTCGCGAACATTTTCGTGCAATTATTTTTCATAATTTTCAGCGTGGGTTTTCTCAACAAGAATGCATCGACGAGCTGAATTCTTTATATAGTGACGAAGCACCATCGAAAAGTACAGTATATCATTGGTATAGTGAATTCAAACTTGGACGGCGTTCTTTGGACGATGAATTTCGTGAAGGTCGTCCCATAAATGTTGTGTCGGAAAACATTAATGCAGTGTAAATTGATAATACAAGATCGTCATGTGACATACCGCGAGATCGAGGTATCTTTAGCTAATAGTAACACCAGGTTACATAAGATCCTGCATGACCATTTAGCCGTTAAGAAGCTATATTCACGTTAGGTATCACATAATTTGACAACCGCTCAAAAAAGGACTCGCGTCGATTGGTGCCAAGAAATGCACAGAAAATACAATGGCGACGCTTCAAAGAACATTTATAAGGTCGTCACCGATGATGAATCTTGGATCTATACGTACACAACTCTTTGTTTGCCAAAAGTTTTTGAAGAAATAAGGAAAACACACCGAAAACGACAGATCATTCTCCACCATGATGCGAGCTCTCACAGGTCGTTTCAAACAATTGAATATTTGACCGGGCAAAACATTGAATTGATGAGCCTTCCGCCGTACAGCCCTGATCTAGCATCCTGTGATTTCTTTTCGTTCTCACGTTTAAAGAACAAACTTCGTAATCAGCGGTTTTCTATGCCGGAAGAGGCAGTTGAGGCATTCAAAACTCATATTTTGTAGATACCGCCTTCACAGTGGCAGCAATGCTTTTTGGATTGGTTTAAACGAATGCAAAAGTGCATTGATTTCCAAGGAAAATATTTTGAAAAGCAATAAAACTATTCTATCGCGTGAATGACCGTTTGAATTCGCTTCGACATGCTGTCGGTACAGGCTTTTACAGTGCCATGCAACTTTTCTTCTTTCCAGGCTTGTTACCCGCTTGTAACACCTTTATTAAATCGGCCGTATTTATGTCCATACCGGGAATGCAAAGCTTAATTGCATATTGCATTGTCTTTCATATGTTTTTTTATACGCCGAAACGTTGGAAAAAGATCTCGACGCACATGACACTCACTTTCAGACTTGCATTGTGAAAGGGTGCAATTAAGAATTATTCATCAGTTAAACCCTGAAGATGTCTCGTACAAGTCGCGACGTCGGTAGTTGAATTATTGAAGACGCGGTTCCAGCCCGGAGGGCAAGACGAAGTATGTATGAGCAACGACGGCGGAAGTCTACGAGCCAGAATTTGTGATTAGTTTACAATTTTTGTTGTATGTTTACTTCTGTTGTTATTATTATATGTTGGTTTTATTACATCCTTGTTAATAAAACTAAACGCATAATTATTTATTAAATTGTGTTCGCAAATTTATATTTCCGTTTTTTTTTCCGGAAAATAAAATTTTAAACTCGCATGTAACAAGGCAAAGTTAATATTTAACGAGTAGTGAACAGCGAAGCATTTTGCAGCTAGTTACTATAGGAAGCGAACGACAAAGTGTTTCTTACTCTAATAAAGGCACCATTTTTGCAGACATTGTTAAAAATATATTTGAATATTAGATTTGAAAGGAAACTGTGTGAAGCTCGTGTTTTTAATAAAGAGTTCTTTGACATAATATTCTCTGAAGTCGGAGAAGAAATCATGTGTAAAATTTAACAAAAGCTTTTTTATCATTTTGAAAATTTGTCACGCTACACCTCCGTTACCTTCCTCTCTCAAGCAATAAAATTGGGCTTTGTGCTCTTGGCACACAAACAACTATTACATGAATACTAATACAAATATTGGATTTAAACTGCTTAAATATATTACAAGCGCAGCGTCCTATAGAGTAAATTAAAAGAAAATAAATTTAGTATGTGTATTGTAGAAGGCTATTAGATTTTAATACAAACTTTCAGGCGAATACCGGGTATTAAAAACTCTGTCGCAAACTTCGAGATGTGAGAGAATGGTCCAATATATAGTCTTAACGAACATGGGTCCACAAATGAATGATTTCGGAGGTACGACACATTTTGCATTTACACCACTTTCTCTATTATTTGTAAACAAACAATAATATTTATGAACAACAAAAGTAAAAGTCAAAAGTCATCCTTTCGAAAATTTCTACATTGTCTCGGATTCGGTGACATTCTTTTTCTACTAGTTGCTGCAGCTCCTTAAGTGCATTCATATGCGTAACGTACACATAGCTTTTTAAATATCCCGAGAAAAAGAAATCAAGGGTATTTAAATCAAGTGATTTCGCAGGCCATTTTTATTTATCTACATCCAAAAGTTCCGTGAAACTGCTTTGTAATGGTAATCTAAGAATGCTTTGAAGCATAGTCTTGTTGGAATCACACATCTTTATTCTCGTTCAAGGGAATGTTGTCTAAAAGATTGTCCATCGTGTTCTGTAGAATATTTAGGCAAGTAGTACCTGTTAATCGGTTTAATAAATTAATCGGTCGTAGTAACCTGCTACTTAGAATACCCTTCTAAATGTTCAGTGAAAATTTAACCTAATATCTGGATTCTATAATAAAATATGGATTTTTGTCGACCCACACATCTACCTCGTGTGAATCCGATCGTATTAGTAAAAGAATATTGACCATAAAATTGGCGGCTTCATCATCATTGTGTAGACATCTGTGGCAAAAAGAATAGGTGCTTACTGATCAGGTGGATTTAGGGCCTGCGCTTGTTGTACTTGATATGGGTAAAGATACAAGATGAGCACTAATTCCTATGTCGGCTGTTATTCTCCGCAAATTTTTCTCCAGATTCTGCTCTACCCGTCCTCAAATTGCCACTTTTGCCTCTTGGCATTTGTTTCCCGAATGCACCGGTTCACGCAATCTTTGGTGCAGTCTGACAAAGATACGGACTGAAGGAATTTGTCAATTGGAATGACCGTCAACAAACACACATAACGCTTTTCTGGCATTCCCATTACCACAACTATACATGAAATGCATGTCAGATAATTAAATGTTAGAATAAATGGAAAGCGAAAATTCCTAAAATTATGCACTAACTACTGAATGTGGACTTCAAACTATCTACTATATGTTCAATATCTATTGTCTACGATAGGAAAATGTAAATTTTTGTGAATAAAGAAAAGGGAAAAGCGAGAAAACGCACAAATGCTAGAGCTTTGAGCTATATTACCTTCTGCCCCCCAAAGTTTACAGATTTTTAATACTCAGCATATTACATATCATTATACTTTTGCTAAAGCCTGTTTTTTTTAATAACATTTTTATTGCTGCCTTATCTTGAAATGTTCTAAGCATACTGTTAGTCTTACCGTTTACGGATATATTATATATAAGTTGTTGGTTTACGAAGGCAGATCAGTAATTAGGGAGGCTAGACAATTTTTTTGGCAAAAAAATGATTTTATTTTTGAATTATTTAATTTTCGAATGAACTTTTCGAATTCTCTGTATTTTTAATTACATTTCCTCTTTTTATTTTTTCAGAAAAGTAAATTTTAATTAAATGTTCGAAATATACGCTAATTTCTTACTCAATTAAAATCTTTTGCCAACTAGTCAAGTTTTCTGGTTGGGAAAAAGGAGGAATCTGGCAACTATACTGGATGCCAAAGCAGTTTTAAATAGTTCAAATTATTGAAATATAAGCACGTATATTATCCTGAAGAAAAAGCACTCATTATAAAGGGGGCCTCTTGCGTGATATTGCATAGCGCAATTTAAAGGGATGCACAATATTCTCTTGTTATCGTCTTATTTCATTGAAAGTAATCGATAAGGCGAATCCCACTGTAATCCCAAAGGACAGTAACCATTACCTTGCTAGCTAAGTGTATGATTCTTGCAGCCGTCTTCTTCGTGAGACACACCAAGACCCGCCCAGAGGAAAACCTAGTTCTTCGACAGAGAGATTCCCTGGGAAAAGAAACACCTCGGAGTGACGCTGGCCTCCGGGCTAACATGTAAACATCAGGTTACCCAAGTCTCGAACCTGGCCACGACCGTATCAAACTAGTTGTACGCTCTGTTGCATGGCAGATTCCACCTGGGATGAAACTCTCCCTTTACAAACAGGTCATTAGGTCCATCCTGACGTTCGTCGTTTAAGTTTGAGGACATGCAGTGAAATCCGACATCCATAAACTACCTCGTAAATAGAATGAGATACTAAGGATCATCATAGTTGCCTCCTGGTTCGTCATCAACCAGCGGATACACGACTATCTGAAATTACCCACCATCAGGGAATTCTCTGGAAATTTGGTAAGGACCTATTTTCAAGTAATCCCACATCATGACAATCTCTTGGTCTCACACATCAACGTCCAATTACTACTCGGTAAGCAAAAATGCCCCTAAGACATTCTCCTCGAAGAATCCGACAAACAATCATCACCACAGCACGCAACATCTGAGAGGAATCTTCCACATCACATGTGTACTCCATCGAGTTCTCACCAGCCTTAAACTCTAATCCAATCAAACCCCCATAAAAATTTCGAAGAAATAGAACGCAGTTCCTCCTCAAGTTAACATGTTCTAAGTCACAGTCAAAGTATGATTCTTCTTCGAAGCACTTGCATTAGCCTCAGTCCATTGCTCCGATTGTTACTTCATTTCAGGTATAGTGTATGCAGATTTCATCACTTATCATTCATTGCCGAAAGTCTTTAGGATCACGTTTTAATTTCGTTAAACTGAAGGCTCGCGTTTATAGTCCAAATATATCACTCATGTTACACATTAGCTTTTTATATTTAATCCAATATGCAAAATCAAAGTCACTGATCCATATGAAATATGGTCCTGCCACGTTTAAAGTCAGGTATTAATTATTTCGTGATTGCATTCGATGCAGATTGGATCCTGTAAACAACTGCTGAGCTTTAATTTCAACGTTTGCTTTGTTCTCTAAAAATCAAAACTTAATCCATTAGCCGACACTTTATTTTTCCATGTTTTAAATACTTTATCTTCTATTTCAATAGAAAGGAGTCTTTCGATCGGAATGAATGCAAATTTTAACAGCTATGTTTTGAGGAATTGCTGTGAAACAAATTTATTAGTGCGGTCCTTTTTCGTCAAGCTCACTAATTAGTGATTGGCTCTCTATTAATAGTGTTTTCCGGACTACCTTCAACATGCTTTGGTTGTTCCATTATTTAAGAAGGATGATCCTAATGATTTGGAAGATTACAGACCGGTTACCCTTTTAACCGGCTTTTCGAAATTATTCGAGAAAGCAGCTTACTCCAGAGTAACAAATTTTATTTTCAAACATGGCTTAATCAGTAACTATCAACATGGTTTTGCTAAGGGAAAAAGCATTGAAACCGCTTTATATGATTTTTTTTTTGAATGCTTTAGATGATAAAAAACTACCATGTGGGTGCTTATTAGATTTAACTAAAGCGTTCGACACTGTTTATTTTTTTAGTAAATATTTAAGTATGCCTAAATATCGATGCTAATAATACTTATTCAGATGAGGTAATGATCTCCAGAGGTGACCCGCGTTTCTATTTCTATTGTATTTGAATGATATTCATTATCTCGATCATGGACCTAATAAGCAATGCATCACAATTAATTATGCCGACGATACTACACTTTTGGTCACAGACGACTCTTTAAATCAAGCAATTGACAGCGTTGATTCTTATTGGGAACAGTTCAGAACTGGCTAGTACATAATAGCCTGAATGTAAATGAATCGAAGACGAGTGTAATACTGTTCAGATTCTGAATTTCCTGATAATGTGGAACTTGGTGGTTCCTTATATCCCGTACACAATAGTGTTCGTTTGTTGGGAGTTACGGTTGATCGGTTTCTAAAATGGAAGGATCGTATCCATGATTTATCTAAAATCCTTTCAAATGTATGTTTTGGAGTTCGTCCCTTGAGAAAACTCGTTGGTGAACGGACGTTACGAATGATATACTTTGGATGCTTTTATTCCAGAGTAAGGTTTGGGGTAGCAGTACTGATATGAATCGTATTTTTATAATACAAAAAAGAATTCTGAGAATAATATATAACATGAATTTTAGTCAATCATGTACGGGCATATTTAGAAAACATTTTTTATTAACTATTTTTGGAATTTATATATTCGACGTCCTACTTTTAGCCTACACACATGAAGACGTATTTGAAGAATACAGCGCTGTTGATGATTATTCCACAAGGCATAAAACTAATTACTATTATGTCAAACACTGCCTAACCCTGATAGAGAGTGGACTTCTCTATTCTTCCATTAAATTTTTTAATAGTTTACCGGAATCATTAAAAAAAATTAAGATACTCTCAATATTTAAAAAAAGATTTCGTGATTTGTTAATTGTCATAGAATCATACAGTATCTTTGAATATATAAATCGCGGTTCTCTACAGCAAGAACATGATGTGTAGGAATATGTTTTACCACATAGGTAATATATTGCATATGTTATGACGTTTGCATTTTCTTTTCTTTCTTTGTACAATTAATTACAATAAAGTTGTTATTATTATTATTATTAAGTGTCCATTTATAATAGATAATTGTTTCTTTATATGATACAATCTGAAATTTTATCGTATTATTTGTTAATCCTTTATTATATTATTAAGATACTAAATCCAAATAAATTAACAGCTGTTAATGTTCGTAATCAAAATATATTGTACTGATGATGCGTAGATATCGATCGACCGTTTTTCGTGCATTAAAATAATCTAATGAGACCGATTTTCTAATTACCTTCATAACTTTTCTCCAAGCTAATATATTTAGTACAAAATACATACGATGATGCGTACACATCGATCGACCGCTTTTCGTGCATTAAAGTAATCTAATGAGACTGATTGTCGAATTACTTTCATAACTTTTCTTCAGGCTAATATATAGGAGCAACTTTCATAATGAGAACATTAAATTTTTACTTAAATTTGTTGAAGGTATATTGACTCTCTTTCAGGCATTATACGAAGGATTTTCAATTAAGGTTAGGACCAGTACTGCTGGTGGGTAACAGTCCCTAGATATTTTTTACTCTAGGGAAGTAAAAATTTTAACTTAAAATTTTCTGGAAATCTAGGAAATCCCGGAAATTTTAGAAAGCCGAGTGTAAGGGAAAATGCTAAAAATTTTAAGAAAAGGTGAATTAAAAATGTTTTAACCGTTTAGTGCACAGCTCCGTGATATACTATACACTGTCGGCTATTATTTGCAGAATTGTACCTTATGTTCATTTCAAATATTTAGTTCAGTTTACGTCACGTTTATTAATGTAAATATTTTAAGTCAGTTTATGTGGACTGCAATAATACTAAGGGAGGAATTGACTATACGAGTTTCATTTATTAATTCCATTGTAATGCAATAACCTTAATTCAACGGTCCTCCTACTGTTCAAAGACATAACGGAAGTTATTTTTCAAGATTATTTAAAATCGCTTGCAGCATTAAGTTATGTCTGAAATCGTCGCCGTGTATGCCTTTTATATTTGCTATATATATGAAATACGATATACATACTGTTCAAAAATCCTGTCATAACAATAGTCTAATGCTAACGAGCGCTGTCGTGGTGAAACTGTTAATTTCTCATAAGCTTAGATCACTTTCTGGAGATGTGATCCTTCGTAACAAATGCAAAACTTTTATATAATAACTGGTGTTCACCATAATACCACGTGGGACCCAAACCGTCACCTTGTAATAAAAAAATGCTATGAACGTAGCAACAGTAGCAGATTTTTGCCCACTTATTTTCGTGATGTCCTTCAAGAAATCATAATAATACACAAATTTTATTCACAGTAACAATCGTGTTTGACTTTGTCTTGATCAGTATGTTTCCAGTACTTACAAATGAAAAGTAAATACACTACCTTCTTCTACCAATGACGCGGTTCAAGCCCGGAAGCCCAGAAGAAAATAGTATGGACTACGACCGCGGAAATCTACGTATCAGAGTAAATACACTACTATCTGCTTCTGGGTTTCCGGGCTGGAAGCGCGTCACTTGTATATCTGCCGACGTTTCGTACCCATTTGTATGGGATATCTTCAGGGCTGAACTACTGAAACAGTTTAAGTTTCAGTGCAGTAGTTCAGCCCTGAAGATGTCCCATGTAAATGGGTACGAAATGTCGGCAGATATACAAGTGACGCGGTTCCAGTCCGGAAACCCAGAAGCAGATAGCATGGACCACGACCGCGGAAGTCTACGTACCAAATTAAATACACTACTTTTCGTTTGGGTGTTAGTCAATGCTGAATCTAGCGAACGTAAACCCTGGACATGTTTAAATATTTATACAAGAGTGTAAAAGGTTGCGAGATAATTTACAACTGCTTAACATTCTTGTTATTGATGGCTTTCTCATTGACCACATCAATTGTAGTATCTGAATCGTTTCCTAACTCTAATCTTGCGGTAGACGACTTGCCGTAGACGATATTAAAACTCGTGTTAACCATAGAAAAACTTTCCAATAAAAAATAGGCGTGCCCAACGTTTTATAAACAAACAATATAAATTATCAAAAATACATATTGAACTTTATATATGAAATCTAAATGACGATACTTTCATCACATTTTACATAGTTTCTCTTCTATTGCGAATTTTTTCAAACGAACACAAAATTTTATTGCATGATTGTGGTCTTTAACTTCACAATTTTTAGAAGCACATCACAATTTTTAGAAGCACGACATCTACGTCACAACTTTCGAGCTCTGTCAAATCCAAATAAATAATTTGTAACAATTGCCCGTTGGTGAAATGAAAGAAGTAAGTCTACTTGGAACAATTTTCAAATTTTAGAGTTTCGTAGCTTATAGCACAGGATCGTAATAAATTCAGCTCCAGTCTTTGTTGAAATGCTCTTGTATTGAGTTGGCTTTACCGTTTGTCGCGTGATACTAGTCACATTGACGTAACTTCAGAAGCAAGTAGTGCGTGATTTTTATTAAAGCTATTAGTTGTGGGTTAATTTTAAATGGAGTACAGAAACGAACATTTTCGACATATTTTACTATTTTATTTCCGTAAAGGAAAGAAAGCTGCTGCGGCTCACAAAAAGATATGTGAAGTTTATGGTGCTAATTGCTTAACAGAGCGCACGCGTCAGAATTGGTTTAAAAAATTCCATTCTGGAGATTTTTCCCTCAAAGATGAGCAACGTTCTGGTCGGCCTACTGAAGTTGATGATGACCAAATCAAAGTCATAATTGAAGAGTATCGTCATATAACTGTTCGAGAGGTTGCGGAGAGGCTACATATATCGCACACAACAATTGAAAAACATTTAAAATGTCTTGGGCTAGTTAAGAAGCCTGATATTTGGGTACCTCACGAATTGAAAGAAATTCATTTAACACAAAGAATCAACTTTTGCGATATGCACCTTAGACGAAATGAAACCGACCCTTTCTTAAAAAGAATCATCACTGGTGATGAAAAATGGGTCCTGTACAGTAACATAGGTCGAAAACGATCATGGAGCAAACACGATAAACCAGCTCAAACCACATTGAAAGCTGAATTGCATCCAAAAAAGATCATGCTGTCAGTTTGGTGGGATTACAAAGGTGTTGTGTTTTTTGAGCTGCTTCCAAGGAACCAAACGATCAATTCTGATGTTTACTGTCAACAATTAATAAAACTGGATGAAGCAATCAAAGAAAAACGGCCAGAATTGTCAAATCGGAAAGGTGTAGTTTTCCATCAAGATAATGCAAGGCCTCACACATCTTTGGCAACTCGTGGGAAACTATTGGAGCTTGGCTGGGAAGTGATGCCACATCCCCCATACAGCCCTGATCTAGCACCGTTTGATTACCATTTATTTCGAAGTTTGCAGAATTCTTTGAATGGTAAAACTTTCACAAATGACGATGACCTTCACTCGCACCTGGTTCAGTTTTTTGCTGATAAGGACCAGAAATTTTATGAGCGCAGAATCATGCAGCTGAAAGAAAGTTGGCAAAAGCTCATTGAGCAAAATGGAAAATATATAATTGATTAAAAACTATTCTTTGTTTAAAAAAAAAGTGATTTATTTTATACTACAAAACCGAAAGTACTTAGTTGCCAACCCAAAGTTTCTCTCAGGGTATTAGTATCTTTCAATATAAGAATTGTAAAGCCAAGTTTTTTTGTTGCGGCATCTCAGACTTAGCTTTTATTTGGTCATCTAATTCGTACTTTTTCTCACTCTTTTGTTTTAATATCTATTATTATGATCTATACTTTGAAATTAATTAAAGAAATACCGAAATTAACTTGTAACAAGTAGCTCATATTATGAATCTTTTCATCATTCTCATCATCATATCTGATATTGAGGTGTGTCAGAAATAATATTTTATCTTTATTTATATAGTCTATGATTCAAGTTTAATTTAAGTTGTAAAATCAATAAAGAACATTTTCAATTTTTATGAAATTAATTCCTATCTTTCCTAAGTCGCTATTAGGGAGATCATCTTGGAACTATATATTGTTAAATGTCATTTTTAGAAATGGATGCACTTAAAAGATTAATCTTAGCTTCCTAGACCTGTAAATACTTCTGTAATTTCCTATCAATGAGAAAAGGTCATATAATGTTATCACCTAATATTCGAACATAATAGTTTAATTTCTGAGGATATTGTGTATGAGCTGAATAAACCTGGTGCTCGTTTTCGTAGTTACAATTTTCTAGCAACGGATAAGTTGTAGGAAACGACGTTCCGTTTGTGAAAAGCACGTTCTTTATTTATAAGTTTACCATTATCATTTGTCATATTTATTCCAGGATTGTGGGATTCCTTCAATTTATATTTTTTCGTAACCAGATTCTTTAATATGATTTTAAAATGGTCTGTAGAAAATAAATTTATTATAATAAAAACTACTAACAAATATCCAGATTTCCTATAATTCTAGGATAGGAAATTAAAATCTGTACGTATAAATTTTGTAATAAGTATGTAGTTTGTTTGAAATTACAATGAAATGATGAGTATTTTTAAATTTATAATATTCTTAAAATACATACATGTATTTAATCACTTAAGGTTGATATATAACCCCTTTCGACATTAATTTTCGTGTTCTGTATACTATTTTGACAACTAAGTAGTCATCATCAGCATATAATTAAACAGCGCACCTGGAAAACTATGGCAAAAGCCCGCACGAAACAGATTTTGTACGGGATTTGTATCGTGCGGGCTTTTGTCAGGTGCGACACTGTTTGATTGTATGCTGATGATGACAACTTAGTTGTCGAAATATACGGAATACGAAAATTAATGTGGAAAGGAGTTATATATCAACTCTAAGTTATTAAGCTAATCAACCACAGTCTCCATCAAAATTACATACATACTCGTACAATTGAGATACATGTATTAAAGATTTGTACTAATACGAAATAATATGATTGATTCTCTTAGACTCTTGTACACATTCATATATATATATATATATATATATAGAGTAGTTTGACAAGTAGTGAGAATGGACAAGAAAAACGAATTTTTAAATACAAAATAATTTTTATTTTTAAATATATTCTCCTAAAAGAGCAGTACATTTATTCCAACGGTGCTCCAATACCCTTATGCCATCTCTAAAATGCGATTCCGGAAGGCTTGCAATATACTCATTTACGGAGATGATAAGCTTCGTCGTTAGACGAAAATTTCTTTCTACCTAGTGCCGTTTTCAATTTTGGAAAAAGGTGAAAGTCGGAAGGGGCTAGATCCGGCGAATAAGGCATAATTGGAAATGCAACTCGTGGATTTTGGAAATCGCAACTGTGCTGGTATGCAAGGGAGCATTGTCTCGGTGAAACAGAATCTTTTTCTTTGCCATTCCTGGCCGTTTAGTACGAATCTCAACATTTAATTTTTGTAGAAGTTCTGCATAATATTGTCCGTTTATTGTGACACTTTTCTGAAGGTAATCAATGAGCAAAATGCCTTTCGAATCCCAAAAAATTGATGCCATCACCTTGTTTGCCGATAAAGTGGTTTTTGCTTTCTTTGGAGGTGCAGAACCACGTTCGTGTACTGTAGTGTATCCAAGTTTCATCGCAAGTAACAAATCACCTACAAAAATCAACCGGATTCCGCTTATAAAGGTCCAAACACTCATTGGAAATGCGCAAACGAGTGAACTTTTGATCAGTCGTAAGCAATCGCGGCACCCATCTTCTTGCTGAAAGCTTGGAAAGGCCCAATTCTTTCGTTAAAATGTGGTGTACGCGTTCTGTTGAAATGTTTACCATGTCTGCTATCTCTCTCACTTTGAGTCGTCGATCTTGCGTAATAATATTATGGATTTTTATAATCATTTCCTTAGAAGTCGCGATTTTGGGTGCTCCAGAGCGCGCATCATCAACACAGCTTGTTCTACCACGTTTAAATTCATTTACCCATCTACTTACTGTGGCGGATGATGGAGCAGATTCACTTAATGTTTCCCGTAACTCATCTTTTATTTCTGTAGCTTTCATACCCTTAAATACGAAGTATTTAATCACCGCACGATACTCTGCTTTTTCCATTTTAACAAAACGACGTGTTACTTCTTTTTCAATCAGCTGTCAAAAATAAACTAATCAACCGATTTATCTAAATGTCAGAATGTAAACATATAAATAGACAGCCTGAATTAGTGCATTTGTTTTTCCAATTAGAGCGCTACCTATGTGTCATTCTCACTACTTGTCAAACTATCCTCGTAGATATTCGTAAAATGACGTTAAATCAGTGTTTTCAATATACGACGTTGTAACATAAAAATAGATAACATTAGCTTCAGAAATTATTTTTACGTGTAAAATACATTCGTAGAATGTGGTGCGATCCTCTCAACTCACCCTACGAGAGTGGTCCCATAAGTACCCGGTCATATCTAGAGATGGTGGTAGTTGTTTGAAAAATATCACTATATTAGAAAGTACACAATCTATAAAGCATATGTTTCAAGTTAGAAGACGCCACGTTGTTTAGCAGCCATCAATAGTAAACGTTTTCAGTGAATTTGTATGAATGGAGGAAGTTTGTCATCTTTACGTGATACAGTACTTGTACTTGACAGGCCTCAGCCCAGCCGATATAAAAGCTGAACTGGATTCTATTCTGGGTGAGTCTGCTCCTTCGTTCGCAACAGTGAAATATTGGGTAGCAGAGTTTAAACGAGGCCGTAGGAACTACCAAGACGAGCATCGTAGTGGTAGACCAACTGAGGTGACGACACCCGAAATGGTGGAAAAAATCCACAAAGCCGTACTGGATGATCGTCGACTGAAAGTGCGCGGGTTAGCAGACATAGTAAGTATTTAAAAAAGTGCTGTTTCAATTGAATGTTTAGCGAAGTTTCACAGGAATAAAGCAGAATTTTTGCGGCATTTCATAACCATGGATGAAACATGGGTCCATCACTTCACACCCGAGACAAAAGATCATTCAAAACAATGGAAAGGAGGCGAAGACCGTTTCATCTGCAGGCAAGGTCATGGCATCGGTAAATTATGAGAACTTATTGCAACGTTTGAGGGAAGAAATCAAGCAGAAACTGCCGCATTTGGCTAAGAAGAAAGTGTTGTTTCGTCAATATAATACACCAGCTCACAAATCCGTTATTTCAATGGCCAAAATTAATCAATTAAAGATTGAATTGCTACCTCATGCACCCTATTTGCCAGATTTAGCCCCTCTGGAATTATTTTCCGTTCCCAAACTTGAAAAAATGGCTCAGTGCTCAAAGATTTTCCAACGATGAAGAAGTGATGTCGGTAGTTAATGGTTAATTTTAGGTAATTTCCAAGCTTTGAAATCTCTATATTATTCGCAGGTGATATCCCGACTTGAATATACTTGCATCATTTGGTATCCATATCATGAAGTGCAGAGGCGGAAACTGGAAATGATCCAAATGCGTTTTATCAAATTCTTATGGTTTCAAATTGATTTAATATATCCTCCTGGCAACTTTGACCACGCTACGTTATTGTCTCCTTTTGATATAATCTCTCTATCTTTTCGACGTTATTATATTAGTCTATGTTTTTTGTATAACCTTCTTCACAGTAGTATTGATTCTTCTCCCATTTTGGGCTTATTAAACTTTTATGTACCACAACTTCTACCTCATCTCTCCTTCCATTCCCACGAACTAACATACTTAATAGAATATCTCGAACTACAAACATTAACTTTTCAAGCTTCAATTCCTTTGGTAACTATTTTACTCGCTTTGCACTGTAATTTTCTATTGCATACATTGCGTCTTTATTTTTATTTTTTGGAATACTTTAGTTTATTTTGCTTTATATATATTTAAATATAATACATATATATATATATATATATATATATATATATATATATATATATATATATGTATTATATTAATTATTAATAATTATATTTAATCAAATATGTTTCTTTTTTTTAAACGCTTATCATTACGTGGGTAGTTTGACAAGTAGTGAGAATGACACATATGTGGCGCTCTAATTGGTAAAACAAATGCACTGTTATTCAGGCTGCCTATTTATATGTTTACATTTCGATATTTAGATAAATCGGTTGATTAGTTTATTTTTGACAGCTGATTGAAAAAGAAGCAATACGTCGTTTTGTTAAAATGGAAAAAGCAGAGTATCGTGCGGTGATTAAATACTTCGTAATTAAGGGTACGAAAGCTACCGAAATAAAAGATAAGTTACGGGAAACATTAGGTGAATCTGCTCCATCATCCGCCACAATAAGTAGAAGGGTAAATGAATTTAAATTTGGTAGAATAAGCTGTGTTGATGAAGCGCGCTTTGGAGCACCCAAAATCGTGACTTCTAAGGAAGTTTTTTAATGAAAGAATTGGGCCTTTCCAAGATTTCGACAAGATGGGCGCCGGGATTGCTTACGACTGATCAAAAGTTCACTCGTTTGCTCATTTCCAATGAGTGTTTGGACCTTTATAAGCGGAATCCGGTTGACTTTTGTAGGCGATTTGTTACTTGCGATGAAACTTGGATACACTACAGTACACTCGAAACTAAACAACAGTCAAAACAATGGTTAGAACGTGGTTCGGCACCTCCAAAGAAAGCGAAAACCACTTTATGGGCAAACAAGGTGATGGCATCAATTTTTTGGGATTCAAAGGGCATTTTGCTCATTGATTATCTTCAGAAAGGTGCCACAATAAACGGACAATATTATGCAGAACTTCTACAAAAATTAAATGTTGAGATTCGTACTAAACGGCCAGGAATGGCAAAGAAAAAGATTCTGTTTCACCAAGACAACGCTCCCTCGCATACCAGCACCGTTGCGATGTCCAAAATCCACGAGTTGCATTTCCAATTAGTACCGCATGCGCCTTATTCGCCGGATCTAGCCCCTTCCGACTTCCATCTATTTCCAAAATTGAAAACGGCACCAGGTGGAAAGAAATTTTTGTCTAACGACGAGCTTATCATCTTCGTAAATGAGTATTTTGCAAGCCTTCCGGAATCGCATTTTAGAGATGGCATAGGGGCATTGGAGCACCGTTGGAATAAATGTATTGCTCTTTTAGGAGAATATATTGAAAAATAAAAATTATTTTGTATTTAAAAAATTCGTTTTTCTTTTCCATTCTCACTACTTGTCAAACTACCCTCGTATTATTATTATTATTACCTTTGCCTTGTAGTTGAAATATTATGTATTCTGGACGAATAAATAAATAAAGAAAAAATAAATAAATAAATACTCTACACAATTTTTTTTATATGTAACCATTAATTGGAAGTTATTTTATCTCAACCTTCTGCTTCTCTGTTTGGGCAAATAAAAATAAAACAACGAATTTTTTGTTCCACATTTATTATCAGTCAATAAGTATATAATTACACAACATTATTTACACACAGCATTTTAGCATCTTCGTTTCATAATTTAAGAGATTGATAATAAATATATATACACACATTACGTGTGTATATACATATATTATAAATACATATACATAATGTGTAATACATAATATATATTTAATATGTTATACTTTATACATACATTCATATGAGGTGTTTTTTTTTTTAAAGTTCGTCAGCCTAATATCTAATATATATCAAAATATAATATATACATCTGGTAAAAAATGCAGGGATATGTACAGGTATATATTTAAATAGTCTAACACATTCTTTCAACCCTATATAAGAATATAAATATAGTTTAGTATGTAGCGATCCTTTCTATTGGCAGAACACATTTCACTTCATTAAATATTACATATATATTTTATCTACGTATAAGTATATACTTCTGTTTAATTATATCTACAACATTTCATCTATAATTATAAACAGTTTAAAACTAGACGAAATTAAAAATAAAAAAAATTGGATTAGTTACAAAATGTCATGTTAATGTCTATAATAAGGTACTATGTTTTAAGTAATACAAGTATTTTCCTGTGTCTTTTTTTTAAAATTGATCATGGGACGTAAGCATTTGTACAATACAAAATAAAGTTAGCATGTTTCTAACGCATCTATTTTGTTTTTAGTACGTTTATTAAATTGACGTATTTTTTTCAAATATTTATTAATGTATATATATATATATATATATATATATATATATATATATAGACATGTCTTTATTAAACATTTTTGTTAAGAAAATATTTCTACGTTGCAAGTATTCTATCAAAAATAGAGAAGCTTACTACTCTTACCAGGAACGATTAGTGCTATAAGTATTTTTATAGGCTAAATGTTTTAGATATACAAAATAATAAATTCTTTTTTTCAAAATTCTCTTTAAGAAATAAGTTTATAATAGATACATACTATGTGTGTATTTATATATATTTACATACAGGCATAATTATGTTATAATTCGTATAGAAACAGTTTCACTTTCAATTCAACGTTTTAAATACCAACATGAGGATGGTTGGAATTTAATAATATAGTACTGAAAAGAGTTGTTAGCAGATAATGTATACCTACTTATTATTATGGTATTAACTTCTATTATTTGGGGTTATATGACAGTTCAATAGTGCTGAAGCTAAAAATAACATTTACATTTATAAATAGATAACAAGCACACCATATATACAGAAGAAAATAAAATTAAAGAACTTTATAATTTATTTTAGCTTGTGAAATTATCAAAATTAGAAAATTAACCCATTATTATATTGTTAATTATTGTTTTTGGCTTGCATTAATACTATTTATTTTGAAACCAAATTTAAGTAGGCACGTTTGAAATATTAACATAAATTTTGTGTAATTTGTTTTAGATAAGTGAGTCAGACATTGGAACTAGTTGTAAAGTATGTGAACATGAACTTTTTTATTATATAGTGTGAAGCAGTTTAAATGCAATGAACCGTCATTTTGAATAACTAATTTAATGGAAGATACATTGTTGGAACAAAGAATGATATAAAATGGTATTATAAAATGATATATTTTATAATATAATAAACCATAAGCTAAATTTTTCTATTATAGAATATTTATATTATAGAATACTACGTAAATTGAAATTTAAGCAGTATCGACGGTTTATATAATATTAATATTTGGAATGTTTACCGTATTTATTTATTGAATATAGATGTATGATGATGATATGTAAATAAACAATTATTATTGTAAATATTACAAAATCCTAAAATCAGAGAAATTTTGTAAATTTATAATAATCATGTCTTAATTAATATTCCACTACCTTATATATACTTAAATATTTTAAATGGAATAACCCGCACGATGTCTTTAATTTTTTTTAATGTAGATTGTATACGTACACTATCGTTTATAGAAGTTGAGTCATTTAGTAATAGTAGTAGTAGGATTAGATATGAAAAAACATTTATTAATATAACTAAATAATTATTTGGTTTCGCCCGAACAATTTTGATACTACTTCTATCAAATACTACGGTAGATGGTACATGTATAACAAATGGCGTAATATTTTTACGACACCCAAAATTTGTGTTTTGTGAAAAAATAGAACTAATTTCGTAGTATATTTAGATGATTAAAATCGCATTTTGCGAGAAATAAAAAACCGGCAGAAAGTTGTTATTGTTAAAAAAAAATAATTCTTGCAGAGCAGTATCTTGGGGGAATAAAAAAAATTTGGTTTTTTTTAACTAAAAATCTGGGAGGATCGTATATATATATATTTCTATACAAATTGTTTTTCACTGTTCTCGGTTTTGCATAAGGTTGGGTTCAGAAAGTCAGCAAATAATGCTCTACATGATTTGTAATGTGAAATATTAATATATATATGTGATAGATATTGAAGACTGTTTAGTTATACAAGAAAATATACGATACCCAATATGGATTCTTGGGAAATCCTTACTACAATTCAATTAATTGAAAAAGTGCATTCATGTTAAAAGATTCATTTTAGTTATTTAGTACTTTAGTATTAAAGTAAATGATTGACTCAGTTATACATATATATATATATATATATATATATATATATATATATATATATATATTGGTGAAGGTTCTGTTGGGCCCTTTTGTGATTCTAGCAGAATATAAACTGAGTCAATCATTTACTTTAATACTAATGTACTAAATAAGCAAAACGAATCTTTTAACATTAATGCACTTTTCAAATTAATTGAATTGTACTAAGAATTTCCCAGGGATCCATATTGGGTATCATATATGTTCTCTTATAACTAAACAGTCTTCAATATCTATCAAACGAAAGTATATATTTTTCTATTTATGCTCATGATACCTCAATTATTGTGTCTGTTGCTGATGATTTGGTGGTCCCAAGAGATTAATAACAAGTAATAGCTAACAATGTTCAATATTTATCAAACGAAACATATTTAAATATTTATGCCGACAATAACTAATTATTATGTCCGTGGAGATGATGTAGTAGTCTCAAGAGGTTTGTAATCATTAATTATCAAAAACTAAGCCATTCCTTCCTGTGTAAATGTTGATATTAAACTTTTAGGCTTTTACTTTTATTTCATTCAGCGTTTGTTGTGGAATGGATTGTGGTATTTCAATAACTGAACTGAATTCTCTAGCTTTTCTTTTTAAAAATTTTACGCTCTCTTCCTAATACGGAAACAATTAATTATGCATTATGTATCAGACTCAATGTGTTTCAAGTATAGGATACATCGCCTAGAGCTAATACAGTCTTTTTCTCAAAAGAAAGTTTTTAGTAATTGTAGAGTTGACATGGAAACAAAATTCGAGGACGTTATTTAAAGAATTAACAGGTTTCTCTTCGAATGGGTGCCATTAGTTTATTAATTTTAGTAAATTTAATAAATGCATAATTTCACCACATAATTTTGAACTTAATTATTAGTCAAATTAAATTTAAATAATCTAGAACTCGTTAAAAGTTGTATTTATTATATATAATACATCCATATATTTTATTCAAAACAATTTCTGACATATTCATGTTTTAACAGTAGTGACTTTATTACTATTTTTTAGCAGTTGCTGTAGTAGTAACGATTTGACAACTTAATGCCAATCCAGCGTTGTTTTTGCGTTGTTTTCTATTGTGGGAATATTCAGACTCTATAGCAAATGTCTATTTATATAAATTTTTGAAGTTTAATTACTGAGATATTTAGCCTGTAGCTATATTTTAAGGATAGTTATCGCCAGCGAGCCTTTAGTAGAGGTAATTATCTCTAATTCATACAATCATTCCTTTTACCGAGCCTGATGTTGAGAAAATAATTATTATCATTTATATTTGAATTCTATTGTTTCTTATTGCCAATTTAAAATATTTATTAATTCTTTTATTTTATGTTTGGGGTACGTTACAATTCAAAGGTATTGCCAAATTTATTAATTATCAAAATTATATTAGTTATTCTTTACGATAGTAGCTTCTTGACCATTGTTACTCCTTGTCTCAAGTGTCTGTTGTGCGATTGAAATATATCGTTTTTGATTTCTATTAGTTAAGGCGATAGTTTAGTGTAGTTGTATCTACGTATATATTACGTTTGAGCTATCGTTTTTTTTACCACATCTACAACATCCATCTATGGGTGCCGCTGGATTTTGATTAAATTTTTGAGATCCTTTCTTGTAGGTAATTCTTCATTTTCTATGGCAAATATAAAGATCTACTATAGATACCCGTTTTAGAATAGTCACTAATTTTAGAACTCTTTGTCAAGATCCATGAATTGTTCTACTTGTTAATTCTTTTCTTTTCCTAACAGTAATTATCTCGGATCTCTGTGATACATAGTTTAAATTTAGTGATGTCTGCTTCTCTTTTATTACTATTATTACATGGAGTGCACAGTTCTGTCTCTCGTGGAAAAACTGTTGTGATCTGAGTAGCTATTTATAACGGTCATCCAGTAGATAGGGAGCATTATCCTTGATAAATTGCGTTTTGATAGTTCTTTGGGGATAATATAGGTCTGTTTCGACTAAGTTGTTTTCAATTTAAATGAGCGTTTGAAAGTACACTGTCCGAGACTTTTATTCTGCAAAACAACATAAAGTTTTGTGTACTCATTGCTTGTAATTGAATAATATGTGTGTCTTTGTTAATTAATGTTATATTCCTTGTTAAAATATGTTCCTACATATTTGCTAAGTTTGGAAACTATAATAATTAATTGCATGGGTGCTTTTTTGACAAGAAAATAATACGGTTTAATGGTACCAAAAAAGGCTAGATATAAAGTAGATATATAAAAATTAAATACAAGTATCAAAATTGTTAATCTGGTACGTAGACTTCCGCGGTCGTGGTTCATACTATTTTCTTCTCCGGACTGGAACCGCGTCACTAGTATAACTGCCGACGTTTCGTACCCACTCGTATGGGATATCTTCAAGGCTCAACTGCTGCTACTGTTTGTGTACTAAAGATGTCCCATACGAGTGGGTACTAAACGTCGGCAGTTAACCAGTGACGCGGTTCCAGCCCGGAAGCCCAGAAGAAGATAGTTTTAAAACTGTTATTAATAATCAATTGTTTTAACTACTATGAACGGTAGTGTCCGTAATTTCCTCTAAATTCTTTCTTTAGAATTGAAGCGATAGGTATTACGAAATCTATTGTTTTTATTAAAAAGTACATTGTAACATCAATATTATTTTAGTACATAATTACTTATTTAGTAAATGTCTGAGTAAGTAGATAAAGAAAAATTTCTTTATCTGTAATATTTGTCTACATATGACTATTAATAAATATTAAGGTGGCCCTTTTTGAAATTGAAAATAACATTTGAGTGTGCTAGTATTTAGATTCTTAAACAGAAACTGAAACTGATTTTTTTCTTAATTAGGTACACATGTTGTATATTGTATAGTAACTATTCATTCTGTATATCTTGTTATACTTTTGTTATATAAAGCTAATATCGTAGAATTAATGTTTTCTTTTTATATTTGTAAAGCGCCATCTATGGAAGAGCTCAGAGTTTACATTTACATTATTAAATATATACAATTATTTTAATAAACGTGTTATTTAAACATTCATTACTTCTTACCTTATTATGATAGATTAATACTAATGCAATTATTTCTGAAAGCAGCTATTCTAAACATAAATGATCTAAACTACTAATTAATTACCTCTGCGATTCATTTACCCCGTATGGATACGAGGTGATACAATAAATACATGACATCTATTTAGAATAATTTTGTCGAGCAATGACGAAAACAAAAATTATAGTACATATTACATCATTGTGATAATTTTTTATATACATTCATATCTAAGCTAATATTTTGACTTGACTTTAATTGTTTAAGAAAATGCTTCATTTTTTTAATATTAAAAGGAAGTGATTTAATCGAATAATAAAATATGTGAGTAAAATTACAAAGTATGAAATATTTCAATAATATATGATTTTTAGTCTTCATTAAATTCCAAATTGTTTATTGTAATTATAATAATACATATGAGAACTTTTGTTTTAAATATTATTTGTCAATAAAGTTTCTTAAAATAATAATAATATATTTTTTTAAAATGGAATACGATTTTATTTCTTATAATTTTATCGGCATTTATTTTATTTCACTAATAATTATACACATTATACAAGGACACTGAGACATTTATTTAATATGGAAATTATTTATAAAAATTCTATTCAGTCTTGAAAGTAAATACGTTTAACATTCAAATTTTCTATGGTTTTTGTTTATCGTCTTTTTTATCTTTTGTTAATAATAGATGGAGCTACAGTAAACGCAGTCCTTCTTTCTCTGTATCACAGATACTATGTCTGCAATGATAATTTAAGACGAAACATCCAGACTTTCCTGTATACAATTCGATATTCTTTCAAATTCACTGTAATTATTTTTTCTATGGTTAGTACGATTAAATGATCAATTGTTTTTAATAGAGAACTTTTGATTGGTAATAATAAGCTCGTGCACAGCAAAAGTTGAGCACATAATGTTCTTTTTGAGCTAAAATAAAACTCGTAAATAAAGTATAGTGAAAAGTGCAGTAAACACTATTATGAGTAATGCTTAAAAAAATTCTCAAATGTATAATATTTTATAATAAATTAAAAAAACTAGTGTTTTGATTAGATTTAAAAACGGATGGTGACTATTGCTAATTATTGTTAAATTTAAAGTTAATGAGAATGCAAATTTATCAGCAAAAATGTTTGGAAGAGAGATAAATAATGAGTGGAAGAGCAAGTGCTAGAAAAGATTTAGCATTTCAACAATGGTAGCCGAATATACTGCTAAATATTTTGAAGCAAATCCTTTTATAAAAGCGAAAAAGTTTGACGTAATTAGAATTGGAAAATTGAATTACTAATAATAAATAAATATTCTTAGTAAAGAGCAAGCGCTTTTTATTAAGAAAAAGTTAAAGTTCTTTTCCTTAAATATCATTATTTACGATTGATTAAAAGGTTCTGTAATTACTAACTGAAAACGGCCGACTCTTTCTTTAGAGAATATAACGGATTTATGTTTATTATATGCTCGCATGAAATAGATATTAAAGAACTAATGAAAACTTGTTTCGTACATAATTATATTGAGTCATCCAGAAAGTAAAGAACGTGTAGTAGTATAGGGGTCGCAGCCGCCGCCAGCTCAATGACCTCTTCAACTACTCTACCGAGCTGTATGGTGAGTAAAAAATGTAAACAGCACATAAAAGTAATGGTTTTGGTATTTTTGACTCGGAAGATTATTTTCTCGTTGATTTTATGCTAGAAGGAGAAATAATAAATGCAGATGTCTATTGCCGGACTATTTATCGACTTCGTCGCGTCTTTGAGAATAAATGATCTGGATTATTATGAAGAGCATCTTTGAAGTACGTGATAACATTAGTGATATTCGAATTCGAGAATTGCAGTGCGATTTGTTTTTGAATGCGAAAGAAGTTTGTTTATTGAACTTTCCAGGTAGATTACAGAAATGTATGCTAACGTTATGAATGCAGGTTCAATTCGGAAACAGTGCATCATGTTTAACAGTGAAGGATTAAACATCCATAATTAAGAATTATCATATCAATTTTTTGCTCTGGCTGAAGAACTCAAAAAAAAAGCTCAAGAGAACGGCGTTCTATTCTTGATAGTTCGAATTAATTTTTTCCTGAAACTTTAAGATTTCTATGAAATTATCTAAAATAATATATATAGGCTATAAAAAAGCATGTGCCAATTAGGCGTCCCGAATTTTTATTGAATGAACACAAAAAAGAACGAATGGAGATTGTATTGGATTTTCTTACTCGTTACAAACAAGAAAGGGCGGAATTTTTGGACATATTGTTACTCGTAACAAGACATGGGTCACATAAAGTACCAGAGGCAAAATGTCAGTTAATAAAATGGCATCATTCCCGAACCCCAACAAAATCGAAAAAATGCAATCAGACTCAGACCTAGAAGGAGTAACAATAAATGCTGAAGTATATTACCGGAGCATTCATTGACTCCGCCTCGTCACGCAGAACGAATGACCTGAATTATTGTCCAAGAGCGCTGTGCTGGTTCAAGATATTGCCTGGGCATGTTTATTCGTGTTAATACAAAGCTTACCTCAACGGTTCAAATGGTAAGTTTTTAAACATTCGTTGTATAGTCTAAATTTACGACCTAGTAATTTTCATCTCTTCTCTAAGTTAAAAGATTATTGGGTCTGTAGTCGTTTTGCACATGATGACAAACTGAAAACGCGTTACCAATTGGTTCAACAACCTGTCGGTGATTGAATTTAAAGAAGGCATAGAAAAATCTATAAAACTTTGTAAGTGTTCAGAATTGAACCGCAAATGTGTAAAAAATTATTATAAATATCAGAGTAAGAGTAAATAAATGAATTTCGTTTCATTGTTTCTACTAGTAAATGTCTGAGAGGAAATCTTTATTTTTTGGATGACTGAATGAACCTCACAATATATTAAAAGATTAATTATACAAGACTAAATATATATATTATATTTCATTCAGTAAGAGAAGTAATGCAAAATTTATAAAACAAGCATCAAAACGAATTGGTTTATAAATATTAACATCCAAGTTTTACCTTGTTCCGTAAATATTTACAACCTTATTAAATCTATGAAATACATAAGACTAGTATAACTTTTGTACATGAAACACAGAAAGAAATGTTTGACTGAAAGTTTTTTCACCTTCTTTTTATAAATTCATTGTTTCTAGCTTCTAAATATTATTGATAAAAGTGTCTGAATAATAAAATGATTTTGTATTTTTTGCTTTTTATTATTTTTTATAAATGTCATTCTTGGCTTCCTCATATTAAATTGTAAAAAGAAAATTGGTTCTGTAGGTTGCGAAAATATGCAAATATTCTTAAAACTTACACTACGTCTATTAGCACAACCTGTTGTTTATATGTTAGACAGGTTATGCGTCTTAAAGCTAGCACGTTTGCACAGGGCCCTTTTTATATATGTAATTTTTTTATAACAGCACGTCATATAATATTTTTAAAATGCGTAAAATTGAAGAATTATAATTAATTAGTGAAATTATATTATATATACAGTATGCGAAATTGTTCTTGTAATTACGCTGCTATTCTTAAATTTGTTTAAAAACTTGAAATATCGATGACGCCTACAGTGTTATTAATACATAACTTGTAAGTAAAGTATTGCAGGATTCATTACATAATTATTCTTATTTATATGTAACAGAACTTTTGGAAGAAATGATTTAGGCTATGGTTAGAGACTACACACCTGTTTTCATTTTAGAAACATTACAGTCGAAATATATTGGTGAGCGTAGTTTCAAAAAGTCTAGTTGAAATCGAAAAACTATAGCAAAATTATTAAGAATTTTATGTAAAAGCTCTTTACAAAAGATAAAATTTAAAGAGCTTTTTACAGAAAATAAAATATGTAAATAATGGCTGATGTATTTTTATTTATTATCTTCACAATAATTATCTGCTAGTTCCTTATTAAATTCAATGAGAAAGTTGACCACATTTTGTGGAAGATGGAATACAATTTGGTATTTACAATTTATTAAGTTTTCTGTTGAAAGTTCATCGAGATAATTTGTGAAGGATTATGTTATAGATGAATTGGCAAGGTGCAAGCAGTTTATTTTAAATTTAGAAGGATTGTATTCGAGGTAATAGAAACGAATGATTTACGTTTGGGCTTTAGCTAAATGTAAGTAGATAATTGTAGAAGTTCAGGTTTCTTTCAAAGTGAACTTCTGGTGGGTATTTATAAACTTTGAAGTAATTCTTTGTATAACCTGTAATAAATGATGTCATATTTATTAAACTTCTATGATTATCGAATCATATAATTATGTAGCTTCGTATTTCAAGGTACTTAGGGTACCTCAGCGTTTCAAGAATTTATATAAGTAATTCTAAACTTGGAAAGTAGATGGGAAGTACAGAGACAATCCTTAGGTAATTTACTTCTCTACATTTCTTCTTATAGGGATATAGCATTGGCCATGGTTATTTTTTAAAATCGTTTAATTAGAGCACCGGTATGCCAGATTCGGAAGCGAAATAGCAATATCTTTTGACAAAATTTTGAGATATAAGTTTCCAAAATAAGCTTTCATATGCTTCATTGTCTGGTATAATAATTTGAGCATCAAACCCTATTTATGCAAGACGTCCTGCTGTATTTACGAAACTGAGATTTTGAAAAATATTATATTATCAATACTTGAGAATCTTAAGAAATGAGGTTATTTCCTGTGGAGGTTATAATGTTGTTCTTAGAACTCCCTGAAAGATGGACGATTGCCGATTCTTTAAATGATTCGCCTGGACTTCCATAAATTAATTTTTATGATGATGAAGAATTATGTATATTTTTATTCGATAATTTTGCTTTACTTCTAATGCCCAAATGTATATATACTAGATAAATATATCTTTAAGAAAAAATCAAAGCTTTAAGCCATACTGACATTAAAGTGCTATTTTGTCAAATTCTGTATTATTAATAATATCCAAAAGACTTTGTCTTTTAATCAGCGCTTAATAGAGTTCGAGTTTGAAATTTTATGTAAATTCGGTCATGCATTAAAAAGTGTATACTATAGACTAATTCTTCTTTTAGTTGTGCCTGCTGGACTGTTTTTAATAAGTTTAAAAATAAAATTTAGAGTTTCGAATTAAAATTTCTACGCACAATCCTGAGTAACAAAAATGGACAAAATCAGAAACATGATAACGAGGGACAGAAACAGTTCTGGAAAGAATTGAGAAGTCGGTTGAGATGGTATGGACATCTAATATGAATGGAGCTGACAAGTCAAGAGGATATGAGAAGCATGGATCTAGGCAAAAAGGCAAGGAGTGAGACCCATGAAGACTAGGGATTATAGTACTCATAAAATTCTACAGGCAAGAGAAATACTAATTAAAGAAGTAAGACCACTGCCACTTAACAAAAAGAAGTGGAGAACATTTGTGTATTTACATAGTTAATAGTGATAAGTGTATCTGCGAATAATATCAACCTTACACCAACGGCTACTACGAGGTTAAAATTATAATATATGTATGAATTATGGCATTGTATCGTGTGTCGTGTCTCCTTAGAAAGACTTTTCTACCGACGCTTCAGTGAGATCCCACTCATCTTCTTAACCAAGAGAATAAGATGAGTGATTATTGGCTGTCATTCGTTCAAAGAAGGTGAATGGGATCTCATTGAAACGTCGCCAGGACAATCATTGCGAGAACTAGCAAAACACAGGGTACGATACCCTAAAAAGTCAATAGTTCATAGGGTGGCCGTAAAAACATCGGTGTAGGCAGTATACAGCTACTTTTATTTTATTGAAAACAATTTCACGTATATTAAAATATCATATTATAACATGAACAATTAATTCATTCTCGAATTCAAGTAAAGTTTTATTTGCAGATGCAAATGCATTTTCTGAATGCGTTAGGTATTTGATGCGGAATTTATTTTGGATAAAAAAACTGTTTGTTCTTGGTATCAAAAATTACATTCCCAATCACATTATATGATGGATTTGTTGCTTGATAATATAATAACGAGTAGCGATAAGTATGGATAAACACGCTCTTTCGAGCGTAAAATACATCGACGAAATCACTAATTCTAGATAATCCGTTTTGTTTTCTTTTTCACGAGAAGATATCTATATATAATACTTTTTTAGTTACATATATACATATTTACAGTTTTTCTAATCGCTAATTGTTTTGATGAAAGTTCCATTATCTTATTGACAAAATCAATTTTTAATCGTCATTTTGGAAAAAAAGACGAGATAACGGAACGTGGACTGCTTTGATAATCACAGTCAAGTTTGTTTTACAAAATACAATCCTTGGTAGTTTATATTCTGTTTTCAGAGAAACAGAATGAAGAATGGTAGTATGAGAATTTTTAACATTATATTATATACTTATGTATATTATATATGTACATAAGCAAGATAAAATCCTTATGTATATATTATATTTACAAAACATGTATCATCAGTATTTACCAGCAAATATGAAGCGGAAAGAATTAGGAAGAATAATATCTAATTATTAAAAGCTCTTAATATTTGCAAGGCAAATAATCATATTTTCATTTTTAAAATTACGCAATAGAAATTACTTGCACTTTAAGTGTAAAATACTTAGTGAATGTAAATATTTGACTTCGGTATTTCTTAATTTTTACTTGTCGATTAACAAAACGTTACTCAAGCATAGTTTATTAAAAACAAATACAAATTACGGACACACTTAAATGAACACCTTTTTAATTATTTCAAACATATTTGCTAAAAGTAAATTTTAATTAAAATCATTGACGTGAAAACTTGACTTATTTGCAAAATATTCGAAGCGTTGCACATCCACTCCCGCTCATGGAAGTATGGACACTTGATTAAATTTTATATAATGATCATAAAAATTATATTAATGCCAATAAATAGCGATAGTATTATTATATCTTATTCTTAAGAAGGTTTATAATTCAAATAGGTATTGTATTTGTAAATATTCTCCAAATTATATGATAGAAACAATTTTATCTAACAATAACTATAATTACCTGATATTGCTTTTCAATAGCATTGTACGATAATTCCAACTACATATAATCAGGATTAGTGGTACAGTCATTAAACTAAAATCTAAAAATTTATCTGAAATGAGTCGGTTACCCTATTACTACCTCCTTGTGCCCATCAGTAGATCACTGAACGTGCGTGTGTGAAGTTGTTTATTTTGTAAGCGAATAGTGTAATTTCAGGTTACAACAGCCACAGGGAAAACCGTTTGATAGTGAAATACGACCAGCGATACTTACTTTGCATCCTGCTGAAGGGTATTCAGTTCACGGTATTGGCGAAGAATTAAAATTGAAAAAATCGACAGTGAATCTCACAATTCGTCGGTTTCAAGAAACTGGCAGTCTGGAAGACCCTAATCGACCGGGACTATCGAGAGATACTTCCACAGCTGACGACGAAAGAATTAAATTAATTAGCAAAAGAAATAGAAATTTAACGGCACTTGAAATAAGAGTCGAATTTAATCAGAGCCGTGCTAAAAAAAATTCTGTGAGTACAGTGAAACGACGATTAGTGGAAGCAAATTTACACGGCCACTTTGCCTCATGGAAACCATTATTACGACGTTAAAATAAGCAGAAACAATTTCAATGGGAAGGTTACAGCGTAATTGGATAATCAATGAGTGGAAGAACATACTGTGGAGTGACGAATCGAAATTTGAAGTGTTAGGGCAAAAGAGAAGAATTTTCGTCAGACGATCGGCGCGAGAAAAAATGTTGACAGATTGCATGGCTCCAACGGTGAAACTTGGGGGTGATTCTGTTGTAGTCTGGGGCTGTTTTTCATTAGTCGGAATGGGAGATTTGATAAAAATAGATGGTATTATGAGAAAAGAGAATTACCGAGAAATTTTGGAAAATCACGTTTTACCGTCAGACCTGCGATTAATCGGTAATAATTTTGAATTTATGCATGACAATGACCCCAAACACACGCCGTTGTGTAAAAATTACTTTGAGGCGGAGAAAAAATATATTGAAAGTAACGACATGGTCGCCTCAGAGTCAGGATCTAAATCCCATTGAATTATTATGGGTCGAACTCGATAGAAGAGTTAGAAAGGAACGTTTAACATCGAAGGAAAAACTTCGGAATATTTTACAAAGAGAATGCAATAACATTATACCAGATGTAATAAGAAAATTAATAGAAAGAATGCCTCGAATAACAAAATCTGTAATCGCCGCGAATGGTGGTTTCTTCGATGAAAAGAAGGTATAATTAATATAATATATAAGTATATTAGGAATAAGTTTAATGAATTCTAATTTTAATTTTTATTATATAAAGTATCAATAAATATTAATTTTTGTTCAATTTCGTTGATATTCTTTATTTTTTTTCGTGTTGTTTCTTGATATAGTTGCTGTCCATACTTCCTTGAGCGGTAGTGTATATACTTATTGCAGACTGTTAATGAATTATAATAATCTGAGACTTTATATTCTCATTATGTAAACTAGCAAAAGAGATCTCGATATCCTACTCCTATGTATTTATATTCTACCATTGATAACGATACATATTGTTATATTTCCTATTTGATCTAAGAATATTATTTAGTTTTCTTAAATAAGAAATTCTGGTTATATCTTTCTTTTAGTATATGTAAATTAATATATATAAATATAGTGTTATATGTAAAAAATTTAAATTTAGTGTAATAGATCATATATACAATAACTTGTAAATCGGTTAAAATGATGCAGGGTATCAAGCTTTAGTTATTGCAACAATAAAAACATAGCAGTAAAACTACTTCCCTGCTTTATAATTAACTGATTCATTAAATAATTAATTAGTGAACTTATTTTAAAAATGCCCAATATACAACGGTATTAATCCTAATTATAATATTTTCAGTTGTAAAGTTAAGCAGCCGTTAACGGAAAATTAGAATACAGCTTTGAGTTTCAAATTTACTAATTTATAACTATTTTATTTTGGTGTGGATTCACATCTTCAGTAAATATCTATATTTCCAGAGTAATATATTTTTGTTTTTGTATATTTTATATACAGTGTAATTGATTATTTTTTTCTTAAGCTAGGTTTAGGTTGGCAGACAAGTCAGTCAATTGGTCACGTTTTCATATAAAAAACTGTCGACTCACTACAAAATACAGTCGCATATATTGTGACGGTCCTTTTTTCGCTGAAACTGCCTTCCTTCCTGCCATCACTATAGAAGCTATACTTATCACATCGTTCACCAAGTCGGTTAACCAAAAAGCCGAGACGATAAGTTGATCAGATTTGTCTTTACGCAAACCTAGCTTTAAACAGGCGACAATTCTGAAATTTTACGTTGACAATTTTTTGGATTTTCAAATTCAGATTTGAAACGGTAAAAGTCAAAGAATTTTAAACATATATATATATAACCGATTCTAGCTTAAGAGATAGATTTATAGATCGATAACCAGATAAGTCGATATCTCAGCTAAATTAAATATGTGCTTTATTCACTTACTCTTACAACACCTATTAGTTTTCTAATGTATTCTTCTATTACTGTATTCTAAGTACTCTATTCTGTTGTATTTTATTTGACTTACTACTTCTCTTAACTATTAAATACGATACACATACATGTAATAATAACTCAACGGTCTATACGAATGATCTATAGTACCAGGCAGCTATTTTAATATTTGTAACCTTAAATGTATAATTACTTTCGTAACGGTTTTCATTGACACATTTTTTAAAATACCTTTTGAATTTAAAAGTTGTAGTCGGCTAATAGATAAAAAGCAAGTGTATACCAATAGTCTTAGCATATTACTTGGGAAATTAAAAGATTGTTATTGTAATGCTGCTGCGATTGTGCATTTGATATATTCATCGATATTCTGCGTAGTGATTTAAAACAAAAAAGCCAATAAATTGTAACGTCAGTTTGCAATCGATTACAGTTGTGAGAATATACAATTTTACATCAGAAAAGTAAGTTACGTGTATAACACCTAAAGGTTTACTACCTATCACAATATATGTATGTACATATATTATTGATTACTAGACTTTCGCATGCCCCTGTTTACTGGTTTCAAACGAATTCTTTCCATGTAAAATAATTTTCTTTTTCCAGGAAAGACTCAGTAGCAATTTAAAGGTGGCACGAAGAGGAAAAAGACTCTCCAAGGATGTAAAAGAATTAATACTGCCAGAAAAAAAATCAGTATGCGAAATAGCTAGAATTATATATAGAAATTCAGCAAATATCAGGAAAACCATTACAAACTTCAAAGTCGCTGTGAGTAGAAACACTGATCTGGATTTGTTTGCAAGTTCACGCAGAAAAAAAAAGGCATTATTGTTCGAAATTGAAAGAAAATCCAAGAACGAGTCCTCCGAAAATATCAGCAATAATAAGAAAAATGAGACAGTTAAGTCATGTAACCTTCAACTATAAACAAACGCGTGCTTCATAATGTTGATTATCACGGTTCGAATATAAGACAGAAAAATAAGTTGATCGACCAAAGCGACTTCAATTTGCAAAAGATATATTCCATAAACGAGAATTATTGAATATCGTAATATTTTCCACATATAACATTAATAGGTTTGATAGTGATAAAATTTGGAGAAAATGAAATTGAGGTTGTGATCCATCAAATATGGCTGAAACCGTAGGCCACAACGAATGTGTATGGCGGCACCCGGTGTCGATAATTTGACTATTATTGAATCTATAATGAACCAACAAGATTATTTGAAGATTTTACAGCCCAAAAATTGTATTTGGAGAAATCGTTTTCGTTCCAGCAAGGCAGTGACTCCAAATGTCCTTCCTATGTCGCCAAGGAATGATAATTAAAGAATACAATAATTCGAAACAGCTGAAAGCATTACAGTCGTCACACAATATGCATGTAATTGAACATTTGTGGAAGCATCTAGACTAATAGATAAAAAGCACAAGACAAGATACAGACAAAAACTGATTTATAACGAGTCCTTAAGAAAGAGTTAGTCAACATGTGGTAGAAAAACTTAGTTAATTCTATGTCTTAACGAATGAAAACTGATGTAAAAGCAAAACGACACGTCACAATGTTCTAGGAATATAAATTCAAAACCAGAAACCCTATGTATACTGTTATTATTTTAACATGTATACTTACTTTTGTGATTGAATTGTCTATTATTTTTAGCTAGCCTTAAATATTCTTCATTAGTGATGTTCTTTCTTATTTATGTTGTTATTTCTTTAAAAATATATTTATTCGGTAAAAAATTAATTTGATTTTATTCCTCTCAAATAGACATTCATTTCTAAGGAAAAGCGCTTTATGTGATACGTACTAACTTTTCTAACTAACAATATTTCAGCATGTCTAACATATGCTGATAGAGATTTATAAATTTTATATTTTCAGTTGTTCAATTAAGCAATTTTTAAGGAGAATTAAAAGTTGATTCTTAAATTTACTAATTTGCTAATTTCTAATTTTATTTTTTGGTAGTGCATTCGCAATTAGACTAAGTTTCTACATCCTAGAATTATATTAGAATTTTCTTGAATACTCGTATTACCGCTAGCTAGATTATTCTCAAGATTAAATATATTCTTATTTTTCTTTTATTTAATCAGTGTTCAATATGACATAAACTTTAATAATGAATCTAAAATAGTAGATGAGATTTTATCAGAATTTAGAGGTAATGTTTAATGCTACATTACCATCTTCGATGTAATTAACATTAAATATCGAAGAAAATAGTCTCAATTTACTTATGTAGGGAACTAATTCTTTTCAGTTACCTTCAAATACTAATATAGAACAAATCAACCGCCTTAACTGGTATAAACGTATTCTATTTCGTTAGAAATGAGCTAATAAATATTAACGAAAGAAATGCGAAGAGCGAACAAATACAAATACAATAACGGTACCAGGTCCGAAAAAGGTCGAGGGCGAAAACAGGAAAAAGAACAATCCGATTACATGTCATACATGCTCTGAAGAGTATTGTATACAATTTGATAAAGTAGTTTTATAAGCGCCTTTGATGTTATTAAATAAATTATGTGGAAAAAAGAATTAAGAAAATAAAATTTTAAATTCGAAAAAAAGTATATATATTCATGACAGGAGATATTAAAACTTATTTTACAGTTCTTTTGATAAAAATATTAAGAGCAGCATCGAATAGTTTCTTTAGTACAATACCATATGTTATTTGATTAAAGTAAGAGAGTTCGAACTGAATCCGTAAATTTAACAAACATTGAGCTAGATTTAATATTATATTTACTGTTTGTTTTTCTATGTGTGTATGTACAATATTTATTTTTTTTGAGCGTAAATGAAGCGTTCAGTCTTACTTAAATATATTCATTTGATTTAATTCAGTAATTTTTTTAAAATTTTGAATTTACCATATTGAGTTTTATCTGGTTTTTGAAGATATTTTATCACTTGTGTAGGCATGTCTTTATTTAGCTTGCTGCCGCTATGCAATTAAGTTAATTTATGTATATACTTATGTGTTAATGTAGTGGTGAACAGTTACCGTCGTTAAGGTATTGGTAGCAGGTAAAGAAGTAGAAAAAATTGTTAAGACACGCCAGCACGAAATATAGAAAGCTACGAAATAGTACCACTACTTTACCTCAGGACCAAATTGTGCTTGCATTACGGGGAACAATTTCCTTCTTATTGCTAAATCATTATTTTGGTAATTAAAGACGAACATTCACGAAAATAAATTAAAAAGAAGAGCTTTGTTCTACTAATCAGACTACAATGTTATATTGAAAAAGTTGTCTTATGGAAAGAAACCACTGGATCGGATACTTAATTAACGCCTAAGAAACATTACAAAAGTACAGGACATATAAAAACGAGACAAAATTGAACAAATTGGGTAAAGTACAAAGAAAGATATCAAATTAAAATATGGAATATTATCTACAAATGAAGAACGTTCGAAAAGGAATCGAGGATGTCCACAGATTTAGTTGGAAGATGACATATTAATTAATATGACCAAAACAGAATGATAGATGTAAAGACAAATGATGGAATGTCATCTGCATACAAATGGAGACGAAAGGCTAGGAAAAGAATCAAAAACATGCATGGCGCGACTACAATACGGAATAGAAATAGAAAAGTATATGAGAAGATAAAATGGAAGATATGAAGGCCAAAGATGGAATATCATCTATGTATGTATAAATAGAAATCAAAAACTAGAAAAAGGATTGAGGACGTACATGTATGAGATAAAGAGACTATATAAAAACAATAACAGAGTCTAATTCAGTTCAACAAGCATATAAAAGAGAAGTATAGAGATATTTGCAGGAAACTAAAGAAATATTCGATCCATATGCTCTAAAAAACACGAGAAGAAAGTGTAGATATATGTTTTTAAAATATAGAGAAATCAGTATTAGTGTAGTGCGTGTATTTAAGGAAAGATAATATTCAAAATTACAATATACTAAACAAAATGTGTTAAATATTATAATGGGCAAAAGCAAAAAGACTTTTTAAATTATTTGAGCTTTTGCTATATTTTAAACCTTCCACGGTGTTTTAATGAACTATCATTCGCACAAGCTTAGTGAAAAAAGTAGTGCGTTGGTGGACTTTCTATTGAGCATTGAGACCGTTTATATAAAAGATTATAGTCATGTGAATGTGTTTGAAGAAAGTGGTGTATCTAAATTGCTAGAAATACAATATTAATGTATTGTGAAATCCCACATATAATTAAATTGGTAAGTTTTGTTCTTACTTTGTAATTATACATCACACGTGATTTTATCGATTCTGATGGCCTGGAGCTGGAAATTGAACAAACTTCCAATTTAGTGAAGTAAGACCATGAGGTAAACCAAATTTAATATATACACTACTAATATACAGTAATATCGTCGAGTCATTATGCATTATGGATAATACTTTGTATTTTAAAGTGTGAAGGCAATTGTAATTGTGATTACATGAAAAATAGTTATAAATATTTTGAGTTTTAGGTGACATTGCTGATTGGGAAAATTAAAAATTTATAATTGTAAATATTTATTTAATTAGGCTAACTACATGCACCGTTGAGGTGCAATAATTAAATGCTTTGAATTGGATAAGAGAAAAAGATAATAGGAATTACTTAGTTAAGCGATTTTATGTACATACAAATGTTTCGTGTCTATGATATATCGGGTGTCCCATGACGTGATTGTCTCAGCTGAAAGATGTGCTACTAAAGCAATTTCAAGTTAAAAATGTCTAATGGATATATGCCAAAAACTCTGTCGTAACTGATCTACACGCATTTACAGTTTTAGATAATCAAGATAGATTTTCAGTGAATGTTTGGTGTGGTATTATTGAGAACAGTCTCATTGATCCGTTTATAATTGAATAACGTCGAAGCAGTTTGTTATTTACGTTTCCTGGAAAATTACCTTACAACGTTACTGGATGACGTGTTTCTTAATGTAAGATGGCGAATGTAGTTGCAGTAATATGGTTCACCTCCGCACTTCGGTAGACAAGTAATAGACTTTCTTAATTAAAATTATACCAACCGGTGGATTGGAATAGGTAATTGCTTGGCCACAAAGGTCACCAGGCTTAAATCCCCTAGATTATTTTTGATGGGGAAGTATGAAAAATTGGTTTTATACATAACAACTTGAAATCAAAGAACTACTTGTTGCTAGAATTATGGATACCGCAGAAGAGCTAGACAACTGAACAATTAATTCAACAAAGCAACTTCTTTTTAAACGATTTTCATTAAATTTTTTTTGGTTAGTAGGCTAATCTAAAACTACAAATGCTTGCACTCAGTTATGATAGAGTTTTGAGTATATATTTATTAGATATTTTTAATTTAAAATTGCTTTAGTAACACATCCTTAAGTTGTGGCAATCAATTCATGGGACACTACTTAATTTCTAGTTTTCGTCAACAATTATTATCATTTAGCAGGTATCCAGAGCATAGTATAGCGCGATGATCATGTTTTTTTAGGAATCAAATCCCCGACTCTAGTTTTCAAGAATCAGAGCCAATCATTTTACAATCCAGATTTGGCTTAGTTGTTTTTAATAATCTGAGAAAAGAATTTGTAAGATGACATTGTAAAAGAGATCGAATTGCAAAAATTATATTTTTTGTTATTGCCTTTTCGTAATTAGGCCGGAAATTTGCGACGTTTATTATGTTTGTGTTAGTTAACACGATCTTTCTCTTTCCGTCTATTAACTGCTCAATCTGTTAATTTTTTTAGGCTAAATATAATTTGTGATAAAATTTTGCGAAGTATTAGTGTTTATTTATGTGTTTAGTGTTTATTATTATCTTTAAAAAAATATGATAAATGTGGTAATATTGTTCTTCGTTGTAACGTAATTTCGATGTATTGAAAAATTTAATGAACCCGACGACTCTTAAATTTTATACTTTATTCCTTCTTGAATTAACGATCAGTACTTTGTGTTGTAAAAAGTTAACTCTCGAAAGTAATTTTGTAAAACGATTTTTTTTGAATAGCTGAACCTGCTAATTAATCTATCAAAGTTTATTTTGCTATATGCTTGCATAACAAAACTGTACATTTTTAGTTTTAAAAGTCGTTTTAAATGGACACATTGACGATGATCGTTTGATAAAAACGTTATTTTAAATCGATACGTTCATATGATGAAATATCTTAAGAACAATTGGGTATCAACATCATATCTATATACCAGAAGTACATTAGTTTCGTAGAAAACGTTCATATGTAGAGAGTTATTGTGCTACAGCTTTGAGACCTACGTTAGAAGAATAGGATATACAACTACTGGAAAATTTTTATTCGTCCTTTGGATTTGGATTTATTAAATTCTTGTTCGAAATTTTATTAAATATCAAATGTATTAAATTAAAGTTGCAACGTTCATTACCAATAAGTTTCTGTGACATTAACAATATAGCTTGCACCATTCAAGAAAGTTATTTAAAAAGAATTTAGGCAAATACTTGTTTATGGCGTTGATAAAGAACAGACATTACCTCTATAATACAAGAAAAGAATAGATTCCATTGTATTAGGTCTGTACTTTGATTGTAAAAGTTAAGAGATAAAGTAAATACGATATTCGTACAGCGTGGCGTAATTATTTTTACGTGCTAAAGGGAGAATATGTAATAGGTATACACAGACTGCGTTCCGCGGGCCGCACGCTGCTCTCCGTTGATTCACTAGTAGATTACCTCACCAAGTATTAACTTTAACAAGTCACCTGCCAAGTAAATTTTACAAATTGCATACATGCATGGCAAAGTAGTTGTGGCACAAGGACGAACAGAGATGACCGTTATCAATAAATTGTCAATGCGTTTGTTATCCGCACGGTTTTGCGTTGCAGTTTTGGCGTATTTAAATTGTTGGCGATAAAGATAATTAACTGTTTTTAATGTATTTCAGTTAACCATACAAGTACCTATCGCAAATCTACTGTTGTAGTCATACCAAAAGAATACAATATAAGGAAACGCTATGAAAGTCTGTATTTTACATTTTCAAAAGCACCTGAAAGTTTAGTTGAATAAAAGATTTCATTTTTGAAATGAGAATTTGTGAGTTAGTAAGTCATGTTTGTAAATTCCAAACGGGATTCTGAAATTGAAATAAAAATAAGATTACGCGCAAACCAAAATTATACCAAAAAGGTGCCGACCAGTTATAGACGGGGATTTTGTTAGAAATTATTTTGAAATGGCTGCCAAAAATTTTTTTTCGGATTCTATAAAAGTTTTTGAGAACATTAAGTTAAATAGGATGGCTGTGTAAACCGTAAGTGAACCAACAAAGGTTTGCCAAAAATCGTTAACTGTCTCCGTCAACAGTTAACGTTGGAACTTCAGTATACAATGGCTTCATTAGGTGAATGAATGCGAGATTTATAAAACTTAATTTTGAGACTTGCTGTGTACTTATTTATTATGTCAGAAATTTGGTTACTTTTCATTTACTATCGACGAATAAGGCGAGTGATGAGCGGGTTGGAGTGATGATGATATAATTCCATTATATAATCCACCAGAAGGGCATGTGTAGTAAAAATTTGGAAGTGAATGAACATATACATGTGTGGTTTAAATAATTAATTTTATAAAATCCCCTGATCTTTAATCACAGACAGTTTAAAAAGTTCTCTGAAGACACTGAAAGCTAATTGGCAACACCATTTTTTACACAGAAGTGAGCTTAAATTTAATCGATGAAATTCGTGACCAAAGAAAACAACGTGGAATATGTGGCAGATTTACAGGTTGGCACTACTAATCATTTAAATAATAAGGCTTCAGGGCAAAGATGAATTGATTATTCAATTTTTTTCAATTTTTTTTTCGACTACAAAGAATGGGTGTATATGGAAAGAGTCGCTCATGGTACCACAGTATTATTACATTCCCAGAAAACAATTTGGGTTGATTGGAAAGTGAAAGCTTTACCACAATTATCTTTTCTCTGGCTATTGTTGAGACTGAATTATTGAACAGCAAAGGGGGTATGTACTCTACACTTCGTATGGTTTCGAAATTTCTCTATGTGACTTCTATCTATATCTTTAACCAAAGAAGATCCTAAAGGACAGCGGTTTTGAACAGAACTGAATACTGTTAAAATTTGAAGATGAATTGGTTATTCAATTTTACAGCCAAACTTCATTTTTATTAGTGCAATTTAAACTTATTTTAAACTCAATCGAATTCAGTTTCTGAAAAGCTCGGTATCAACTTCAAAACTGCGTATGTTGGAAGAAGTGATAACTTGATAGTAGCCCAAAAAGATTGCTTTTTCAAAGATACAATGCGTCTGAACTAATAGACACAAAAAAGAATTTAACGAAGGCAATTTATTAAACTTGTTTAGGTGAGTCGGTAGAAATGTCGATAATGCATTTAAAGGCGTAAACGTCTTTGGTTCAACATATTTTTTTGAACAGCGTTTTCAATCATAATTAATTAAGAAATTGAAAAATCGGAGCCGATTGATTGATGAAAATATGGAGTAAATTTTGCGGTTGGCACAAAATAGAATCAAATATCAAATTAATTGATTTAATAGGTATAAATAAAATAAACAATATGGTAGATAATTTTTTAAATTTTTTGGCAGCCCTCGTATAGTGATAGTGGATTTATGTCACCCTCGGTCTTAACAAGTTTATTCATCCCTGATATAGATACAAGTAATATATATATATTTATATATATGAAGAAGCTGAACTAGAAGACTATGAAGACAAAGTTTGTTCGCGATTTTTTTCTGAAATGAAGTAACTCCATTTAAAGAAATACACTAAAACATCGTTACTAGTGTTAATAATCTAATAACCATATATATTATACATTTTCAATAAACGAATGAATTGTCAGCAGTTCTAGCGTATTTGTCAAATTGTAGTAAGTACCTTATGAAAAAGAATTGATCATTCAGAATCGTACCTGTTAAGTCTAAATTATGGTTTTATATGGAAGAAACAGTCAGTTAATGAAAAGAATATTCAGTACTTTAAAATCTGTAGAAATTATTTATTGATATTCTAAGTGCAATTATGTACATAAAGGCCAAACCCTTTTCCCTAAAAAAATTTGACCCATCTTGTCGAGACGTTCTCCTCTTTTATAAGTTAAATTAGATACAACATTTACATTTACAAGTTATAATTAATACTAGTTATCAGTCTTAAATTAATAACGATTTCAATCAGGTAACCAGCAGCTATCTTCTTATCGATAAACAATAGCGCTTTAGCATCATATTTTTCTTGTGTCTTAGTCAGTTCTCTTGTTTATATAGTACACGTATATGTATCTATATATATATATATATATATATATATATATATATATATACATACATACATTTATATATATACGGAGAGAGGGAGAGAGGGAGGGAGAGACTTACAATAAAAAAATAGTCTTACACAAGGATCGGTGGGTTGAAGTTCTAACAGGTTTTACTGTTCTTTCTTCAGGACAGATAATTGCCGAGTGAGGCTGTCTTCACTAGAAATTATCCTTTTTCTCATTGGCGGTTTGATATTTTCGTACTTCTGAAACAAAGAAAAATGAGCTGTTTAACGATAGTCGTCTTTAATTTAATTTTTTTTGCATAAATTTCAACTGTTTTAGTAACTAATTTTAACGTGACATGTTATTATTAAATTAATATGAAATAGTATGTCTAAAAATATTATTTATTTTAGCAAATATTAAACATTTCCAAAAAATTATTTTGTAATGAAAACTTGTTCAAAAACGTGATCTATTTACTGGAGACATTGATTGTGTCAAAATTTTGTTGGTATAAATTTTGGAAAATTTTAAATACAAAAGCATAAAATTATTTTATACGCAAATATGTATATCTATGTATTTAATTAATTAGAAAACAAAGTTAATAAGTCAATTAGAAGAAAATTCTCTTTATTTTTGCGAAAATATCCGTAGACATGGCAGTATTGTGTATTTTATGTTATATAGTTTTTAATAAATTATTGGATAACACAAAAATCTTGAGCATTACTTAAATTATATTTATAGCAATGCTCTAAAGCAGTATTTCTGAATCTTATCATACAGCGATCCAATAAATTCGTATGTATTGGCACTGCGACTCAATATATATTTCGCGTGCTGTTTGGTTGCGGAATAATGTTTTATACAAATTTCTTCTTAAAAGATTGAGAAACGCTGCTCTAATGTGCATGGTGAGCAATGTTTGCAGTTGATAGCAGAATATTTAAATTGGTAATATAATATTGGTTTTCACCACGATTATCTTTTCTCTGGCTACTGTTGAGATTGAATTATTGAACAGCAAAGGAGGTATGTATTGTACACTTCATATAGTTGCGATGTTTCTCTATGTGACTTCTATCTATATCTTTAACCAAAGAAGATCCTGAAGGACAGCGGTTTTGAACAGAACTGGATATTGTTAAAATTTGTTCTCGAAGAATATCTTTCGTCATGGCTTTGAATAACAGTGACACGGTTATTATAAATTTATTGCACTACAAGAGGGCTAGATATCTCATGACGTGAGATTATGGATAACAATCTTGACCAAAATGGATTACCATACAAAAGTGAAGCTGATGGAAACAGAATACTTATGCTTACACCTAATGCCATTAGTATACTAAGTAGAGAAATCAAGGATCTGGTATTACCAGTAAATAGAGACACATTAGGTCACAACATTAGGAACGGGTCGAGATATATAGTATTAAGTTCGAATGCACAAATAAATTTCGGGCACAAAAGGTTGTGTACTGACATGTAATATATTAATTTATCTTTATCTACGAAATTATATTTAGTGCAATTATATCATAATAAGTTTAGCGAGCAACAGATTCGATTAGGACTCCCTTGACGATGGCAATGGATAAATAGACTGCTGAAACGTCGAAATACCATAATTTAACAAACAATGGACATAACTTCTTCAAATTCTATACAGGACATCATAAAGGCACCCTCATTTAAGATTAATAAATAAAGTTTTGCTAGTATTATTCTTAGTCTCATATTTAATAAAAATAGGTAATATAGAAATCGATAGATAAGTTTGTGTGCATTTCTTCCGATTTTTTTGGTTCATGTATTGTATTTTACAGTAAATATTTTTATTATCTAATTTTAACATAAAAACTATTATGTATATGTACGTCATTAAATTGACAAGTCAATAACTATATCTCCGGAAGTCTTAATTGTCATGACAAAGGAAAAGCTTACTAATTGGAGAAGTGCATAGAATATAAGTCCAATAGATTTAGATTAAATAAACACAACGACAAGACTTGAAGAGATGATACGAAGTTAGCAATAATTTTATTTCGAAACGAATCTATCCATTTGCATTATTAGTGATTGAAGCAGCAGAATAAAAAAGTGTCGTTGATAAAGTGTTTATTTTTTTAGTTGTCAGCTATAAAAATATTTTTCATCAATAAAAGATGTTTTATAGGAACATTAAAAATTGCTCGCAATGGGTCCTACCTCAACAAATCACTCCGGTCTGGCACTTTGCCAGAGTTTGCAAGGGGCGGCAGGAGAAGCTTTACTAAATGTATTTCCTATTGTAGCACTCGGTTCCAAATTTGTGAATGAAATTCAACTGTAGTGTGAGAAAATCGAAGCTATTTTACGTTCAATTTTGCTTTTAGCGATGACGTCGCGAACTTGTCGAAAATGCTATTACGTCGTAAATTAGTTGCGTGAATTTATTTGGTTTATAAATGGAAAAAGTAATTTTGAATCTAATTTTAGATTATTCTGTAATTACGTATTAGGGATAATGTTTCTAACCATAATGTAATGAATTCGTCTGTAAGGTGCAGTTATGCAATTATATAAAAAAGTTTTGTTATACTATTAAGCATATAAAAGTAAACTCTATTTGAGGTAGCATAATGTGAGATTATTATTGAAGTCAGTGATAATTTTGTTGATAATGTTAGTGGTCATCTGAAAGACGGTGTTAGTAGTCGATTATATTGTAATTCTACCTGAAAGTTATAGCAGTCCAATATTTGCTTTTTAAAAGACTAAACACATCTGAAATGATGGTCGATATGCAGGAAAATTTAGATAACAATTTTTTCAAAAGCCATATTTTTTTGCTAGGTTGCGCAATTTAAACGTAAAGATGGGAGCAGTGAAAATGGTGTTGGCCCAGTACCATAAAAAACTGCAATACTAAAGGGTGTTTAAAATTGCGCGGGTTTTTTTAAGAATAAATAAAGTATAGATGGCGCACCGAATTTGTCTGGGTATGTGGGTATTTAAAAAGTGTGATGTATGACATTTATAAAAATGGTTTCGTACGCGGTACAACAACGCGTTCAAATTGTTGAATTATTTTATGAAAATCAGCGTTCCATGAAAAGAGTTTTTAGAAAATTACGTGAATTTTATAGTTTACATAATCGTCCATCTGAAAGCACTATTGGTTGAATTATTAAAAAATTTCCACCGGTTCAGTAGAAGATGAAAAATACAGTCGTAGTGGTGGTTCACAAGAAAATATTGAATTGGTTCGTGAAAGTGTTGCTGAAGATCCTGAAATGTCTATTAGGTGACATTCACAACAACTTGGACTTAGTGGATCAATAACATTGCCGTATTTTACGCAAGGATTTAGCTCAGAAGGCATGTAAGGTTCAAATAATACAGGAACTGAAGCCATTAAATCATTTGAAACTTCGTTCATTTGTCAATTTCATCAATGAACAACCTGTTGATTTTTCTCAAAAAATAATGTGTTTCGATGAGGCACATTTTGTACTTGATGGCTATGTTAATAAACAAAATTGCCGTATCTGGGATGAGGATAATCCACGAATTATTCATGAAAAACCTATGCATCCTAAACGAGTTACTGTTTGGTGTGCATTATGGTCGGATGATGATATTGGACCTAACTTCTTTGAAATGAATATTGATCTAGAGGATATGTGGTTTCAACAGGATGGCGCTACACTTCACTTTGCGCACGAATCAATTGATTTATTGAGAGAAAAATTTCCTGGACGTGTAATCTCAAGAAACGGTAATGTTAATTGGTCACCAAGATCATGTGATTTCATGCCATTAGGCTATTTTTTTGGGGGGTTATGTGAAAAGTCAGTTTTATAAAAACAATCCTCAATCAATTCCTGCTTTGAAAGATGAAATTATTCGTGTCATTGGATAGAGCCTCAATTATGTCAAAATGTCATTGAAAATTTTAACAAAAGAGTGGACGTCTGTGGAGCTCCAAGAGGAGGCCATTTGGCAGAAATTATTTTTCGCATATAAATGTCATAACTGATACTTCAATTACCAATAAAAAGTTTTTGAAACTGAATGCAAATTATGTGTTTTATTTATTCTTTAAAGAAACCGCGAAATTCGAAACAGCCTTTATATATAATCAAATGATATGCACGAACTAAAAATAAAGGGAAAAATTTTCGACTTTTTCGAGTAATAGAAGATTAATGCTAAAATAATGTAATTACAATGAATGAAAGCAAAACAGAATGTACGTTTTCTCGCAATAAGAAATATAAACCAAAATTTAACATCACCACGAAGAAAAACAAATAAAAAGCATTTCCGATAGCTAAAACAAAATACTTAGGCCTAACAATTCAAATAAATTTAAAATAGGATTCTGATATACAAAATTTACTAAATAAAATCAAAATTGTAATAGCACGCACGAAGAAAATACGATGAGTAATTTCAAAACATATGAGAACAGTAATTTACCAGTACTTTCAGGGCATATATGAATTATCTGATTTTCATTAAACTACTATCTGAAACTACAACGAGACATCTAAACACATTATAAAGACAATAGAATAAGATCGTGAAACAAATGTTTTTATTATATAAGAGAACACTAACAACTGAACTATATCAAACGACACTAGCTTTTAATATAACACAAATGATAAAACTAATCTACAGTTTATACACAAGTTCAACGCAAACGTTATCAAAGAGAATACGGAATTGAAAATCAACAAAGACATTCTCGGATAGAAAACTAGAAGAAAATCGCGAATAGCAAAATATTATAAAGCAAATGAAAATATTTCAGGTGAAACAATAAGACACTAGAACGCATTAACAGTAGAAATAAAAACCTGACATATACTAAATACCGAAAAAGTATTATATATAACTTAAGACTCACTAAAACGCGAAGACACTAGAAGAAAAATGAAAAATCAGGGGAGCCAGTGGAACGAGGGAAGGATACACTCGATGTCCTCGTCTCCATGAAGTAGGGCCATATCCAGAGGAAATAACGATTACTACATGATGTAAATACATTGTTGTATATATATAAATAAAATAAAGTATGTCTGAAAAACGATCATTGATTTGAACGACCCAGGAATTGAGATCAAGGAGGTAGTTATCGCTTATCAACTGAATGTGTACAACACATTTTATATGTAGAATTGAGCATCTATCCAGTGTCGGAGAAGGTATTTTTTAAAAATGGTCTGTAATGGCCCATAAGAAAGTTCACGACAACGCGCCTTCTCACGTCCGTCAAATTCATGGAAAGCTGAGATTTTAGATTGTAAGTTATCCACTCTATTCGTCAGAATTAACCCGTGACTTCCACTTTCAAACTAAAACTTCCTCTCGTTGGACAGAAGCTTTGATCGGATGAAGTTGTTAGAGAAGCGGAATTTCGTTTTGAGGGTTCTGACAAAGATCACTGTAAAAGTGGCATCTTTAAACCATGTGTTGATGTTGAAGAGCAATATGTTGGAAATTGTAAAAACTTTGATGCCCTAACGCATCCGTTTCATTTCTGGTCTCACACAAGGTTTTTGGAATCAATAGAAAGAATGCAAGCACGAGGACTTTAGAACATCGTGACACCGAAAGTAACTGTTTCGTTATTTTTAATAAATGAAAATAATACAATAATAATTCAATAAGATAGCTGTGTGCCCTCAGAAAATAATGAATCGACATAAAGCTTGTGGTAAAGCTCGAAGTAATTATGTTATGGTAATAAATTGCGAAGATTAATGAAGAGATATATTTAAATAGTCAAAGTCTATAGAATAGGGAAGTTATGGCATGTACGCGTATAGTAATCCAAAATTAAAACGAGAGTTGTAACAATACGGTTGAATGAAGGCTTTAAAGAAAAAGGGAGTAAAAGAAAGCCACATAGGCATACCGTTGAAGTTACTAAAAATCACAAGAATCTATAGCAAGAAATGAAGCCACACCTTTCAAGCACGAATCCACTGCTAAAAATTCGTGAAATTTTGGGAAGAGCTATATTAGGAATTTTTTGTTTAATATTATGTTTTTTTTTTGTTAGAAGGAACTATACGAATTGAAAAATTCAGTTTCCAAAATATTTAGCAGACGTCACAATATATTAAGAAAGTAAGTTTGTTGTTTTATAAACCATTTGTTTTTATTGATTGTATAATTCTTTTTTTCTAATATTATGATCTACAATAAAATAGAGATAAAAATTAAATTTCACTGGGAATCATCAAATTCTTAACAATTATCCCATATTTATCCATCAAATTATGAAAAATATTCTCCATACAAATTGCGTTACAAGCAGCTAGATATTTCTGGCCAACTTGCTCGTTCGAACTTGAATATATTTGGTTGCGTAAAATGCATGTTTACACTATTATAATTATGGTTTTCTTAATATTCATAGAGAATATATAGTGAAAGATGTTTTAGAGAATTGGGGAAGAGTATTAGCTCTAATAGACGAGGAAAACATATCTAGATTATTTTAGCGGCTTTGCAGTGACAATAAGTTATACTAGAAAACAATTTTTAAATCAATGATATTGAAACAGTCTACGATTTCATCGATTTAGACACAAATATAAAAGACAGACTTAGAGAGGGGAAGTTGAAGTTAAATTAGTAGAAAATGCTAGCACACGACTAACAAAAATATGATAGGAAAAATACATTACAGCAATAATAAAGAAAATCTGGTTCAGAGCATGGTATTCCCCATTTTTCATACGAAGTTGAATCCTGGGCAATTAAAATAAAACAGCTACGTAGAATAGATACTTTTTTAATGTGATGCATAATATAACAATTGATTATTGCTAACCTACCTAAAGCATAGATAACATGTATCAATTTTAATTATATACCTCCCAGGCTTGCATGTGATATGTAGAAAATCAGGGCCTGTTCAGGAAAAAAGAATTAGAGGTAGACTCTTAAAAGGTGTCTTGATAGAAGCAAACGCAAGACACTAGATCATGGAGAAGATTCAATAGTCTGGAGATACTTTACAAGGAAGAAAATAGTCACAATCTTTAGACGTAAGGTTATGCACGTGATAAGCGGAAATCATGGTTTTAAAAAGATTCTAATTAGAAGTATGTCTCAGTATGAAACGGAAATGTTGCATGGAATAATAATAATTATTTTTAATAAAAAGTTTCTAGAAAGTGAAACAAGATATTCTTTAGGAATATACTTACACTGTAAATACGGTAAACTAGCAGCAAAAAAGACATCAAAATAGAATTAAAAATAATTAATTTCAATTTCAATTTACTCAATTTAAATTATTGAAATTGACAAATATGTAAACAGTGTAATTTCCTAGCTCGTTACGTAGATTGAAGTGGAATTTCACGCAATTAGAAGATTGAAATAGAATATGATAACAAAATATATTGATGAAAAGCGCGTTGCTTGGAAATGTAAGCAACTCGGCGACTGAAAGCTTTCAATATATCCATTAGTAAGGGTTCAAATGAAACGGGCCTTATGAGCCTGCTAATAGTAAGTTAAGTTAAACTTTATTCAAGAGCTCTATCTAATCTATCCTGATTGACGGTATGTATTATCAATTTTCAAATATACAAATTTTAAAAAACGGAGTCGGACGTTTTTCACGTACGATAAATGTTGCAAATAGAATTGTTATACATATATACAGTCTATTTTAGTGCACGAATACGTATTAATAAAATAGACATTTTCTATTGCTGCGCTTTTTTGTTTTGTTGTTGTTGAATGCTGAATAAAACACCTGATACATAAATTTGCTTTCCTGAAACCATAATGGGAAATAAGAATAATAATATTGGACTGATTTGAGTTTCACGTGATGAAAATTCTTATTTAAATTGATACAGTGTTTCAATTTTCACTAATTTTATTTTTAATTAATGTACATGATAATTGTTTCACCACACAGTAGCTTCTTCAGATATTTAAAGTAGACCAAATTCTACTGTACAGTGTAGAAACTCCAAGGGAATATATTTTTTAAAATACATTGCATAAAATAAAACTAAAATAAAATATAACCTGGAAAATGTTGGGAAAAGCATAAATTGTTATTTGTTTTCTAAACAGATTTAATAACGGAGAATCGTTTAGACCAATTTGTTTGTTTAGTAAATTATTCGATCCTTTGTTTAGGTCTAGAAATTAATAAATTTAAAAATAGAATTATTAAATAATCGAAAAATTATCCTAAACCCTTCTTCGCTATTAAATCTGTTTAAGGTATAAAAAGTTCCAGCAATTTTTAAATTATTGCTATTTTAATTTTATTACGTATTAAAAAAATCATCCTCTTATAGTTTCCACACTGTGCATTAGAATCCGGTCTACTTTAAACATCTGAAGAATTTAAGGTAAATTTGATAGAGCCTGTGGTTGATTGACTTAATCACTTAATCACTTAATACATAATACATAACCTCTTTCCACGTCCATTTTCACATTCTGTATATGTAGTTCGGCAAATAGGTTGTCATCATCAGCAGATAATTAAACAGTGTCGCACCTGGAAACCACGGTAAAAACCCGCACAAAACAAAGCCAAAACACAGCTTTGTCTTTCGGCGTGTGTGTTTTGGCTTTAGACAGTACAGATCGTGTACGAAATTTGTTTCGTGGGGGTTTTTGCCGTGGTTTCCAGATACGACACTCTTTAATTATCTGCTGATAATGACAACTTAGTTGTTAAAATAGGTATACAGAATACGAAAATTAATGTGGAAAGGGGTTATATAACAACCTTAAGTGATTAAATCTGAATAATTGTCACGCATATTAATTGAAAACAAAATTAGAGAAAATTTAACACTGTGTTTAGTTACTAATTAAGAACAATAATGAATAATAAATAAAATAAATAATAATAGATAAGTATCCAATAGCAGGGAAAATTACATGTATGCAAACTTTAAAAAGTATAGTAATAGTTAAACATCATAATAAATAAATATTAAATCAAAATAATAATGAAATTAATGAAAAGCATTGTTTATAGTTTAACTTAAAATACTTAACTTATTGAAGATTGTGACATGGATTTAGAAATGTTGGTAAAGAAGGAAAGATATCAATATACTGGAGGCTTATTATAGATTAAATTAAACAAAACTCTTAAATTAGTTTGTTTTTTTTCGATATTCCATTGCATCAATATTCAAAGTAAGAAACGTCACGTGCAGGCTGTTTTTAAAAGTGTTCTCTGCATTTTCTCCAAAGCATTTCAATATGTAATATAGAGGGATAAGGAATTACTGACGAAGCATATTCAGTTTACCAATATAAACAAATAAAATAGAGACTTAATGAAGAGTAAATAATGGAGCTAGTGTGGTCGAAAAATCTTAATTTATAGTCAAATGCTTCTTCTAGATCTGTAACACTAGCAGAACATGAAGAAGCGCTTCCATACTGGTACATACAAATACTTAGGTGGATAAAGGCTGAGTTGTTGGAAGAACGTAAGAAGAATTCCAATACATCAATTAGGCTTTGAATATATATAAAGAAGAGCATAAATTGAAGAGTCATTGTACCTCAGGCGCAAAATAAGATTCATACAATTTGAATCATTATAAAGAAGTCTCTTTTAAAATTAAGAAAAGATAGGTAAATAATAATAATGTGATTTAACATATTGGAAATTCATTTACTGGACGATTATTCTAACGCCCGTATGAGAAATACAGAAATGCATCCCATTGGCGAATGGTTCTTATTTATTATTACTGCGTTAGCAAAATTTGTATTTTATTATTATTAAATTCGTAGGAGAATTTGAGACAAATGATTGTTCTGATATTTATAGAATAATGTAATTTTGGTAAATGCAAATTAGACAACTTTTATTTTGATTATTTATTTAGAATTGTTAAAATCGAAAAGTATAAAATAAATATTTCTATTTATTTTGAAATATTGATTAAAAAAATCTTGCTCTTTGTACTTCTACTACAGTCATATTGAATGTAAATACGAAAGATGTTTTCAGCAAACTTGCGTATTGAATATGAACCCCTTTGAAATTGTTAAACATTTTATTCAAGCCATTACGACAAGTGCTCAACGTATATAGCTTTGGAAAACGAGGTATTGCGACAGAATAATGCAAACTACACAGTATTTGCTGTGCTAAAGAAGAATTAAACAAAAGGCTTTGGGAATTACTCGCTGCGTCATCTTATTTACCAAATATAAAACCTTCCAGATATGTAGATGCAAAGGTTTGGAAGCATCCGAACGATGTATCATTTCAGAATTTAAATGGGTTAGAACATGTTACAAATCAAAGTGTAAAAAAGAATGTGATTTAAAATGATTAGATGCATTAGGACCACTGCTAGTAATAAAATAAAATTGTATTTACATATTCTTAATTCAATATATATTCCAAAACTTTCTGAAGCATATCTTGTAGGTATGGAATAATATTTAAAGAAACAATAAATACATACTAATCTGAAAATATGTATACAATATTTATAAACACCTCATTAATGTTTGCTCTTTAGTTAAGTTTTAATTGTTTATTTTACTTATTAAAATAAATTGCCATCATGTAATAAAACACCTTCTCACATTCGCAAATTGTTTACCAGTATTCGAAATTACATCAGCGCTTTTAAGGAGAAAAAAAGCTTTGTAAGCGTGATTTAATTTCTTCGCTTCTCAGGCGACTGACTTTGAGGTTTCCAGAATACACAGACTTAGAGGAGTCGAAAAGACTGCAGCAATATAATAATCTAAAAATAGATGAGAAAGAAAGCGACTTCGGCTCTATTTCGTATTCAGAAAAAGGAAGGAAACGAAAAACAAAACGACATTGTGAATATATCCAATACAATTCGGACAAATCTAAAAGCAGGATTACGTACTTTATTTGAGAAAGAAGATATCTTTGAAAGGTTTCCCACTATGAATTTTATACAATTTTGGGAAAATACAAGGTAATATGTGAATAAAATTCATATTCTTTCTGATGACATTTCTTGTACTTTATTTGATGAAGATGATATCCTTGAAAGGTTTCCCACTATGTTTGAATTTTATACAATATTTGAGAGAATACAAGGTAATATGTGAATCAATTCATATTATTTCTGATAATATTTCTCTTTAAAGCTCACTTTCAGAAATAGGATATGTACTTTTGTTACTGTCAATTAGATATACGAATCGGTTTCATTTAATATTACTTTGCATATACAAAAAATTTTTGTAATAAAAGAAAATTATTCAAATATTATAAATAATATAATATATAATAATTACAAAAACCTATTTATTTAACTATCGAATTTTGTTATTATTATGAATTTTTAAAATAAAGCGAATTTAACAATATTTAAAATATCAAATTAGGATAAAAAATATTAAATAGGAATAAGAGTATTTATAAAATTACTAAATACATAATTTTATATTTTAGGCAAGGAAACATAAGGAAAAGAAGTTCAGGTATAACGAATGTTCAATGATTTCCAAAAATCTGTTGATATGCATGCATTGATGAGGATTTAAATTTTGGACAAGGTCATGCAAATAATGTTGCAGCTGCATTATTTACTGCAATCTTAAAAGACTAGCTAACAAAGGGAATTGTTATGGTGGCTGATAGCTCGATAAGTTGCTGACTTATTATCTGGGAGCATCATTTAAGGCGCATACCGACAGTCGAAAATCTTAAGTCGCTCTGCAAGCACGGGCGTAATAATAAATTATGACTATTGAAATTCGAAATAAAATATTATATAAAATCGCTTTTAATATATTAAATAGGAATTATATATATATATATATATATATATATATATATATATATATATATATATATTATATTGATAAGCACACGAATGAAGAAAAAAGAAAATCCAAACATTGTAGCAATTCTACAAGGATTACCACTTAAAATGGCATTCCAAATATTTTAAAATTTACATACGTTTTTATAGCAGATCAAAGTTTCTATTTCGTATAGAAATCTTGTTAAAAAAGGAGTATTTCTTGTAAAACCGTAAACTAGATATAGCATTAGTATCCATAAAGTTGAAGAAAATTTAAACGTACATATATAGTTCTCGAAGTAATTTACTATAAAGTCAAGGAGGATGCTTTCATAAAATAATTTAAATTACGTAGAACAATATTAGTGTTTCAAATTAGTGTATTTGTTGTCCATATGTTAATTCCTTAGGGTTAAATTGAATCGTTTATAATAAGAAATAAGATAAATAGAATATTTAAAAAGATTGATTTTGAATCATTTATAGAAAAAATAGTTGCTATTGGTTAATGTTTTTTTTTTTGGTATGTAGATCGAAAAGAATAATTGTTTTTATACATTTCTCATATCGTTTATAATTTTTTTCTTTGAAATACATTTTTGATAACATATCTCGGTTCTCTATTGTTCGAAAGTTAGGTAGGAGCTTTAGTATTTAATCTTTTGTTTCATATTTTTAATATAATATCATAGACTTTATAAATTTCATAATAACTTAAAATTTAAATATTATTAATAGAAAATGAATGTTAATATAAATTATATCGTGAAATAAATTAGAATTATGAGGAAAATAAATAATCGTTTTATTCTATTTTTGATGAATATTTAAAGTGTGCTTTATTTTCTTACATTTTCTAAGCTCTTTTCCATATCCAACATATGTTTGATAGTATCGTAGACAGAGGGCGTTCTCTTTCTGCTTTCTTCACTCTTACTCATCATGTCCAGCATTTGACTGGAGAAAGGATGCCTTGCTGGGGCTGCCGGTCTAACCAGGACTTCTTCCTTCTGACCTCGTACTTCTTTTTTGGTTGTAGATTCAGTGGAGGTAATGGGACTAAGAGATATTTTCTTTCGGTCATTGAGATTTGACTTGGTTTTTACCAAATTGTCTCGTTTACTTTCCCAATTGCGATGTTTATTTTTTTGTACTGGGAGGACACCTTTATCAAACCAATGTCGTCTGTCTTCAGCCGAAAATTTCTCGCTTTTGCTTGCCAGATTTTTCAGTTCTTTAACATCTTCGTCTTCTTGATAGTATTTTTCATTATTATCAGATGGATATTCTTCCCACTTTCCATAGACGTCGTCTTTATAGTTAGACTTCTGGCCGTAATCACCTTGATCTGCCATAGCGTCATTGTACATTTGGGACATAATTAAATTTTGTAAAAATGCAGCGTTTACATCATCCAAATTATCATCATTACCTGAATCGTTTTCATAATACATTTCCTGCCCTATCGGCTGTGCGTCTTCCCTTTCTTCCCTTTCAGCTTCCTGCAGTATTTCTTCTTCCAAATTGACCATAGGTTCTGTACCATCTGCGTACCCGTAATAATAATTTGGTCTTAATACTGGTCTGTCATTGTAATAGTAAGGCATGACTGCTTGATACACTTCGTATTTGGACGTTCTAGCGGGATAATATATTGGGTAGGAGTCCTGTGGATAATAATAGTCGTCCATATAGCTTTGAGTGTAAGGGTACATGTCATAATAACTCATAGGATATCTTTGGGTTCTTACTAATTGTTGGTAAGGTTGATTATTCCATACTGGTCGATGAACTATGGCTGAACGTCCATATCTTTTCGTTCCGTATACGGGTACCCCGTGGATACCGGGGGAACATAAAATTACGATAACTTGTAAAATTGGCAGCAATTGTAAAGCCATCTGAAATGAAAGTTTTGTTATTGTAATCATAAAATTAATGTTATCCAAAAATATATTTTAATAGGATTACAAAATACCCCAAGGCAATTTCGTTTATGAAAAAATTATATTTTTGCCTTCACTAAAAAATAATTAGATCATAAAGTTAATAGCATTTTTAATAGAAGTAAAGAATCATATATAAATCACATATTTATTATAATTTTTTGAAAAGAAAAACCATCAGTTTTGCATATATCTTTTGTTTAAAAAGTTTTTTGGTAATAGATGCAGCAAGACTAATGCACAAAATAATTATTATAAATACTACGACTAAATACACATTTTATTTATTAAAAGTTAAGGTTAATTTAACTTACCATTTTTAAGCTTCTATATGAATAAATCTCTTCTGACCACGAGAACTGACACTTCAATTTAACTTCAACACTTCTTCTCAAAATGCAGCTTCAACAAGTTGGACCTGTATTTATAAGCCTTCCCAACCCCACTGCTAATTTCGGCCCACACGTTATCAATGAAACCGACGCTTGCGGTGGTGGGGATCAGCAAAATGCGACATCGTTCGCTATTCGCTGGATGATTTCGACACTGGTTCCTCATTGGTGGCCAGTATTGATCGCTCTACTATATATGCGCAGGTGGTTTTTCGTCTGATAACTGAATGCTTCCGGACTTCAAAATCATTGCAGTATTCACCCCTATTTCTGCGTTTCCTCTCACATATTTGCCACTACCACCTACCCCACAGATGACTGGGTTCATTCATAAGTTTGCAGATTGGTATTGAGGGCCGATTTTTCTGGGATAAGACTGCATTGGTTTACACAATATATCGTACACTTTCTCAAATAATATATAAAAGTGGATTTCTCACTAACTTTATTGTATGCTGATAGAGCAAATCTTAGTCTAAAATAATAAGGAACTGTAGGTGCCTAGGGGATATAGTTATTAACTTCGTTCAAAATGAAAAACAGAAGGTGTGAGAACAAGATGATTCCATTCGCCCTAAATTATTCACTCGCCCAAAATGCGTGTTAAAAATTTAGTTCCTTTCACGCGGGAAAAATGAATAATAAATTTTAATTTGTAGGAAGTTGGTTTATTTCTGTTTTGACCCCCCTAAATTACGCTTTTCCAAAATTAAACACTATCCGTGAATCTACAGCAAGTTATATAGGGAAGTAATAACTAAATGGTGATTCGACTTTTCTTGAGAATCTATATTAACACTTAAGATTAATACAAATATATACAAATTGCTAAAATTCTCACTTCATTTATTTTTTAATTATTGCACACAAAAATTCTTGTCATGCAATGATTTCTTCAGACGTTAGAAGTAAACTAAATTCTAACGTACATTGGTAAAAGACCATACAACTTCAATCTAAAGCACACAGCTAGCTAACATTATTAAATATAGTCAGAAAAAGTTTTTCGCTTAATAAGAAAAATAGTATTATATCCATTAAAGAAGTTCAAAGGAAAATGATGCAATTTTTGCCTGTGCTGAGGAGGAGAAAACTATAATTGCATTAAATAAAGCCGACTATATAAATAGAATTTATAATTTCTTAGACCCTACGAAATATTCGAAACTTAAAATAGATTCTAGACACATCGAAAACAAATTAAATAAATCATTCAAAATTCTTTAATAGTATAGAGTGAAAGAGATAAACAAATGATTTTGATGAACCCAGAATCATTTAAATTATATTCCCTGATAAAATTACACAAAAACCATGAACTTGTTAATTCTGTTCATGGTAATCTCATAAGTTAAATTTTAGACAAAACTTATTGGTATAATACAATATATGATCACATCAGAGTATGTATAGTATTAAAGATACATATGAATTTGTAAATAAAGTTAAAGAGAGTAATTTGCCTAGTAATTAAAAAATTACTTCCACTAGGCGAATGTGTTTGATAAAAAAAACTTTTATATAAAAATAATACACATATGTATAGTAATGAATTCTTGACTTATTACAGACGTGCATGAGCAGAACTATTTTTAATTTTATAATATTCTGTATGTTTTTAAGGAACCCTTTAAGTCCGTTACTATTAGAAATCTTCATAAATAGTTTAGAAACCACAATTCTAAATAGTCTTTCACGCAAAATCATACAGAATAAGAACAAAAAAAAAACAGTTTAAATTTCTTAGACTAAACTATTAAAAGAAATAATAACAAACTTTAATTTTCTATCTGTCGCAAAGATTCAAGGACACACACAATACAATACAATATATTTAGAGCAATAATCATTGCAACATAATGTCAATTTTTACATACAGAAAACAACATCTCTGAAACTCTAGTTTAGTCGACATAAAACAATACATACAAGAAAAAGAAAAACATATATTTAAAATTGTCCAAAAATATAGCAATATAATAACTATACACACAAAAGACTAGACATAAAATACATGTCCGTCGAGAGACTCATCTGCTAGGTGTACCGGAAAGTCATTACCGATCTTTTCGTAAAAGAACTACATAATTTTTGAAAATGGAAAGATTTATTTATTCAAAGTATTGGCTATTTGATTAAATACATTTTGCCCATCTTTTAGGATATTTGTGGTTGCCATCCCAAAAACACAGTTTGTCCTTTGAGCAAAACCATTCATCCAGCCATTTACTAACTTCTTCGAAATTGGCGAAGTGCTGCTCTGCAAGCGTATTCTCATTAATGCGAAAAGGTGATAGTCAAACAGGGCAAGATCTGGAAGGCAGGTGCGATAATATGTTCCATCCAAGTGCTTTAAACGATTCCATAATCGGTTTTGCTGTATGAGACGGCGCGTTACCGTGCTGTAAAATCCCTTTACCGTGTCTTCGGGCCCATTCTGGATGTTTTTCTATCAATACCTGGTTTAAATTGATAATTTGTTGTCGGTAGAGATCAGTATTAACTGTTTCACTAGGATTCAAGAATTCGTAATACATCACTCCACTCTGGTCCCACCAAACACAGAGCATTGCCTTGCGACCAGAACGATTTGGCCTTGGTGTCGATGAGCCCGCTTCGCCCGGTCACAACCATGACTTTTCGCGCTTAGGATTTTCAAAATAAATCTATTTTTCATCACCCGTCACTATTTAATGCACTTAATGATTTCCGATCATACCTTTGAAGCAGCATTTCACAGACGAATTTGCGATTTTCCGTTTTCCAGTCATTCAGTTGATGTGGCACCATCTTTTGGATTTTTCCCAATGCTCCTAATCGGTCGCTAATCGTTTCTTGAGGAACATTTAAAGCTTTTGCCAATTGTTTATGAGTTCGGGTTGGGTCTTCATCCATTACAACAGTTTTACATCTTCAAACTGTTTCGGTCTACCAGAACGTTCTTTGCCTTGAACATCGAAATCACCACTTTTGAATTGTCGAAATAACGCCTCACGTGTTTTTATGTTTGGGGAATGCTCACCGTAAGTTTATACCAACGAATAATCATCGGCTTTTTCTTTTTGATTAAATAGGAAAAGTAATGCGTGCCGCAAATGCATTTTTTCAGGCACGGAACTCAACATTCTTAAAGAGGTAAAAATCTATGACACTGTGATTTAAAAAAAATAACAAAATATAACATGTATGGCTTTGAAGCTTGATGTTAGTAGAATAAAATGACACACGTGCCAAATCATAACATTGCATACTTAAGCCTAGCGACTTCCGTCGGTAATGATTTTTCGGTAAAACAAGTATCTAACACTTTCCAATTAGATTGTAAATATTAGTTTTAGTACTAGTTTAATTTTTTTTAGATCGATGCCAGACGGTGGTAGGACATGCTGAATTTCAACCTATACTTGATGCCGTAAGAATAATTGAAAACTATTTAACTCATGAAAATACTTGAGCAGTTGTAATAATAATGAAAATAAATACATCTCGATAAATCCGATAAATAATCGCGATAAAATTTAGTGAAGACTCTAAATTTAATGTATTTGGACCAGATGTGAGAACTATGATTTGGCGGACGAAGAATGAGCATTTGAAAAAAAAATTTGTGTTACTACAAAGCATAAGAGCCGAAGTGTTCACGTGTGGTGTATATGGGCGCTGCAGGGGTTAGAAACCTGATATTTATAGGTGGGATTATGAATCGAAATATGTACTTGAAAGAAAAACTTCCCAAAAACTTAAGAAAGACGGATCATTTATCTGTCAACAAGATATTGTCTAGAACATACTGCAAAACAGATAAAGGAATATAAGTGGGAAGGCAGCGTCGTACACTTTCACAATCAGTCGATATCAACCCTGACGAGCATTTGTGGCATGAGTTTGAAGGAGGGTTTGGAAACACGACATTTAAAAAAAATAGTTTGGACGGCAAAATTGCAAGGATGGAATGCAATTGATGAGGAAGTGACCTAAAAATGGTACACAAAATGCCAAAACGGTTATTGGAACTTTTTCAGTGCCAAAGGCGGTAATGTAGATTATTAAAGGATCAAAAATAGCCGTGTATTGACATATTTTGTTATAAATCTTCTGTGTGGAAATACTTTCGATTACATTCTTGTACTTTTATTAGTACTTATTATTCGTTTATTTATGTCATGTAGAATAAAATTTTCTTTTGTGAGATTCATCTTTTCCTTACTAAGCAATATATTTCGTACAATAATACTTCTGTTCTAGACACCGTATTAGATAAGTTATAAAGGTAAGTTGAAAATATTGTGGCCTGTATGATTACTTTTTTGACGACTGTATAAAATTCTAATTATAAGTTAATTAAGGAAAGTTCATGTATCATTACTTTGAATTCTAAGAAAGTAACTCTAACGATCACTTAGTATTAGTAGCTTTTAGAATAATGGCGATAGAGTTTCACCTAAACATTAAAGAGGGTGAATTCTAAGGATTGATTTGTAAGTGTACCTAGAACACATGTGATTCATTATTATACTGTCATACAAAAGAATGATTATTTAGAATTATTGGGAATTACATATACGCGTAATTCCTTTTGAATACAAACAGTGTACGACTACCCTTCGTCTTTAATAATTTCGATATTGTATTGTAAAGTCTTTGCTATCTATACAAACAAAAATAATAATTATGCGATGATTATCTAGTATATGACTAATAATTTAGACTAATTTAGACTTAGACAGCTTAAAATATATACATATGAATTTAGGCTTGGTAAATTTTCCTAGTTTTTTAATAATAAAAATAATATAAATAATAATAGCAATAATGTTAATGATAATAATAGATAAAATAGATAAAAAATTATCATATCAATAGCTGAAAATGGTACAACTGTTTCCAGAAACAGAAGAATTTGCTAGGAACACAAGACGATGTGATCATCACAAAGAACTACAAAAGGTAGACGATTAAAGAACTTAGAAAATATAATTGCAGATAATACCATATTTAAAGAAACTACAGAACATATAACAGGAGGGTGCAAACTACTTGCCGGAAGGGATTATACAAAGAGAGACGATATTGTAGCGGAATTTACACACGAAGAACAAACATCAACTCGTGGTACATTACAAATATACCTCAGGTAGTATCTTTGAAGATAATTATTACAAACTAATCTGGCACGAGCCAATACACACAAACAAACAAATTACTAGTAACTGTCCAGACACAGACATTACACATATTGATAAAAATACCAAAGAAGATTTAGAAAATATAATTGCAGAAAATGCCATATTCAAAGAAACTACAGAACATATAAAAGGAGGGTGCAAACTACTTGCTGGAAGGGATTATACAAAGAGAGGCAATATTGCAATAAAATTTACACACCAAGAACAAACATCAACTCGTGGTGCATCACAAATATATCTCAGGTTGTATCTTTGTAGAGAATTATACAAGCTAATCTGGGACGAGCCAATACACACAAATAAACATAGTACTAGTAACTGTCCAGGCATTACACATATTGATAAAAAAGTCAAAGAAAATTTATATAATAAATATGGTATTGCGATATCAAATAATACAAATATTACACAAAAGGTAACAATCGTACAGATTGTAATCTAACTATGTAAATAACAAGTATTCCAACAAAAGAATTTCTTTATCACATACAAATTACGCAGTTCTAATTTGGAAACTATTGAATTGTTGTCGGTTTTATAATTTTCGTCTCGTATTACAGGATTATAAATCAAGTGAAAAGATACAAGAGGAAAAATTTTCCAAAATGGTTTTGCACCAGTTGATTTTGCGTCGAGTCACGATGGACTTCCTAGTTTTATCATTACGGACTGTGCTTCAGTTTCGTGCGAACCACTTGCTGTTATATTTAATTTGGCCATGAGGACTTCAACTTTTTCCGATGTCTGGAAGATCACTAGAATCGTTCCCGTTTTTAAAAAAGGTGATCGTTGTTCTCTCTATAATTATCGACCAAATAGTATTCTGTCTAATTTTGCTAAGATTTTTGATTATATTCTCCACCAAAAACTTACTAATTGTTCGAGACCCTTTATTTCTCTCCAGCAGCATGGTTTTACTGCTGGTAGATCCACTATTTCCAACTTAGTGGAAGTAACACAATTTATTAGCGAATCAATGGACAATAGGCAGCAAGTGGATATCGTTTATACTGATTTTGCTAAGGCTTTCAATACAATTAACCATTCAGTATTACTTTCTAAATTATCCAGCTTTGGATTTTGCCATTATGTAATTGATTTTATCTCTTCATATCTCCATAATAGAAGTTGCTATGTTTCGTAGAATGGATTTTCCTCAGATGTATATAGTACTTCTTCTGGAGTTCCACAGGGATCCACTTTGGGACCCTTATTGTTTAATATTTTCATAAACGATATGTTTAAATTACTTACATGTAATTCCTTGGCATATGCCGACGATTTAAAATTTTTTTCTAGGATAACATCCTATGATGATTGCCAGATACTGCAGCATAATCTTAATATAATTAGTGATTGGTGTGTGCAGAATGATATTACTATTAATGTTGATAAGTGTGCTATTGTCACTTTTACTAAAAGCAATAATCCCCTTACTAGTCAGTACACCATTGGTCACACTGTCATTCTGGGGAAGTCGGGAATTATGGATCTTGGTGTCCTGTTGGACTCCAGATTGGAATTTACAGATCACATCACTACTATATGTGCTTCGGCATCACGTGCGTTGGGTTTCCTTGTGCTTTCCTGCAGACATTTTAATAACATTGCGGCTCTCAAGGTTTTATATTATGCTTTTGTCCGGACTAAGCTTGAATATGCCTCGGTGGAATGGTATCCGTGCTATATTTATCAGAGTTTGTTTCTGGAGAGAATCCAGAAAAGATTTTTAAGGTATGTAATGGATGTAGACCCGACTTTATGGTACATACCCACCGAGGGGAGTTGATTATGAGGCGTTATTGGTTAGACATTGCTTCCAATCTTTGTCTTGTCGTAGGGATGCTACAGTGCGAAGTTTCTTGTTAACTTGATTAATAATGGTGTGGATGCCCCTTCTGTACTGTCTCAGGTTTGTCTATTGGTTCCTTTTCATTCCACTGGGTCTTTTGATTCCTTTGCTCTTCCGAGGGCCAGGACTAATGTTCTATGAAAAGCTCCGCTTACTCATATGTGCAGGAATTCGAATAGGTTATTCCCAAATCCCTTTCATAAGTAATACTTTCGGTGGTTTAAGAGTGTGGTACAACTTTGGTTTCATATAAGTTCTCTTTTTTTGCCTATAAATATATTCTTAAGTTTTTAGTTTTCATTTATTATTATTATATTATATTTTAATTTTCATATATATTTAAGTTAGTTTTACTTAATACTTGCACACTGTACGCATTGTTTTATTTGTCCTTTAAATGGCTTGTCTGTTGGACAATAAAGGTATTATTATTATTATTATTATTATTATTATTATTATTATTATTATTATTATTATTATTATTATTAGTATTATTATTATTATTATTAGTATTATTATTATTATTATTAGTATTATTATTATCTGCCATTGTAAGCTACAATTTTTACAGTTGCTTTGTTTTTGTCAACGGTACTTGTTTTGGGCACACTGTACGAAGTTGATTCTTCAACATGACTATTTATTAAATACTTTCTTCAGTTCATTAAGCCATTTTGTTAGTTTTAACGATGTTCGAAGTTATAGAAAATTAGGGCTCAAAAGTGCTCGTTATAAAATGTTGATTTTTGAATAAACATGGTAAATTCAAGTGATTATTTTTGTTAAATTTCTAAAAGATCAAACGTCATAATGACATTTTTATCAAGAAGCAGTCGCTTTCTAGTTAAGTTCAACGTTAATATAAATAAATATAACGTTATATTTTGAGTAATACAGTTTTTCGTTCCAAACCTTTAGTGGTATTATTATGGTATTATAGTATTGTTTATTGTATTTTCTATTTTTATTAAATACATTTCACAGTACTTACGATGTTTTCCTTCTATACAAATCCTGATATTTTTAATAATTTCTTGTACAGTTTTTCGGCTTGGATTGCTTATGGATGTCTAATAATATCGTGGTATATTTTAATATTCTTTTCTTTTACAAATTTGTTTAGTTTTTAGACTTTTGAAATATGTAGCATTATACATTGTTAAATTGGGGCTTTTCTATTTTTTGAAAGAAAAATTCAGGGAGAAATGGCGTTCGACCAATAGCACCATCTGTTGAAAAATATTATATTTTGATTAGGTCATCTTTTTTGTAGTGACAAGCGGAAGTTGGTTAACATTCGACATTCGACTTGCAAGTTATGGCAATCTGAATAAATGGAAAATATTAAATGCATAAACTAGCAATTCTTGATGTAATTTAATCCTTATTATGCAAAGAATTAAACACATCTGAAATTTTGACTCATGTGGAACAAATTGGTAATAATATTCTTTCGAAAGTCATAACTTATATTGCTGGGCATTAGCATAGCTGGGTTGTCCTATTTAATCGTTGTAATATGAGGTGATGTATAATTAAAACCATCAAAAACGATCATGTCTTTGGAAATAATATATGGAATTATCAATATTATTTCGAATGATTAAATGATTAACTAATTATCAAAATGGAATTATCAGTATTATTTCGAATGATTAACTAATTGACGTTATCAAGATAGCATCATTAGTATATTGACTGAATGTCATATTTTACAGATAGAATCGCCTATATCCAAGCGGTCAAAAAGAAAGGTGTTGCGAACGCTAAAATGTGATTAAAAACGCGAAGGAATGAAAACGATAACTTGAAAGATATTTAACAGAAACTCAGTTGAATTCCAGTGAAAATTTGTTATGGCTGATGAAATCTGGCTTCACCATTATATTTCTGATTCCAAACAAAAATGCCAACAGTGAGATATCGTGGTAGTCTTTCCTAGGAAAGCTAAGAAATTTTCATTAGCGAGGGAGATAGCAGTTAAAATGTTTTATGCTTCGAAGGAGATCATTTTCATAGACTATCTTGCGAAGAGCCAAATCGACGGAAAATGATGCACAGTAGCTCATAAAGAATTTTGTTTTATCACAGTGCGTCTTCTTGTACAAGTCGAGTTGCTTGAAAAATTCAGTCAACTTAGATTTCGGATCTGAATTATATATCCTATTCGCCAGATCTATTACAAAACATTTCCCACTTATTTCTTGGATACAAGCTTTCCATTGTTGGAAAGAAGTTTCGATCGGATGAAGAACTTAGTGCCAGCAACGGAGCAGTATTTTAAGGATCTTAAGAAAGACAATCACGAAAGTGACATAATGCCAATTCAACATTATTGGTCCAAGTTCGTTGAAGTTGAAGGAGAGTCTATTGAAAAACAATTAATACCTAAACTGATTTCTTTCATTTCGAGTGTCACTTCTCATAGGTTCGACTATTTTGGACATGATTCCATCGCAGCCTAGGAGCTGTATAGTCCTCGAAAGTAAGTTATTTTAATATTCGGGTATATTTATTGTTTTTTATTCGGGATTTATTTTTTAAATTGTTTAACTCTTTCAGCCACGCTTTCTTATATATTACTTCAGAATAAAAACAATTGCATTTTTAAGTTAATTAGCGTTTATTTATTATAAAAAAAACATAAAATAAGAAAAAACCGTTTGGGCTTTTACAAATTAGGGTGGTTAGTATACTAACCACCGTGGCTGTTTGCGTAACAAATTATTAAGAAAAGTTTAGTATAATATATAAGCAAATTTATTTTCTATGAAAATCTGAAAAACACGTTTTATCTTTTCGTATATAAAGAGGGACTTTACAGGTTTCGCATTGCTATATAGTACGCACCGGACTTTTCTTAGTGCTGCATTTTGCGCATTTTCGAGAAGCGGTTGCTCTGGCTGATGCGTGCTGCCTTCCAGACGTAATTCTGTTGATATTCCTGGTGTGTGCCGCTTCATTTGTACAGGAGAAGATGCATAGCTATTGTGGGAGCGTTTGGAGCATAATTGGGGGTTCTTCACCTGAGCTGGTGCTAGGACCCCTTAGTAAACACTTCTTCGAAAATTTTTGTTGCTGAGGTGGTCTAGTTCTGGATTATGTTTTTTCTGGAGATCTATATACACAAAGGAGTTTGTGACAGCACAGTTTAAAAAGTGAAAAATATTCGTTGCCATCATTTACGTGATTTTCGGTCTATAGCATAAGTGCTTTTTAGTTGGTCGAATTTGTCCACATGGTTCATAGAATTGTTGTATTGTATCATAGCTTCAGGACAAGCTATTTCATTTTTGGCTCCACTGTGTTCCCCGCGAGTAACAATACCAGTCGGATCTATGTAGTTTCTAAGCATGAAACTGATCTTTTGTCTTTCCACTTTAGAAAGGCGATATTTGTGTTACTCACCCTGAATCGTGTTCTTCCCTTTTTAGAACTTTGTCTTCTTTTAGTATAGGTAAATATTTACGATTTGAGTTTACGGTACCACAAGCAAATATGTTATCTTTGTACAAATCTTCTTGCAAGGCATAGCTATTGAAATAATTATCAATAAAGACTTTGTGATTTTTCGATTGCAAATCCATGCAAAATTGTCGAACAACTTTACCACCGAAATCAGATTGTACTTTGTCACTATCCTTGCCAGTATATATATCGAAATCTAAACAATAGGCGTAGGTGTAATATTCTCTAACTCTATTACATCGCTTGCTACACCCCCGCCTCAAGTGTACTTTTCCGGCTCCCCCATTCTGAAAATTTTCTTACATTTTGGTTCCCTCATAATAGTTTGAGTAGATAAAGCGCTCGTAGTACCACTACCAGTAGTGTCAGGCAAATTTGAAATGGTTATGTCATCGTTCAAGTCAAATTCATCTTCAGGATTTAGCTGGAGCCCAGAAGGTATGTCACCGAGCCCCATCGGGTCCGTTTGCATCTCATAATTTTCTCTTTCATCCGATTCAAAACTGCACACACTTTCGCAATCAGAAGGTATACTTGTGAACAAAATATCTTCTATATCACGTTCATTGACTACACGCGGCATCCTTATAATGCAACATAAATATGTATATTATGTGAAACCTACTATAGTCACAGTGGTTAGTAATCTAACCACCGTGCTATTTACTTTATTTATCGTAGATTATGTAATATATTATAATACTTTTGTTATAAAATAATTAAACAGACATTATACCATAGAGTAACACCGAATTCGTTAAATAATAAATACTCTGAGCATTTTTTATTACATTATTACATTACCACATTTTCAAATAAATCTGTTAATTTACCCAGCGCACTCTAGAGTAAAAGTTTCGCATTAAACGATCAACGACGACTTTAAAAAAAGTAATTGCTTAGCAAATTGGCACAAGACTGCATAAAAAGTGGTTTTGAGAACTCTTAAATAGGTGGTTAGATAACTGATCACCAAGCCTGAAAGAGTTAAGATGGGTTCAGTTTATTCGAATTTTTTTTCAATTACTTCGAATTTAAAAACATTAAATTAATTAACTGCTCGCACCGACTATTACATATAATTGCATTCCATTTCTTCTTTGATAATTCTGTGTGTCATTATTCTAACAACAATTTGACAATTTAGACGGTTTTCATAAATGTCCATAAAAATTTTTAAAAATTCATCACAAAAACTGGCATTGGTTTGGTCACTTATTTGATCATAATTAAGCAAATAACATTTTTTGCATTTGACTAAAGAACTGTTTATCGATCTAGCGTTTTTAATCATTTGTTCGTTTTATAGAAAATAAAAGAGAATAATTCCTAACACTTTTTTAAACGGTCTTTTATCAACCTGACCTACATTCGATGTTTTCATTTACACTATTGAACCTAAAAATATCATACATTCAGAGGCCGCTAATGTTTTTATATTCAGTGTTCCAGGAAGTAGAAAATTATACAGGAAAGTACACCTATTTTATTAGAGGCGGTAGGGAAAAGCCCACGTTTTAGTTGGAAAATTGTATTAGCGTGATGACACCCAAATGGCAGATGCGTAATGTACGACGACGGTCCAACAATGTAGGTGCTTAATTGCTACCAGCTATGATTAATATTTTATGTTAAAAAAGTTAAATCTTTTAATGCAAAGTAATTTATGTGCCATCGAGTATTAATTCGTACTTATTGGAAAAATTGAATTATAAGGATAGATTAAAAGCAGGATTTATGAATATCGTTTTACTTGTTAACGCAAAATCAATAAACTTGGATTATCGATGGTATATTTCCAGAGTTTATTAGATCGACAATTCACCTGTATTTGGTGTTTTTGGACGTAGATGTTTCCCAGGTTACTTAGGTCATCAAAATGGCGGTTAAATATTGTTTGCAACCGAATGTTATTAATAATTTTGTGAATCTGATAATTATTTTAGTCTCATCGCTGGCCTTTTTTCTGTCTAACTCGATCTATGCTTAAAGATTGAGTAGTGAGATTTACAAGGGAGCGTTTTTATATTCGCGGAATGAGCGGGTTGTAGAGGGGTGAGTAGGCGCATTGGGGCGTGGCCCATGCAGCGACTCATGATTAGTATAAATACGAAGTTTCATTGTTATTAGACTGTTAGTCTTTGAGCTATCGTCAACCAAGTAACATAATCAGGAGTGAAAGGTGAAATATGGAAAAAATCGAATATCATGCCGTTATAAAGTTCCTTACCAGGCAAGGAAAATCAGTCGCGACCATAATGAATGAGATGTCATTGGTTTACGGCGACTCTTGTCCAGGAAAAACCATGGTGTACAAGTGGCATAGTTTATTTAAACAAGGAAGGGAATCCCTTGAAGACGACCCGAGGCCGGGCAGGAGCATTGAGGTGACCACGCCAGCACTTATCCAAAAAGTTGAACAAATTGTACTCGAAGATGCTCGACTAAACAAGAAACAACTCGCAGAAATGGTTGGAGTATCCGATACAACAATTTTTAAAATCCTACACGATCATCTCGGCATGTCTAAGGTCAGCGCAAGATGGGTGCCGAGAATGCTCACGCCGCCGCAAAAACAACAGCGCGTAGAGTGTTCGCGTTCATTTTTGGACCTCTGTAATGAAGACAAGGATGGTGTATTGAGTGGAATTGTTACTGGAGACGAAACTTGGGTTCATCATTATGAACCTGAGTCCAAACAAGACTCCATGCAGTGGCATAAAAAGGGCACAGCACCTCCCAAGAAATTTAAAGTGTCACAATCAGCTGGGAAACTCATGGCAACGGTATTTTGGGACTCGGAAGGAATATTGTTGATTGATTATAAAGATAAAGGTGTTTCTATAACCGGAGAATATTACGCTTCAATATTAGAGCGACTAAAAGAAGCCATTAAAGAGAAAAGACGGGGAAAATTGACAAAAGGTGTTCTGCTTTATGCACGACAACGCGCCCGTCCACAAGAGCCGCGTTGCGTTAGCTGCCCTGCATAAGGTGGGTTTCGAAATTGTGAATCACCCACCCTACAGCCCAGACCTGGCCCCGAGTGATTATTACCTGTTTCCGAAAATGAAAAAAGAGCTGCGGGGTAAAAAATTTAGTGCCGATGATGAAGTCAAGGAGGCAGTTTCGGCGTATTTTGCAGATAAAGAGAAATCATTTTTTTATGAGGGTATAAATAAATTAATTGAAAGATGTGAAAAATGTATCCGTCTTGCAGGTGAATATATTGAAAAAGAAAAATAATTTGGTTTTTTTATTTCCACCCCTTGTCCCCCATTCCGCGAATATAAAAACGCTCCCTCGTAAATAATAATAATAATAATATAATCTTTATTTGTCAAACAGTCAAAGACCAATTACAGGGCAAAAATAAAATATATAAAATACATTGAAAAAATACAAATAATAACTAGGTAATATATAACTAAGTAATATATATATAGAAAAAAAAAAGATCTGCAACTAATTCTAAACAATCACAGAAAGAAATCAAAATATATACATCAGGACCGCACAAGAATCAATCACCATCGCTGATACTATCGGAAAGGATTCTCAAACAAAGAATTGGCATTCCTACTCATATGCGCCAGAGAAGCTTTGTACAACACATTTGTTCTAGCTCTAGGGCCCGAAAATGTGTCATTAGATCTACTCGATCCACGAGGCACACGAAAATTTACCTGCGACAAAATGGATGAGGCGTCAATTGTATCAGTAACAAGCTTTATTAAGAACTTGGCACTAAGAACCTCATGCCTCTCTGCAAGTGACTGAAACTGAAAATCGCGAAGCAAGCTGACAACACCACGAGGAAGATACATGCCACTCACTTTGAATGCCAGACATTTTAAAAACCTCTTCTGGACTCTCTCAAGCTGCAGATGTAAATATACATAGTGTGGGTACCAAATAATGGCAGCATATTCAAGTTTGGAGCGAACGAACGTGTAAAATAATAGTCGGAGAGTAAAGGTGTTAACGAATCGTCGGCACGAACGAATGATAAAACTTAAAGAACAGAGAAGCTGAATTACATATGAAGTGGATATGTTTCGTAAAATTTAAGTGTGAGTCGAAAATAACACCTAAATCTTTTACCTCAACTTGTATAGGCAAAAAAGTTTGGTCAACTGAATAATCAAACATAATACGGTAATTGCACTTGGAGTAACCAGTTACCATCCTGCATTTGCTAACATTGAGCATTATTTTGTTGGAGTCACACCAATTATAAATAAAGTCAAGACGATGCTGTAAGAACAAGCAATCAGAGACAGATGCAACTGACGAAAATATTTTTAAGTCATCGGCATAAGGCAAAACTTTGCAATCAATTGCGGTAAGGAAATCATTGATGTAGATGCAGAACAGTAGTGGTCCAAGATTTGATCCCTGTGGAACACCAGAAGACAATAAAGCAATTGGAATTAAAACCATTGTAAAATACATAATAGGTTCTGTTGTAAAGATACGATTTAAAAAATTTAATTATTGAAAGATTCAGTTTGGAGAGCAGTACAAGATGATCGATTTTATCAAAAGTTTTATTAAAGTCAGTATATATAACATCTACTTGCTGTTGTTTATCCATGGAATCACCAATAAATTGAGTTATTTCGACTAAATTGGTAAGCGTCGATAGACCAACCATGAAACCATGCTCGTCTGAAGAGATATAAGGTCAAACACAGGCATAGATTCTGGAGTAAAGGAATTGTTCGAATATCCTGGCACAGGTCGATAGAATGCTAATAGGACAATAGTTATTAATACCTGAAAGATTAATAAAAAATAATAAATATAATAAATATTATTAATGTACAGAAGTGACAGCACAATTTTGTATAAGATATCTAGCACACGAATTTTGGATGAACAATATTGGTCAACAAAATTTTCAGAGCTAGGGGGAAGTTGTCTCATACTGTTCTTTATTTTAGGTCGGTATATGTAATTCAAAAAACTTGCAAAAAACAAATTATTAAATAGAAAATCGGATTCGACAAGGCAAAAATGAGTAAAGGTAGGTTAAACTAAAATAAAGAAACTAAAAAAAAACGAAAATAAGCTTCGCATGTTAAAGCTAAGTACGTGGAATATTTTAAAAACGAACACTCAAACAGTGGAAAAAATGAAAAAGTACAAAATAGACGTATTGGTGATACAAAAAAGAAAACTAAAATAAAAAACAAGATAAGTAGATAACTATATAGTTTTTAATAGTCGAATGGATAATAAAATGTTAGAAATAGGATTCATATTCAAAAACAAACTCAAACTGGTAGAGTTGAATTTCAAAGAATATCAGATAGATTATACAGGATAAGATTGAGGGGAAGATATTAAAATAATATTTTATAACGGGCTAGGTAAAGGAAAAATAGGGTGTAAAACTACTAGGAGGCACACAAATGGAAAGGTAGAGGAAGGAGAAGAATATAAACCCGTTATAGCTGGTAAAAATAAATATGCCCTAAGTAATGATAATGGGGAGAGGGTAATAAGTAGATAGAATGGACATTAACAAAATCACATGAAATCGATCATGTGTTGATTGAACGAGAAAACTCAAAAATAATAGTGAATGTAAGGCCTTTGCAGAATAGGTGTAGATAGCGATTATATATCAGCGATAACAAAAGTAAGAGGAGGAAAAGTATGTAAAAACATGAAGAGAGAAACATAAAGAGAAAAAGTGGTATAATATTAACAAACTGAAAATTAATATACTCCGAACAGAAAATGTCAGTTATAAAAGTCAAACCTCAAAAAGAACAAATAATGGAAGAATGGAATCGACTAGGAATAGTTAGGAAGGAGGATGCAGAAAAAATATTTGGAGAGACAGGTAAATGGCAGAAAAATAAATGGTTCACTGAAGAATACAAGAAATATGTTTGATAAATAACAGAAAGAAGTTGAAACAATATGAACAAGCAAAAATGGAAAAAGAAGAGGAATTATATGGAATAAGAACTATAGAAGTAGTAGAGACACATACGAAGATTACGAATTTTGATAAGAAAATAAAGAAAAAAGAAATCAAAGCTTAAAATCTTATTATTTACGAAACTAAAAAAGGGTTTGCAGTGAGCGGAAGCAAAATTAAATAGAGTGATACAATATTTCGAAGAATTACTAAATGAAAACTAAGAATAGGACGCGAGCAAGAATCTGGGGTAAGTAAGGTAGCGCGGAAAATAATGTTATTGTGGAAATACCAACAGCTTAAGAACAATAACTACTACCTGCAAGGATCTGGAAAGTTATAGAGATGATATGGCAGTAAAAAATTTGGGGAATTCAATAGATATAAAGCCGCGAAACTTCTATTGCATTTGACCTAGTTAACTCTTGTAAAATAAATTTAATTTTTATATTTTAACACGTTTGTCCATTATAATAGTAATGGATAGACTACTCAAGAATACGAGGGAAAGAAAGGCTAAATTACAAACTATAGTGGATTATAGAAATTGGATACCAATGAGAATAGATAGCTTACTATATGCTGACGATCTCGTGCCGATAGCAGAAAGAAAGGCTAAAAATGTTGATAAATGTATAGATGGAGAATATAGGAAAACTAAAAATGGATGTAAATGTTGAGAAAAGAAAAATAATGTATATAAACAAAAAAGAAAAGGGAGAACAAGCCAAAATAACATGTATAAGGCCCAAACGCTAGAATAAGTGACTACGATGAAATATCTAGGAAGTATAACAGAAAATGATGGGAAAATAGAACTGGAAATAGCTAATAAAACTGGAAAAGCAAATAACATGTATTACTTGTTAAATAAAACTGAAAAAAATACATAAGTGAAAAAAAGATTGAAAGTATATAATACAATAGTGATCGCCACTATTCTGTATGGAAGTGAAACATGGGTAGTGCAACAAAGACACAGGGCAAACATTAATGCAGCAAAAATGAAATATCTCCGGAAGATAGCAGGAAAGACTACGCTAGACCACGTGAGAAACGAAGAAATTAGAGAGAAACTAGAACAAGAAGCAGTCATATCGAAAATTGAAAAGAAACAATTAAAAGTGGTATGAACATATAGAAAGATTGGACAGTAACAGACTACTGAAAAGAATAGTGGAAATGAAAACAACGAAAAAACGAAAAACAAGAAGACCTAGAATGACGTGGATAAAGGGCATTGCAGAGATAAGAAGAGCAAAAAGGAAAACGATGGAAAACATGAACAAACGACGACTGACAGGAAAAAATGGGAGGAATGGGTAAGTAAGGCGGAACTTACTAATCCGCACGTATACATGCACGTGCGATTTATAATTACAAAACAATTTTAGTTTTGATAAATATTATATGTTATCAGTCATCTTCCGCCACATCTTAATACACCTGCTTTCGTAGATATATTTGGTTTATCGATTCTGTGACGACAAAAATTTATTAACGCACAAACGATACATACGAGTATATAATAAAGGTTTATTGAACACTGACGTCAGAGCTTTAGCTGTCTTCTAGAAAAATATTTACCTTCACCGAGTGTTGTAAATATGAACGAATCATTATAATCACTTTTCCGTATTTATTTTGTTGTTAACTAAAAACGGTAATCATAATGAACTATGCTGTTTGAAGTATTTTAGAATAGAATTGATAAAAACAGCAGGATATATTTAGGCATTGCTTTCATATTTCAGTTAGAATCAATAATCGATATAATTACACTATATTTACAGGAAATAAATTCTGGTTAATTTCAGAAGCGGTTTATTTTTGGTATATAATGTTATAGGCAAAAGTATCATATGGAATATTTGTTATAAATTTGTTTGAATTAAACGCACTTTTGAAAAATTCTTAGGAACATACTCTAAAATTTTAATATTTTTTATCCCTTTAATAGTACGTACCTTTTTCAAAGTTAAGTACATATTTTTAAACATAAATATGTATATAATTCTTACATTTGGATTATTTTACTACACCCACAAACTGGCAGTTTTGTCCCATTTTTGTATTTCTAAATTCTGTCTCTGAAGGTTTTTCCAAGTAATAGTTCATTTCCATCATTTTGATGACTTGTCTAGTTTTGCTTAATCTAGTACATGTTTACTCTACTACTGTTAAGATGGATTTCTCTGTTCCTGAAAAGCTTTTTTATATATATTTGAACCTTATTTTTGTCTGTCTTTAATACATTTTAATTCTTTTAATTAATGTTTTGAATGATACCTTTCGTTTTCTTTTAAAATTTTCAGCTGCCAATTTTTTAAACTGAATCTATAGAGTAGAATATTAATATTACATAGCTTTAGTAATTTTGTGTATATTTACTATATTTTTCGTATGTTCTGTAATTTTGTTGTCCGTTATTGTTTAGCCTGAACTCATTTGTATTACATATGTATTTGTGTTTATTTTATATGTAAGAAGAACAATAACATGTTTCCGATATACAGGCAATCCTCAAGGCGATGTCATTGGTCTCTTGCTGCATTTACTATTCACATCAGATCTACAGATTACAAAAACTTTTAAATTGCCACTCAGATCATGTAATTCTACTCGCAATTCGTCCTAACGCGACTACTATTTGTAGAGTTACAAACTAATCATACCACTGGCTGTAACCCGAAATTTCCTTGGCTATGATGAATCTGTGTGCCTCTATTGCGCTGATTATGGTTTCATTTCAGGATTAGAAGCATTTATGTATCATCTATTGCGATAACTGTCATCGTTTCGATAAATTGTTACCCATGCAACCTTGCGTTCCTCGCTTAAAGGTACGAAAATGGCAACTTACGATGATATTACACAACAAATAGCTCTGGACGCTCAACCATGTTGTTCCAATTGGTTCGTAGTTGAGAATTCTTGGATTCCTTGTCAGACAGCATTCGGCCTTATTTGAACTCTCGCAACTACGAACGCACGCTTCCTACATCTTTAGCATCATCACCACATATTCACTCAATTGTTTTGTGAATATCGATAAACATACTGAACGAGTAGAAGAAACGGATCATTACATTCTTCTCTGATACACTGAATATCAGAATATCGTCAATTTAAGTAGTCAAAATGTTTGTTACTCTAGCGGGTCTTGAACGAAATCTGTGCACCGTACAGTACTGTATGGTGAAATGCATGAAGAGTGTGCGCGTACTTTAAACTAAACCACATCTTTTCTTCTATTCTCAGTTCTGGGAAAATGATTAGAAAACTTTTACGGTTTACTAACCTTAGAAGTTAGTAATTTTAACGTAGACATTCTGGAAAGGTTTGGAAATAAAAGACTGCGAATTATTTATTACCAGTGCTCTTTGGTTAGTGTAAATTATAAATCATGCTTAATTGTTCACCCGAAATAACCTACTAGTGCTTTGTTAGATAGTGAAAGTAAAATTCGCAGATTAAAGCGGTTTAAGATCCAGAAAATACATACACAGAGACAAAGTACTACACTTACTGTTGGTTAATATAAAATTTTTACAAGTAACAGATATAAATGGAAACCGCATGTCACTCTTATAGAAGGGGAAGTAGAAAAAAAGGTAACACGATAGAAATTACTAATTGTACGTTACTTACGAACGTTCCATAGTGACAAGATTTTCGTCTTATGTACCTAATTTAACTTCAATTCGTTCACTATTTTGTGCTTTATAATGTATTTCGCAATAGAAAATGAGTTTTATGAAATTGAAACATCGCAATATCGCGCCGTAATTAAATTTTGGACGAAGTAACAACATTCTTCTAAAACTATTTACGAAGAAATGATTGCACTGTATGAAGAATAGGTTCCGTCATATTGCGACAAAGTAAAATGTTGGTCAAAATAGTTTCGATATAGTCGTGAATCCATTGGAAAGGACCCTAGAGGTGGAAAGCCTTCGGACGTAATCTTTACTGATGATTGCATGAAAGTAGAAACAATGGTACATAATTAACTAGCCATGAATTAAGTTTCAGCAAGGAGAGTCCCAAGAATATTGACTCCCAGACAAAAGCTGTTTAGGAAACATATTTTTTTAAACAATTTGGTATTTTTTGATGCATATGCTAACTTTTTCTTTAAGATAGTAACAGGTAATGAAACTTGGGTACATAACTGGGATTAAGAAATAAATTTAGAACCTATGCAATGGATTCGCAAGAGTTCTTGACCTCCAAAAAATTCCCGCACACTGTCTTCATCTGGAAAGCTCATGGGTACTGTCTTTTGAAATCAAACAGGAGTTATTTTTGATGAATACTTACCAAAGGAAATTATAATAATAATATGATAGCTACCTACGTTAACAAAATTATATACGCGCAAGCATCCAGATTTGCCTCACAAAGAAGTCCTCGTTTTTTACGACAGTGCGAGAAGTTCATAAGGCAGTCAAAGTTCAAGCCATTCACCATGAGTGTAACTTGAGGTAGACTATACACCATATAAATCAGACTTGGCTTTGTCACATTTCTTTTTTTAGAAACCTGAAAACCCACCTCAGAGATCATTTTGCAGATTATAATCATTCGTAAGGGGAGATTGATGCCTACTTTGAAAACTAGCAGAGAACAGAGACAATTTTGGCAGATTATTTTAAAAAGTAAAGTTATCAAAAAACTAGTAGATCCTTTGTTTCACTGTAAGGTAGAAAACTTTTCTAGTTCTCCGCGTATTTAATAATTCTGTACGATATTTATAGAACTTGCTTATTGACTATTAGGATATACACATTAATAGTAATTACATATATAAATACTGTGTTGCACATATTGGATTCGAAACTAGTTTCTCCGATTGTTTGCTTTTTCATTGCGACATTTTTAAAATTAATTTGCTTTTTTTGTACAGGCTTCAGTAGCACGTTGTTCATATTTATTCTATCATATTAGATTTTGCGACTGTTCTAATGACATAACTGTCTTCGTTACATGGGTTCTTCTTCTTTTTATTACTAATTCCTTCATCATAAATTGTGGCAAAATTTCTTAAGACATCTGTTGTATAAAGGGAAGCTTCGATTTTATTGATAAAAATGCATACAGCTCTAGGAGTATTTGCTTCATGCCTTGTTCCATATTTGGCTATTCTATTTAAATTATACAAGTACGTCATTGATTTATACGAATTACATATTTTCGGTCGAATTAAACATTTGCGATGCATCAATACCGTGCGACTAATATCAAGCTGGTTTTATAAAGATCACACGTCATCCTTTGTTTATTACAGGTCATTCTGATCTAAATGTTTAATATTAAAATAGAAATCAGTGGAAAAGCTTGAATTTTGTGAAGGTCGATATCGTCTTTTGTTACATTTATCTATTGTTTTCCTTAATTGTGTGGAAGGAAAGAAACAAAATCCTAAAATATTTTAAACAATTTACATACAATGATATGCACATTGTAAGTGTCATTACAAGTTTCATGTGAATATTACATAATAACAAAAGACATCAAATTTCTAGTAATTATAAGCTCAAGCAAGTATACTGCTCAAAATAATTAATGGATATTCTATATAATTCACAATCAGAAAAGGTAAAAAAACCTTACCATATTAATATTTGTATCCTGCATACGATTTCGATAACAAAGTTGTCATCTTCAGCAGAAATTTAGCACAGTATCGAATATTGAATCATAGTTAAACTACACAGAATAAACCACGAAATACATTGCCTGAAGTCCGCATAAATACTTTAGTGCAGTTAACACAACATAAACTAATTTTTACCTTCTTAAACAAGAAAAAGATTACATGCGCCTGAACATGTTTAGGTATGCATTAAGCGATTGTTGCTGGAATGTAAAAGAGCACATTTTAACACACTTTTCAGTTGTCTAAAAGTTTATTTCCTTGAGAAGTAAAGAAAATTTACAGTTTCGACTATTATAAGAAATGGAAAAACATCACGATCTGAGATCAAAGATAGAGGCTTGGAAAACGTTATTTATAAACTTTGGAATCGCTTTTTAGACACTGGAAGTACACGATGGAGACCAATCCAGAGTCGACCAACATCAACAATATCAAGAAGCGATCGACACCTGTCGAAATTGAAATGCAGAAATTGCGCTTTTAATACAACCCAGATTCGAACTGAGGTTGCAGCTGTTACTCAAAGTTAGTTATCAACGAAAATAATAAGAAATCGTTTGTATATGTCTGACTTATATGCCGAAGACTTCTTAATGCAGAGCATAAAAGAGCCCGTAGAATGTGGGGAAAATGAACATATCAATTGGGGTCATAATGAAGAGGGGCGAGTATTATTTAGTTAGGAATCTAGTTTATGTCGTAGCCAGATAATAGGTGTATTTGTTGTGAATACAGCAAATCAGAATAATTCACCGTTTGTGCGGTGAAGGCTTCAATATGAGGATGGTGACGTAATGGTATGAACCAGGATAAGTACCGCAGGATACACCGCCTTTTATTTCATAGAAAATGGAGCTCTTACTGCTCAAACACATTTGAATGGAATTTTGTGTTGTCCGTTGCTTTTCCGTATGTAACTACAGTGACAGAAGAATTCATTTTTATAGACGATAATACACGTTCTCATTGACCAAGCATCTTCAACAATTGGATTGATGAAGTCAGTATAGAGAGGATGAAGCGGCCAGTTAATTAACATGAAGGCTATCCAATAGAACAAGCTTGGGATGCTGTGGGGAGGCGTATCGTTGCACGAAATATGCTACTAAGATTGTTTCAGACATTACGAGTAGTTGTCAGAGAGGAATGGATGTGATTACCCAAGGCTCTACATACTTCCGGAATGCGGAAGACCATAGACAGTCGCTTGTTGTTGAAAACGCTAAACCAATCTATAACTTGTTGGATCACTAGGCGTATTTCGAACACTAAGGAAATTAAGACATGCTCGTGTTAGAATAATCGAATATTGCCTCTCAAAATAATGTCGAATAATTATTTTTCTTTGCTCTGCCATTATAAATTTCTCAAGTTTTACAGAGCCAATTCTGGAACAGAAAAGAAAAAATATACTAAAAGTTATTCACTAGCTAAAAAGCAACAGTAATTATGCGCCACCTTATATACCAGTGTTGGTCAAACGTTTAAGCAAACATTTAAAAAATTATAACTCGATTATCAATAAATTTTTTGTTACTTTTTTTATTAATTGTGTAGTTTTATACGTAAATTCTAATTACGTATATATAAAAAAATAATCCTCAAAACTGGGAACACGCTGTATATATACATATAAGAAAATTCAGATTACGTGCATATAAAATTACTGAACATGCAGTGTGATGATATATAGTTATTTTAAGGTATAAGCTCATGGAAATGGAATACCAATCGGTTACAATTTGAGGAGTTATCAAAAAATAATAACGTTAAATTTACTCCTATAATGGCCTATACAAGATTTAAGATTACTTGAGGAAGCAATAAAGTCTATTCCACTGCGAGCTTTGCAGATCTACTGTAGTTCTCATGTCTTTAGAGGCTTTTGATTTCTTTGTAGATTTGTGTTAAAATTAGCCATGATTACGGCTTTCTTAGTCGCTGTGCAATGTTGACCATACTTCGTCAGGTTTTGCACACTTTAGCTTCAGAAATTTCAGATTACTTAGCTAATCCTATCCCCCCTTCGAATATTAAATTCACTTACATTACGATTTTGACTCTCACAGCTTTACGTGGTTGTATTAATTTTTGTTTTTCTGGCTGGTTTTTTTCCATGGATTTTCATGAAAAGAGTCTAAGAATCTAGTCTGACAGCTCTAGAAGTCCCTATATGTTTTACATTTTTTTGTATTTTGGGGAGGGAGGGTTCTTCCATATGTTTTCCATACTATTCTACAAGCAACAAGGGAAGCAGTCCGTCTAATCAAAACCTTACTTCACCATAATTAAATACAAGAGTTTACCTGCGGTCACACCAATCATGGTGTTATTTTATACCTTAGTTTGACTTTGTCTCGGGTTCCTCGGCAACACTAATTCGCGTAATCACATACTGGTTGTAGACTTCTGAGGAAATAACCGACACAAATTCGGTACTGCAATCCATTAGCACTTCGTTGCATCTAACTTTGAAGCTAAAGGAAGCAAGATGTAGAGAAGGCTTTTAACGAATGTTAGAAAACACGTGGCAATTCGTAGATTCATAGATTATTTTGAAATATTTTTAACAGAATCTATTAAATACTTGCAAATTATTAAAACAACGATTGGCTTGGCAAAACTGAAAGTTAGTTAATTTTTCCCCCATTTCTATTGCATTTAAGAATTTAAAATATTTTCCAGCTTTCCAGCCGACTTTGTAGCAGATGCGTATGTTAATGCACGAGTAAGTTTTGCATTTGAATATTTCGCATTAATATTTTTTGTTGCTAAGTGGTTAAGGTTTCGTTGAATAACTAGTTAGCTAATAACATCGAATGAAAAGAATTACCCTTGATTAATACGAAAATATTTTCTTTACTAAATTATTCCTGTAATTATGGAATTATTATATTATTATAATGCAGCTTTCATAACCAAACTGATTATTTCAATATAACGATGCTTAAAGTGAATTACGTAAACTTTCATAATACCTGCTCTGCATTTTCAAAATTACTTGCATGATTGGTTTTGACAGATATTTAACTTATCAGGAAAGAATGTCTTACGAAATCAAATTAGAAATTGGCTTTTACATTTTAGATCAATAAAGAAAGCGGAGTACAAAAAATGATGTCAGAATTCGTCGTGCATGATGAAAACGATCGAGTGTCAATTATTTTTCTCTTTTCGTAGTCAGTATTTTTGTGTTTAACTCCACGTGCAATTTACACAACTGAAAAATACTCGTAAATGTTGTTCTTATTTTTCCATTATTAAACTGTGATTATAATAAATTAATAAACTATTTATTGCCAAAACAATACTTCTTAAATGATTATTTTATTGGGAATATGAAATTATAATTGTATGTACGAGTTATCTGTTATTTTAAGTTAATTCAGAAAACGAATTCTCAAAAGCAATTTTCTTAGATTGCTCTTATGAAAATCGGACAACACTTGCGCGAAACTTGTTAAGAGACTTCGCTCACGAACTAATACTATTAGATGGTTGGTGCTTCTACACAAGATAGTCATCTCTAGATTTCGAATTACTTGAGTTTATCATTCGTAGGTGACGGTATTTCTAGAAAACTTCTTTCCAAGGTAGTTAATAATATACTGCTTGTGTTAGAAACTTTGAGCAGTAGTGATACATTGATGAATAACACGATGTATTTTAATTTAAATTGTCTTTGTTTTAAAAAGCTCTATAATTTAGTAAAAATGTAATTTATACATACTCTGATACATTGCGTATCCATTTTTCTGTCTTTCCCACATTCTTTTCACTAGTTATATACTAAAAAGGCATCAGATTATTTTTGGCTTCAGTCCATTACATGCAACGAAAGAGTAAATTGTGTAACAAAATTAACTAGCCAAGGTTTTAATGCAAACAGTACTACTTCTGAACATTCCTTGTTCTTTTGTGCCCTTTATCCTATTTTTAAGAAATTTCTAAATCAGAAGTTTTGAACAGTAATTTTCTTCAACTTCGAAATTGAATAAAGACGTCAAGTTAGTTCTGGCGAACTAAAAAATAAGTATTTAATTGTATTAATAAGTTTTCTTTTAAATGTGAATCTTTGAGAGATCAGCTTCTAACAGAAAGTCGTAAAACAGCATCACTGGTAAAGACTCTGCGATTGTAGCAAATTTTTTGCACGATACACATTGGAAATTATTGATAATCTGAATTGAATTGAACTCGATACTGGGCTTAAACATTTTAAGTGCACTTTTGTGAAGTATAAAATTTACGCTGCTTATAAAAATACTTGAGAGATGTTGAAAGTAGCATAGTTGATGATCAAAAATTCTTTGGGCGTTAAATTCAAATGAAAAAGCACATAAGCGTGATTCCAAGAAAGATGAAAGCAGAACGTTGACAATTTCAGTAATTACTTCAAAGCGGCGCTCGTCCAGTTTTATGCCAGTATGAATCTAGAAGACATTGATACTGATTTTATTGGAGCTGTTGTTATTAACTTACTGTTAGGGAACCTACCTAGCAAGACCAAAATAAGGAAGATTAAGTTCTGAATTTCCTGCTGAAGGATTATGTAAATATCTTCATATATCCTTTGATAATTTTATTTAGTCCTCCATCAAACACTAAAAACAATACTAGAGGTTGAAAATTAAGGAGGCATGCTCAGTACTGAAATATAAAACTCTAACGCTTATTACCAAGTACAGACCTAAAGCTCTGGTTTGAAATTTTACTTGCGTTCTAGAAATGTGCATTTGTGTTTATCTGTATTTGATAATTCATAGTATAATATCACATGATATATGGTACAGTACTGGATATTTCCAAGCTAACGCTAATTTAGTTTTAGAGTTCATTATTACAGCAACTAACATATGTAAATGCAAGCAAAATGTACAATAAATACAAAAATATAATTCATTTTAACATTTAGTAAAATATTTATAAAATAACTTTTATACTAAATGTAACAAAAGAAGAGTAACTTAATTTGTTAACAAGCAATATGATACATTTTTGTATTAAATAAATGAATACAAAATAAATATGAATTGTAAAATGAACGAATGAAATGAATATTTTGTTTCCTTCTCTATTATTAAATAGAGCGTGTAATTGTTTTGGAATGCTGTCAAGCAGATTCTACAAAATATTATGTGACAATAACTCCCACTGATTGTTTATTTCATTTCGAAATTTATAACCTCTTTCCTTGTCAGTTTCTGGTATTTACTGGTCAAGTATAGCCGAAAGATGTTCTATTGGATTTAAGTTTGGTGACTAGGGTGGCCAATCTAACAGAACCCAGGATCCTTTAAAATATTGTATAACTTAGGATTGTTATCTTGCATAAATGTAATTTCTTCGAGACTCATTTGTTCTATAGATCGCGTAAATTTTCTTGAAGAATCTGCACATGCGCTACCTCCATCTACTTACCATCTTTCCTTCGATGGTAAGTAGATTTCTACGACCTGATTTGGAAAAAGGGCACCACATCACCCTTTCTCCATCATGTTTGACACCTTGTTGCAGAAAACATTCTTCAAATCCTTTAGATTTATGGGCCACATTTTTTAAAATTTTTTAAGATTCAATTACTAAATCAGCTTCTTGAAGTCTTATAAGTTATAGTGGGACATAGATCGGTGAGAATTTGATGGTTATTGTATTTGTCGCAAATTCTTTTGCCCTTGATTTTGAAATTTTATATTTTTCTGCCAATTCTCTGCAATTCAAACCCTTGTCATTTTTCTCACTTGAATGTCCCTTCGTTTATAATTTGACATAGATGCAATTACAAATTAAGCAAAACAAATATTATTTAGGTTAGTATTCTTCATCTTACATAACTAATTAATGCTACAGTTCAATTAACAATGTAAACTGTCCATTGCAAGAAGGAACGCATAATATACAAAGGATTGTACTGTACAATATTATATAATATATAATGTTAGTGCTGTGTTCATATATGGAGGATTATTCCTCAAAAACAATAGAACTATTTTGTTCTTTTCCGTATTAATGAGTACCGTTTTATTGAAAAACGATTAACAGTGTTTAATTTAGTGTACTTCAGTCGGTACATTGTGAACATATTGTAACATTATGAACATCCTTATGTCGTATATATCGACATTTTTAAAGCTGTTGATCGAATTGATTATTTGATATTACTAAATAAATTAAAATCATTTGGGTTTAGAACATGCTGATTTATACTTTCACGAGAAGAGGTAATTCAGATTTTGTAACGAACATACCCTTATTCTTTTTACGCAAACTCCAATGTGCTTCGGGATGTAAATTTGGGATCTCTTCAATTTTATATTACATGCACAACTAAATATATCATATGCATAAAGATGATTCTTTTTATAACAACCCGAAATCGATAGTCGATGCTTTCGCCGATCATTTTTGTAGCGTTTTTAGTGATTCTTCCAACTTTAAGTTGAATTGGGACAGTTCTTCTAGTAAATGTTTTGTTGATGTTGTACCTTTTTCAGAAAATGCTTATCGCGATTAAGTCATTAAAAAATAAATTAACATCTGGGTTTGATGAGATACCAAGTTTTTTTTATTAAAAGATTGCAGTACCGTTCTGTCTAAACCTTTGCTCTATTTGTTTAACTTAATTTTAAGAACAGCTGCATTTTCTTCTAAGTGGAAATTGACAAGGGTATGTCCCATATTCAAGAGTGGAAATGCGAGATAACATAGCGAAGGTGTTCGAAGCAGCATTGAATAGACGAATTTACTCCTCGGTAAGCAGTATTGATTCGACGGCACAACATGGCTTCGTCTCAAAGCATTCTACTATAACAAATCTCTGTATCTTTTCCCAATATGTTTCGGAAGCATTGAATAGTCGGAACCAGGTGGGCGTCATTTACATTGATATGGTTCAGGTCTTTGATCGCATTGAGCACATATTCAGTAGCTCGTTAGTGAGATTGCTACAATCCTACCTTACGGATCGTGAATTTGTTGTTTCATTCTATAATTTTCCTTCTGGTCATCATTCCATTACATCTGGAGTACCACAGGGGTCTAACTTAGAACCGCTTTTACTTTTGCTATTCATTAACGACCTGTCAGAGTCTGCTAATTGCCAGATATTGATGTTTGCGGATGATGTTAAAATTTTTTCAGTTATGGCATCAGAGGCTGATTGTTAGGGGTTGCAGTATAATTTGATTGATGTTTATGAATGGCGTAGTGAAAATAGATTGACATTGAATACTTCCAAATGCAAGGTTATATCTTACACCCGTAGGAAATCTTTATTAGAATGCAAATACGAGGTTGCTTCTCTTCCTCTCCTTAGATGTGATATGGTAAAGGATTTGGGAGTGTATTTTGATATTGAGTGGTCTTTTAATATCCATGTTATCAATGTAGTTTCATCGGCATTTGGTATGATGATTTGCGAAATGCTAATAATATATCCACATTAAAAGCTTTATACATTTCGCTAGTCAGTTCGAGATTGGAGTATGGCCCGATAGTATGGAATCCTTTTTATGAAGTATAAAAAAAAGCTATAGAATCTGTGCAAGACGATTTTTGAAATACCTTTGGTTTAGAAATCACTGCGTCTACCCTTACAGAGTTTTTTCCTATGACATCTTATTGGGTACCTTTTCCATGGCTTGATTGGAGATGTGTCGGGTTGTATCCGGTTTATCTTTCTTACATGGGTTAATCCACGGTCGGATAGATTTTCCGGAGCTTCAGGGTGGATTCAACTTCTATGTACCGCGTTTTGCTCAGTTTTTCAATGTTCAGACTGTCTTTACTCCATCAGCACCTACTAATATACTTCTTAAATCGCCCATTTCAGGATTTGCAAAATATATTTAGTATACCGCAAGATGTATACATGTATGTATATTGAGTTTTGTAATGGTTAACTGTAGGGATTAATAATTAATTTTTTAGATGTAAGCTTCTTGATATGTATATCGATGAATTTGATATTTGTAGTTTAAATACTTTATTATTATTATTATTATTATTATTATTATTATTATTATTATTATTATTATTATTATTATTATTATTACTATATCAACGATTTAACATCAGTTACTGAGTTGAAGGAATTGTTGTTTGCAGTAGTTAATATAAAAATTTTTACGGCAATTCGAAGTATGAACGACTGTGGCTTGAACGTGAACTGGATATTATTAATAATTAGTGCGGGAGTAACTAAGTTAAATCTGTCTAAATAAATGTATTCATGTGTGTATGGGTAAGGAAGCCAAATCAAATTAAGTACGAACATTCATTAGATGGTAATTTGTTAAACGCAGACCCACCTAATCAAGGATCATGGCGTTTTATTTGATAAAACGCCTACGTTTGTCAATCAGATTAAAAACGTCGTCTTATCTGCAGAAAGGACGTTGGGCTTTGTTATACGTAATTGCTGAGCATTCACTTCAATACAAGCAACGAAAGTCCTATATTTATTATGTTAGAAGTAATATATATGTGAATATGTAGAGTTTAATTTTATTAACAAAGAAAATGGAAAATTGTACGATCTGGTTTTTTTTGCAGTTTGGGCTATAAGTAAAGAGAGAGAGAGATGTCAATGCTTCTGTTTGAAATTTTACATCATCCATCTCTTAATGTTACCCTGAATATTCATCTCAAACAAAAGGAAAAGAAATTTTTATGGAACGATTACAATTTTCAGCGAGTTGGCTTATGTCTGTAAATTTTGCTCTAACTATTAGCGACACGACATGATCTTTTCTCTTGAATTTCGGTGATGTCAACCAAACTTTGGACGCTTTTTACAGTGTTTCATATTTTATTTCGATAGACATATTTGTAAGATGAAAACATCAAATCGTAATTATCCAGTTTGATTTACACTAGATTTTAAAGGTCTTATTAGGTTCAAGAAATATTATTTAAAGAAATTGAAAGTTACGAAACTGATATTTTATTGTAACGATTTCAGTAGAGTACGGCAATTATTTAAGTAAGAAACACAATTGGACCATAATATATACCAAACATGTCTGGCATCTGACATTATCGATAATCCAAAAGCATTTTGAAAGTACATTAACAGACAACACATTACATTAACAATATCTGGACATGAAAAAGAATTTAGTTGACCCTCATGAGATAGTTAATTGTTTCACCGGTGAATTATCCAGAATGTTACATTCTAAGTTTCTAGTGTTTTTTTATTGTTTATTCGTGGGATAAAATTGAAAAATACGATTTTTTCTAAAACAGCTGTTACGATTTTGTTTAAATTTTATGAATAAGTAGATTACAGATAAGGTTATGATATACCGTTATTCGTTTTGTGGCAAAATTTTAAAAAGGTTAGCTCACTAGTGTAGTAACATTTAAAAATTTTCGAAAACTTCTCTAACGATTTTGTTCAAATTTTGCTAATAAATAACCTATAGATAAAGATATGATATTTTGTTATTCGATTTTGTGGTAAAAATCGAAGGAAAGTTCTAATGTACTAATGGGGAAAAATTAAAAAATATTTTCTCAAAAACAGCTCTAACGAAGTTTAACTTTTGTAAATAATATTACAATATGTATACAGGTTGTGTAGAACTAGAAACACGATTTTATAGATCATAATTTGGCAACTTATTGTTTGTTTGTGGGTATAAAGCTTACCTTGAAACGCTTACTATGGTTGAATAGTAAATATCTTTATTATAGTTTGATAAACAAATAAAGCTTACACAGAAACTCATTCTACAACCGAATTATGAGGGTCTCTATATTTGATAAACAACTTGTTTCTTTTCTCTACTCTACACCATTCCTTGAATTACGAAAACTACATTTTAATATTTAATGGGAAGTAAATATTTGGACAAGAAGAAATTACTTCAAACTTAACTGATGTAGCGAGACGAGGCTAGTGCCGTGAAATAGTACTCTATATTTTTGTTATTTTGATTGTAGATTTCAAATAAAATGTCTTTATTTCTGTATGTTGTGCAATGTTGTCTTATGTATTTTTAAGTGTGTATACTTACTACAATTTCGATTATTATTTTTTCTGTTTAGATAATGTATACCATTTTGTTGCTCTGTAAATGCTGTCGATCAATAAAGATATATACATAAATGTATCTACTGTACTTACTGTAATAATTAGATATTATTATTATGCCATAGATTTCAGTCACTTCTTCGGGTTAACGCCGAGAAACTTAACTCAAACAACATATATACGTGGAATATACGCGGCTGATACTGTGATATATAGAGGCTGTTTTACATTTCGCGTTTTTTTAAAGAATAAATAAAACACATAATTTGCATTCACTTTCAAAAATTTTTTATTGGTAATTGAAGTATTACTTATGACATTTATATGCGAAAAATAATATCTGCCAAATGGCCTCCTCTTGCAGCTCCACAAACGTCCACTCTTTTGTTGAAATTTTCAATGACATTTTGACATAATTGAGGCTCTATCTCACCAATGACATGAATAATTTCATTTTCAAAGCAGTAATTGATTGTGGATTGTTTTTATAAACCTGGCTTTTTACATAACCCCAAACGGTGTCAACTCACATGATCTTGGTGGCCCATTAACATCACCCTTTCTTGAGATTACACGCTCAAAAAAATTTTTTCTCAATAAATCAATTAATTCGTGTGCAAAGTGAGGTGTAGCGAAATCCTGTTGAAACCACATATCCTCTAGATCAATATTCATTAATTCAGGCCATAAAAATTCGGTTATCATCCGACGATATCGATCACCATTGACAGTTAGAGCTTCACCAGCAGCATTTTCAAAGAAGTAAAGTCCAATTGCACCACTTGATCATAATGCACACCAAACAGTAACTCGTTTAGGATGCATAGGTTTCTCATGAATAATTCGTGGATTTTCCTCACCGCAGATATGGCAATTTTGATTATTAACATAGTCACCAAGTTCAAAGTGTGCCTCATCGTTTTTTTTGAGAAAAATCAGCATGTTGTTCATTGATGAAATTGACAAATGAACGACGTTTTAAATGGCCTAATGGCTTCAGTTCCTGTGTTACTTGAACCTTGCCTTCAGAGCTAAATCCTTGTGTAAAACACGCCATGTTGTTCATCCACTAAGTCCAAGTTGTTGTGAAGGTCGTCTAATGGATATTTCAAGATCTTCAGCAACACTTTCATGAACCGAACCAATATTTTCTTGTGAACGACCACTACGACTGTATTTTTCACTTTATTGGTCTTCGACGGAACCGATTTCTTGAAAATTTATAATAATTCGACCAATAATGCTTTCAGATGGACGATTATGTAAACCATAAAATTCAAGTAATTTTCTAAAAACTCTTTTCACAGAACGCTGATTTTCATAGAATAATTCAACAATTTGAACGCGTTGTTGTACCGTGTACAAAGCCATTTTTATAAATGTCATACATCACACTTTTTAAATACCCACATACCCAGACAAATTCAGTCAGTTATTTATTCTTAAAAAAACCGCGCAATTTGAAACATCCTTTACATTGATATTATACTGAGGTGTTGCATCATAAAACGGTAAATTAATACAAACTTGTGATATTTTATTTCTTTATAAGAATGAATATTAATATTATTATTAATACATATTTTTGTATATTTAATTTAAAAGCAGGTGGAAAATATATAATATAATAATCAATAACAATAAAATAAAAAACTGGAAAAACAAAATAATACATGGAAAACATCTTTACCAAATAACACAAAACATATATTGACAATATCGAACTGTGAAAACCAGAAACTGAAGTAAATATATCATATATAATATATCATGTTGTTTCTCATGGAACAACCTATGTACATCCTAGAAAATATGTTCTGAGGTTGTTTACTTGTTTATAGAACGCATTTTTTGTATCAATTAAAGCTCTCTCTCTTCCTTCTCTAGGTAATGTAAATAGTTCTACCAGAGAATGTCGATGACGTGTATGATGTTTTGTGGCTTTTATTTTTGTTATTATTGTTATTGTATTTATTATTGTATTATTAAAACTATAAGAAATGATAGGAAGAGTAAAAACAAACACTAGCATAACGAATTATTGTGTTAATAAAGCATATAAGTTTGACACATAACGTTCTTTCTTGTATAGAAAAATAACTGCCTTTATTACCTTAAAGACTCTAACAAAAACAGAAATCAATATCTTATGTGGTAGATACATACATATACTTAATATTTCAAGCATCCATCATACATAAACACATTAAAGATATATAACGATAAGTTAATATTAGATTCTACGTCATTAGAAGTAACATTCTAATAGCCCTACCCTAAAGCAATAATAAATAATTAATTACGAAGAGAGTGCGTTGCTCTATCCTTGCTGTCTGCGTACACGACTCGACACAATCTATAATCATGTTACGGTATTTTTTTAGTTACGATGTTTTCCATGTTGAATTATGGTGTCGTATATGTATATGTACTTATATGTGCTGTTCTAGTAATTTTTAATAGTGTTGCAGCGGAAGTATCTACGATTGGGAAAAGCTACGTTTATTGAAAAGTTAGCTTTTCAACATTCTTTGGCGAACGTTTTGTTAGTCTGGTTAAGAAAACGACAACGATATACATATGTATATACAATATTATATCAAGATCAGTATGGAGGTACCACGAATAGATTATTGTTCTGTTCATGTAAATTTTTATCAAAATCAATATAGAAGTTCTATGTGTGGATTATCGTTTATATTTTTGTAAAATATTAAAAGAGGAGTAGTGGCATTGACACATTATTGTGATTCTATATCTTTGGATTAGAATTCATTATAAAATGCTTTTAGGACAGAATGAGCTTTAAAACATTTTTATCTTAAGAATTTTATAACAGTCAATAAGATGGTATAGATAAATGGATTTATTAGGCATCAGTAGATCTAACTGACACTTTATAGAACTAGTTAACACTTGGGCACATTTGACGATTGAAACTCGTTATGAAACTTGTTTTTCCAAGTACAAGATGATGAATCTAATTTTCTATTCGAGTTTTGACAATATTTAGCATTTATATTATTGTTCATTTTAGAGTAGTTGGTATTAGTTGGATCAGAAAAAAAAGCTACACTATTACGGTAAATTTTGTTTTTGATAAACTGATCTACAATGTCAATGATAGGTAATATATTGTGATAAAAAAAATAAAAGTAAAAAATCTAAACTAAAAAATTCTTCAGGAGATTGTTTAAAGTCAAAGCAATCTACCATACAATTCCTACTGGCATTTTGACAAGTATATTTCTATAGCATTTAATTTAATTTATCTAAGTCAACATATTATATTTTTCTTTTTTCACATCTGTTATATAGAGTGTTTTTTAAAGAGCTTGAGAACTTAAAATGATAACACAAGAGAGAAATATCGTTGGAATGAAATTTTTTTATTATAATTTGGTAGATAATTTCAGGACATTTATTTTTTAAATATGATTTCCGGCATATGTTTTCCGCAGCTACGAGTTACATGGTCCATTCGATCAGTCCAATTTTGGCTACTATGTCCAATAAATCCTGATCGTATGGCGCCGTGTTGGCTTGAATATTGACATCCAATGCTTCAAGAGTTGCTGGTTTGTAGGCATAAACCAATGACTTAACATAGGCCCATGAAAAGTAATCTAGAGGCGCTAAATCACACGAACGAGGGAGCCAGTGAACAGGATCACTTCTGGAAATAAAATTGTCACCAAATTGCAAATTTGCAGTAAATCGATTGTTAAACGCGCTGTATGGCAAGTTGCGCCATCTTGTTGGAACCAAATGTCGTCGATGTTTAGCTGATTAATTTTTGGAAACAAAAATTCAGTCAGCATGGCTCAATGACGTCCAACCAATGACGTCGCTAGCGTGTAAAACGCACCAAACAGTAAATTTTAATGACTGTTATGGTGATTCGTTAACGGCTTGAGGATTGTCTTCGCTCTAAATACGGCAGTTTTGCTTAATGACGTAGCCATTTAACCATAAATAAGCTTCATCATTAAACATAATTCTTTGATAAAAATGCTCATCTTCGGCCAGTTTCAAATGAGCCCATTCAGCAAAAATGCGACGCAAACGATGGTCGTTTGGCTTCAATTCTTGCACGAGCTGTATTTTGTGGGCACGTAAGCCAAGAGCCTTACGTAAAATTTTCCACGTAGTCGAAGGACAAAGGCCAACAAGTTGAGAATGATGACGTATCGACATTTCGGCGTCTTCTTCAATACTTCGAGCTACAGCAGCAATATTCTCTTCGATACGCACATTTCTTTGTCTTGTTGATGGTTTTGAATCGAGAAGAGTAAAATTAGTGTGAAAACGATCAATAACTGCACGAATTGCTTACAAACTAGGCCGATTATGTTGACCGTAAAATAGACGAAGTACTCTATGAACTTCGCGAATAGATTTATTTTTTCAAAGTAAATTTCCACAATTTGGAAGCGTTGTTCTGGCATTAAACGATTCATGATGATTTACTAAATAGAAATTTCAACACAGTTTGACATTATCAGCTGTCAAACCATAGTTATCGATATCGATACTTCTCATGCAGCTTAAAAAACAGCCATTACATAAGTAAATATTATTTATGTTAGTTATTACTAAAGAGGCAAAATTGAACTGCACACTATATGCGTGCATTTGATAGTAGGTACATGAAATTAAAGTAAATAGTAAGTAGTAATTTATAAAACGTGGTGAAACACTTGGTGTTTTAAGTATCTTCCGTAAATGAAGTTACAAACTGAATAGGATCTGTTAAATATTCGAAGAAGTATAAGATATGTTTTCAGTTCAGTAAATGAAGTTCGCCGGAGGGATATATGTTCTTATAAACAGTCAATGGCCATTATATATCTAATAGCGTAATATTTGCATAATTGAAGTAATCTTTATAAATTCGCGTTAATACGATAAAATTCGAATCTTGGTCTAAAACACATTAATTTTTCTATTCCCCCGACTGGTCCGAACTAAATGTTTATAATAAATAATTTATAAATCTGTGTTAATCTCTCTTAAAATTTTGCCCGACTTTTCTTAACAACTGTTTCTTTCGCAATTAATTTTAAAAACACCATATTTATGGCCTCAAAATATTTATGGTAGTACAACGTCGTCTACAGCAATGTTCTCCAACGTGTAAGAATCGGCTGTAGTGGTTCAGGGACATAAAGACATAGTTTGCGAAATTCCCGAGTGCGCTTGGGGGATATTTGAAATATTGCCATTGTATTTGTAATTATTTCGTCAACCTCTAGATAACATCTACAAATAATTTCTGCCACCAGATGTATTTTACACGTAACATGTAAGAAATTACTAGTCTTTTTTAAGAGATCGACCTAGAGCACGCACAATGTAGTATTTTTCTTAAACGAACGTGTTTCGCGCCATCTATGATATTACTTCGGCAGTATGTTGTTGTACTTTTAAGGAAACTTGTAATATTCAAGATGGTGTTTCTGTAGTTCTATTGTAGGTATCGTAACATTAACAACAGAATTTTTTTACAATCTGTTATTTCATCTATACATAATCACAATATATTGTTTTAAGTTTTGATTTAATTCTATTTTTGATACATTCACGAGCAGATCGAATATAATTTTGTAAAGTTTTTCGACTACGTAATTTACAGTTCTTGTATTTATTCCAGGATGAGACAAATGATTTATTATTTAATAAAGTACGCTAGATTATACAAAATAAGTGTTACACATAAATCGAATAGGAATTACTCATTCGATCGTACGCCAATTTTTTATAATTGTGCTTCGTACTATTCATTTGTCGTTTAGAGTCTCTTTTCGTTAAGCATTTTCTATATTTACGCTCATGACATGCAGCGCAATATTAGCATATTTATATGTTACTATATAAATTACCATAATACTTGGATTTTCAATACTTAGTTTAGTTTTTAGATGTATACTTAAGTGATGTTATTAATTTTTCTTTATATACTTACATACATATATTATACTCGAACTCCAATTTATCTAATTTATCAGTTTATAGTCCAATAACTATCCAAATAACAATAGTTACTTTTCAAAATTTTAATAATTCTTTATAATTTTTCCACTACTGTTTATACACCTGCTTATGTAAATGCTTATCTGTACTATTATTATGTATTTATCATTTTAGGTCAGATACGAGGTATAATAATTAAATAATAATAATTCTATCGTACAGCGCTGAGCCAGGCTGTAATTAGAATGTCACTAACCCTGATACTTCTCAAGCAACAGCCCGTAGTTTCGCCTCTCTGTCTGCTTTAATTTACCTTCAAGCTTTAATTGTAGAGAACACTGTTACTTAGTTGTGCTGTGATAATGGTTGATGTAAAAATCGAGCAACGAATTAAATTAATGTCAAACTAAAAAAAAAACGCCAACAGAAGTGTTTGGTGATAATGCTATGTTCGTACAAAAGTACGAATAAGCAATCGAAATCAAAGGCAATACTGATCGCTTTTTTTGATATCAAGGGTATTATTATGACTGACTTAGGTGCCTGAGGGTCAAATTTTTAATCCTCAATATTGCAAAGAAGTCCTAATCAAGCTGAGGGAAAGAGTAGGAAGAAAAGACTATTTATGGAAGAACGACTTGTAGATTCTGCACCAAAACAACGCATCATCTTATTTGTGAAGTTGTTTTTAGTGGACAAGTGCATTGCTGTGCTTGATCATTCTCCCTATTAGCCAGATTTCGCCCCATGTCACGTCTATCCGTTCACAAGTGTGGAAAAATTAAATGGAACACATTTTTAGCCTGTTGAACATGTAAAAAGCGGCAGAGTTGTTAAAGAGGCTGACAATTGAACTACAGCATTGCTTTGATCAATGGAAAACACGTATCATATATAGCGGTGTATATAGGAGAAGCAAGTATGGTGAAGGGGATAAAAGTTAAATATAAATTTACATGTAATAAATAACATTTCTCACACTAGTCTCGTTATTTAATTACCATACATCGTATTTATATTTAAGATATATAAGATTTAAAGTAATTTTATTTTGTAACATACAATAACATTGTTTCTTTTATTTTTAAACATATAGATATTTCAACAAAAATAAAGTAACTAAAAATTAATAAATAAAATTTTTATTTTCAAAGTTAATCATGTAATACTCTTTTCGAATATTTTATGCTTTACAATTATAATATTTTTAAGTAATTTTACAAACTTAATTCTACAATAAAATTATATATATATATACTACTGTGGGCAAAAAATAGTAAGACTTTGTTCATAATTTTTAAATTCTTAAATTATTCTTCCAAATCTATTTCGTCCCCCTCAAAGTATTCCCCCCTGGCCCCTATACACTTGTGCCAACGTTTCTTCCAATTCTCGAAACAGTTGTTAAAGTCAATTTCAGGAATAGCCTTCAATGCGCGTAACGATTCACGTTTAATGTCTTCAATTGACTCAAAACGGTTTCCCCGGAGCGGTCGTGTGAGTTTGCTGAATAGCCAGAAGTCACACGGAGCTAAATCAGGCGAATACAGTGGTTGCGGCACGATATTGGTTGAAAAATTTGGCGAAAAACTCACGAAGAATTAATGCATCATGCGACGGTGCATTATCGTGGTGCAAAAACCAAGAGTTGTCGGCCCATAATTCTGGCCTCTATTTACGAATAGCATTACGCAAACGACGCATAACACTCAAATAGTATGCTTTGTTGACAGTTAGGCCGGTCGGAAGGAATTCGGAGTGCACTACACCTTGATAATCGAAGAAAACTGTTAACATAACCTTGATTTTTGACTTGCTTTGACGTGTTTTTTTGGGCTTCGGCTCACCTTTGATACTATATTCGGCCGATTGATCGTCTGTTTCCGGTTCATAAGCGTAAATCCAAGTCTCATCTCCAGTTATGATGCCTTTCATTTTGTCTTGATAGTCGGAAAGCATTGTTTCACAGACGTCAGCGTGTTTTTCGAAAAAATTGAGTGATTTTGGAACAAATCGTGCTTTCACTTTTCTTAGGCCCAAATGATCTTTCAAAATAGTTTTCACTGATCCTTCCGATATTACAACGATGCCAGTAAGGTCTGACTGTTAATCGTCGATTATCAAGCACCAATTCCTTGATTCTATTGACGCGTTGATCATCAGTTGATATTGATGGCCGTCCTGCACGTTGTTCGTCATCAACGCGTTCTCGACCCTCTTTGAATAATTTGTACCAATCAAAAACACTTGCTCGCGACAAACAATTATCGCCGAAGGCCTTTTGCAACATTCTGAACGTTTCGGCACCAGAAATTTGATTCCGTACACAAAATTTAATGGAACTTCTTTGTTGAATAATTTCACTCATTGTAAAAATCGTCGAATGCACTTTTTGTGCTTCAGAAAGACAAGCGTATACTAAACACTAACGATTATTTTGATGTGACATTTGGCACAGATGTTACTGACAGTCATACCAACCTAGAAAAAAAAATATTTCGACGAATGGATTTTCGCGCGAAATTTAAATTAAAAAGTCTTACTATTTTTTGCCCACAGTAGTATATATATTATGAATGGATGTTATGTACATAAATTACTAGAGAAAATATAATTAGTTTGAAAGTACTACTTAAGATGTTCCATACTATTAACTTCATATTTACAAGTCAATTTCTCTTATATTTTTTTCTTATGTCGTCTTACAAGGAACACGTATCTAACGAGCGAAACGTAATAGTCTATTATTGGTGTTAAGGCTCGTTCTATCCAAAGGAAAATTTTCCGATCGTATTTATTTCAACAAGTGTCAAAGTGTTAGATGCCTCAGGGCCATCTTTGACGTCACTCCTTATGTAGACGACGCCAGTCAACCCCCGCTTATAATAAAGTTATTAGTTATTGTATATTACGGTCTATAAACATGTAAATACATTGGGATGAAGGTGAGAAAATATATTTTTCTCGTAAATCTAAACACGCACACATGATTATTGTGCAATGAAGAGGAAACTCAAGGATAGTCATGACGTACTTCAACGTTGTATTTGATACAGTAATTTATGGAATTTTTGATTTATTGGATGTTACATCAATTCCAGCACTGTTTCTCGTCCTCAATCTTTTGAGACACGTTTCCTCAATATATCAGTATAATGTTTCCTATCGATTATTAATTAAACTTTAAGAACCGTTGTAATAGAAATAAATAAATATAAAATATAAAAGACCATTAAAAAAGAAATACAAAATCTAAAATTACTCAAGTTTTTCCCGTTTACACCGAAAAGTGATTAATTTCGAATGATAATCATAAATTGTTACAGTAGGTATAAAAGCATGAATAAAGGACTACACTAACTTGTACAAATATAATATTAATTTAGGGTGACCAAAGAGCATTATTATATTTAGAACATTTGAGTAGCGTATTTTGCACATTCGCAATAGATTTTATATTTACAACTACTAATATGGTCTACTGTAAAAAAGTTCAATTTGTCGAGTACTATTTCCAGTCATTTGAAATATAGGAACGAAAGGGTTTAAGTTCATTTTTTTAAGTAATTTTATTATACTGGACTAGATAGTTCCATTTTGAAGCACCGAAAGTGTACTGCTCAGGATTACGGTGGATACTAGAATATATTGGGTCTGGGAAAAAGTTCGTGGCGTTTTTTCAGTAAAATTCAACTGGTCCCCGCGTGGCGCGTGGACGAATTCATTTAAACCGAATATGCTCCATTATTATCGACAATGTTTCGCCATTTTTTTGGTAGATCCATGATCCCATCGGTGAAAAACTTCTGTGGTTTCTGGTCGAAAAACTGAATCAAGTAGTTTTCACAGGCTTCTTTTGAAACCAACTTAATTCCATTGAGAGAGTTCTGCAGAGATCAAAACAGATGATAGTCAGAGGGTGCTATATCCGGACTGTAAGGTGGGTGCATCAAAACTTCCCAACCAAACTCTCTCAATTTTTGACGGGTCATCAAAGAAGTGTGTGGTCGGGCGTTGTCATGATGGAAGACAACACCTTTCCTATTAATCAATTCGGGCCGTTTTCTTTCAATCGCCTGGCGTAATCTCTCTAGTTGTGCACAGTAGAGTTGAGAATCAATCATCTGACCAGTTGGAAGTAGCTCGTAGTGGACGATTCCCCTCCAGTCCCACCATACACACAGCATCACTTTTTTTGGCGTCAATGTTGGCTTAGCGAACGCTTGTGACGGCTCACCATCCTTTATCCACGATCTTTTACGCTTCCGATTATCGTACGTAATCCATTTTTCATCTCCGGTTATTAAACGTTTCAGAAACGGCTCGATTTCATTCCGTTTCAGCAGCGCATCGCAGATGTTAATTCGGTCCATCATGTTTTTCACGCTCAACTCATGAGGAACCCATACGTCAAGCTTTTTTTTGTAACCAGCTTTGTGTAAATGGTTCAAAACAGTTTTGTGGTCAATGCCTAGCTCCATGCCAATATCGACACTGCTGATATGCTTATCTTGTTGGACTTTTTCAAGAATTTCATCAGATTTTTCAGTGATTGGACGACCGGAGCGTGACTCATCTTTCACATTGAAATTTCCAGAACGAAAGCGAGCGAACCATTTCCGCGCAACAGATTTCGATAAAGTACCTTCACCGTACACAGCACAAATTTTATCACAAGCCTGCGCAGCGTTCTTCCCATTATCATAATAATATTGCAGAATATAGCGAAATTTCTCATTATTCTTCTCCATTTTCAAGTGCGAATAACTTTCCAACCACTGCACCGATTACAATGTTTCTACGCTCAAACTAACGTTCGGAAGGTCATCTAAAAAACGAGCCCTCGGTGGTGTCGCTGTGACTTGTTGTTCTTTAGTTATCGGCAACCAATGCCATCTATCGGGAAAAAACGCCACGAACTTTTTCCCAGACCCAATATTAGATGCCAATGAAAATCGCGAAAGTGTTTTCAATTACATTTTGGAATTTTCGGATCGAGGTTAATGAAAAATGTCCTTAAAACCGATGTAAGACGATCTCTTCAAAACGAACACTATTCAAACTACTCAACCATAGCAAATTGGTGTTTATATGAATAGTGATTGATGAAAATCCATATTTTATTAATAAAATTGATTTCCAATTTGATTTTTCGAGTCATAACGTAACAGTAATAATAGATTCCTTGGCTTCCGGTGACCGGCGGAAGTACAAGTAGTATTTTCATGTAATCGAAAAGTGAAAACGCGTGTATGTTTATTACGTTAATCTAGTTCCAAGACATATCCTTAATCTTAGATCGCCAAGGTAAGATATAATAATGTACCGTACATCATATATGTTACTGTAAAGATAGTGCTAAACCAATGAAATTTGCTATATCCTGAATGCAGTAGCCATGCCAAAATATATTACCGGTTTTTTTGAATGTTAGTAGCGATTTTATGTACAATATATATAGAGTGTGCTCCAAACATTCTAGGTTAAATAAATGTATCATGTACATCGATGATATATAAAAAGCTTCACTCTACTGTGCAGTTGTGTTCCGCGTATGGCTTAATAGTTTCGTAATGGAAGATAATAGAGTGTATTTAGGCATTCGATCAATCCTCTTTTATTGCAGAAATAGGCTATATGTATATGTAGTTAACGGCAAAAAGCACTTTCTGCATGAAATGCTCTTAGGCATGTGCTTTATTGATAATAACAAAGTCTTTGGTATTGTCGGTCATGATCACCTTATACAACTAATTAGAAATAAAAATCCAAATATAAGATACACTAGAATCATTCCTAACTTGTATTATAGACCACCTATTTTAAAAATAAGGTACAGTAATACGGATCAAATTGAAATAAGAAGAGTTAGATGTTCACCTAAATGATTTAATTTTAATTACATTCAGAAGAAAGAATGTATATGATCTCCACAAATATCTAAAAATGTTTGCGGTCTTAATGGCATGAACTGGATTAGATTAGCATGTTGTCGAACATTTCTTGGGAAATCACATCCCATTTCTACCTGGCAGTAATTCGTAATGCCTCGAAATATGCCTGAAGCGTCCTTGGCGGCATATTTCGTGCAGCAGCAAGCCCTCCCACAATATCTCAAGCGTGTTTAGTTGTTGATTACTATCGTGGGAATAGGCTGCTCACTATATTCTGTCTGTACCAACTTCATCGATCCAGTTGTTCATGATGTTTGTTCAATAAAGGCGAATACTATCTTCCGTAAAAACGAATTCTTTTCCCATTGCTGCTGTACACGGAAGAACAATGGAATTTCATCCAGATATCACTGGGCACTAAGAGCTCCGTATTCTACAAAATCGAGATCGGTTTATCTTGCAGTACCTATTCCCCCGTACCACTTCGCAACTACGTTCATCTAGCTATAACATAAACCTGGATTCATAATTAATAATTTCATCCAATTGATCGTAGTTTACCTATATTCTATGTATTCTTTTTATGCTCTGTAGTAAGGGGAATACAAACCAAGGGTCTGAAAGCATGATCCGTGCCAGATGTATGTAAACGATTTCTTATTGTTTGCATTGATAGTAGACTTCTAACGGCCGCAGAAAAATTATTTCAAATATGAATTGTATTGGAGGTACAATTTCTACGTGCAAAATTACCACAGATATCGATCGTCTCTTGACTCCATTGATGTTGATCGACCTTACTCTTGCTTTCATCGAGCACCTTCAGTTTCCAAAAGGCATGTTCCAAAGTCCAAATTATGTTTTTGACTAACTCTAAATACCTTAGCGACATTCTAATTGAACCATGGTCCTTCAAGCCTCTGTCTCTGATTGTGATGTGTTCCCATTTCGCACGAGACTCAAAATTCAATACTGCCAGGAAGGTACATTTTGTATGATAAAGCGCGCTTTTGTGTACTTGCGATGATTGCTTTAGAGCATGCGTAAATGTCTGTGTATTCGTTTTTTTTGTTTAAAAAAGGCTGTTTTATAAAAATATTTTTAGTCTTAGCTGGTGTTATCTTTTATTATATATTTAAAATATCCGTTAATTATTCTGAATGGTGTATAATCGGTACTAATATATGCTATTCGATAACTTCAAAACAAAACGTTCCCTTATCGCGTAGGTACCTATTATATTCGGGCAGCAAATTAATTATAGCTACTTTAGGTATGTAGTTCTAATATAGACCATTGTCTTATTTTTATCGTAGGAATTAATATCGATTGGAACAGAAATAAACTCGGTTCATAAAAAAAGTCAGCGAAAGGTTTGAAATCGATAAAAATTATTGCTATGGGAAACTGTATTTCACTCTATCACATTAGTATTACATTCTTTAGGGGCATTACAGTTCATGTACATTATGATATTATTGATTTACTTTCATTTGAAAAACTAAACGATAATGTAGTGCTTCTCGTCTTGTAGACATTTGTATTAAAGAAAACAAGTTGTGAGTTATTACTTACCTTAGCGCTTATAAAGGAGATACCTATAAATTTTGAGAATAAAATCTACATTATGGGATAAGTATTCTCATACAGCATAATATTTATTTGAAATTGAGACTCTTATTTGTAAAATGTTTTAAATTTAACAAGGTATATAATATATACATTTAGGGAAAGCAATGGATAATCTTTAAAGTATTTACGATATTCATAAAAGGTAACAAGAAATGAAATTTATATACAAGGAAAGTTATGTAATCTTCAAAAGCATTTACACATTAGTAATAAACAGATAGGATAACGATATATTAATGTGTATACTTTTGTTATAAAAGATTGGTAATCTTTAAAACATTTTTAAATATCCAATATACAATATAATTAAATTTTGTTTTATTTAGTTGCGGAATTGGAATTCAAAATTGTAGCTAATAACTTAAAAAGATTTAGATTTAAGATTTGTCTAAAATCGAAATTTACAAAATTTATTAAATTAAATTTTGGACTATAAATTGTGTATAAAGAGAAATTCGTATTTTAATATAGAAATGATATCAAAATAACTATGTTACACTCATCATAATCATGACCATCTATAATCTAATAATATGATAATTCCGTAATTTCATATACGAGGTGTATTTCTTTAAATAGTTACCGTTTTGATATAAAAAGAACACAAATAGAATTTTTTCTATTATTTTATTTTTATATAAAAAACTGTACCGTAGTCTACTTTTCAACATAATTACCACCAATATTAAGTCGCTTCTATCGTACAACCAGCTTCTAAATCTCATCCTTATAGAAATCTGAAGCCTGTTTAACCAATCATTGTATATACGAGCGAGCGTTTTTATATTCGCGGAATGGGGGACAAGGGTTGGAAATAAAAAAACCAAATTATTTTTCTTTTTCAATATATTCACCTGCAAGACGGATACATTTTTCACATCTTTCAATTAATTTATTTATACCCTCATAAAAAAATGATTTCTCTTTATCTGCAAAATACGCCGAAACTGCCTCCTTGACTTCATCATCGGCAGTAAATTTTTTACCCCGCAGCTCTTTTTTCATTTTCGGAAACAGGTAATAATCACTCGGGGCCAGGTCTGGGCTGTAGGGTGGGTGATTCACAATTTCGAAGCCCACCTTATGCAGGGCAGCTAACGCAACGCGGCTCTTGTGGACGGGCGCGTTGTCGTGCAAAAGCAGAACACCTTTTGTCAATTTTCCCCATCTTTTCTCTTTAATGGCTTCTTTTAGTCGCTCTAATATTGAAGTGTAATATTCTCCGGTTATAGAAACACCTTTATCTTTATAATCAATCAACAATATTCCTTCCGAGTCCCAAAATACTGTTGCCATGAGTTTTCCAGCTGATTGTGACACTTTAAGTTTCTCGGGAGGTGCTGTGCCCTTTCTATGCCACTGCATGGAGTCTTGTTTGGACTCAGGTTCATAATGATGAACCCAAGTTTCGTCTCCAGTAACAATTCCATTCAATACATCATCCTTGTCTTCATTACAGAGGTACAAAAATGCACGCGAACACTCTACGCGAAGTTGTTTTTGCGGCGGCGTGAGCATTCTCGACACCCATCTTGCGCTGACCTTAGACATGCCGAGATGATCGTGTAGGATTTTAAAAATTGTTGTATCGGATACTCCAACCATTTCTGCGAGTTGTTTCTTCTTTAGTCGAGCATCTTCGAGTACTTTTTGAATAAGTGCTGGCGTGGTCACCTCAATGCTCCTGCCCGGCCTCGGGTCGTCTTCAAGGGATTCCCTTCCTTGTTTAAATAAACTATGCCACTTGTACACCATGTTTTTTCCTGGACAAGAGTCGCCATAGACCAATGACATCTTATTCATTATGGTCGCGACTGATTTTCCTTGCCTGGTAAGGAACTTTATAACGGCACGATATTCGATTTTTTCCATATTTCACTTTTCACTCCTGATTATGTTACTTGGTTGACGATAGCTCAAAGACTAACTGTCTAATAACAATGAAACTTCGTATTTATACTAATCATGAGTCGCTGCACAGGCCACGCCCCCAATGCGCCTACTCACCCCTCTACAACCCGCTCATTCCGCGAATATAAAAACGCTCTCTCGCACTTTCATAAAGAATACTTCAAAATACACGACGAAATCGTAAAGCGTCTGTCCGCACGCACTCAATCACCATAACCTTTCTAGATAATGTGGTTGATCATGGTTAACAAGGATTATTCTTGTGCCGTACTGAGCAATGTCTGTATAAAAAAGGGTAAAAATTTCAGGCCTGCAGTACTATTAGTACTACAGTAAAATAAACGAACTAGTGGTAACGTCTAACTTTTCGCACACAGACTTTATTATAATTTAAATATGAACGGAATTCGGTTTCGCCTTGTAAGTCTTGAAATAGCAATATTCGTTTGTATTTGTAACTGTTTAAAGTGGATAAAAATGCGGGACGCTCACCTACTATTTATTTATTTAAAAAAAAAAATCAGGTATATATTGCCCATTTTCTTTCGTATCCTTTCGATGAGCTTCATAATTCCTCAGTCATAAAAGGATCTCTCTTTATCGTCGAAATTAGTCACAACTTCGTTTGAGACAAACATTACACTACGCAAGAACATTTGAAGAGAACGAAATAGGTGGAAATTTGAGTACTCAAAAACAGTGAGTGTGGTATGGGTGTGGTAGCATATTCCATCCAAAATCCAATAATTTTTGACGGGCTGTCATACTTGTGTGTGATCTCGCGTTGTCATAATGAAATACCACTCATTAACGAGCTATGGACGTTTTTAGATGATGGATTTGTTTAAATATCGCAGTTGCTGGCAGTTTAAACTTTTGTTTCTTTTCTTGATAGGAGCTCTAAAAACAGAACACTTTAAAATCCCATCACACTAAGAGCATAACCTTTCTATAATGAATGTTTGTTTTACGACGAGATTTGAAAAGAATTATAAGGTCGAGAGTTAAAACGCCACCTCAAGACTTTTTTCATACTACATTGCTGTCAATAACACTTCAAAGAAATATAATTTTCTTCGTGTTTAAGATTCATATCATAGATGTTTATGTGCGCCGTCACGTAAACTTCTTTGAGTTCATGAAGAAATGCTAGATTTGATGATGTATCCTTGCTGTTTCACGTGGTTCTGAACACTTGGATGATGCATGTTTAACGGTTCTGCTATCTCTCGCTCCATGTATCACGGATTTAATTCGATCAACGTATCTATTTTGTCATCAACAATATCCGTTTATCTCTATGTCCAAGGAATGTCCCTTAAGATTAAAATCAAGAGCATGGAATTTTATGAACCATTGTTGGCATCGACGTTGTTATAAGGCGCTATTACTATGAACTTTATACAACTTTTCACATTTTTGGCGCACGCTGTTTTCTTTACAGAAGTAAAAGAACAAAATATGATAAAAATGAACACTTCGGTTCTCAATTTTCAAGATTATCTAAAACTTCAAATACAACCAAAGCGCTGGTTTTTTTTTTCAAATTAAAGTTAGAATTATCATCTCCCATAGTGATAAATGCGAATGACTTAAGCACTTGCAAAATTGAGTTAACGCCATCTTATTTTTTTCTCCTTGCTTTCTTGGTTTTGTGGGGTTCTGCCTGGACAATAGGATCAACTATATTCCCCATTTATTAAACGGGGGTTCCCGAAGGTTTGTATGTTGGGCCACTATTATTCTTACTTTTTAGAAATGACTTTTTTACATGTTTGCCTGCTAATTCCTTAGATTATGCTGATGATATTGAAATTTTCAATGTGGTGTCGTCTAATATGGATATCAGGCGCTTACAAGCGAGTATTGATTTTATCATTAATTGGCCTGTTGTTAATGGTTTGTCTTCGAATATTGATAAATGTCTTGTTATAAAATTAATACCTTTTTCTTCCTCTAACTCATAAATGGACGTATACTTTTGAAATCTAATTCGGAGAAAGATCTTGGAAAATTATTTGATAATTTCTTGTTTCAATTTACATGTTCAACCCATGTGTATTCAACGATTAAAACATTATTATTTATTTTACGGTGTAGCAATTTCACCGATCTACTCAAAACGTTATATTTTTTCTTTGTTCGAAGCAACGTTGAATATGGATCTATTATTTGGTATCCTTTTTACAATACTCAAAGATTTGCTGTAGAAAAAATTCACAGGTTTTTAAAGTATTTTTTGCTACAAAACTTCGGGTAATTATCCGGATGAAAGAATTGAGTATATTTCTTTTTTGGAACAACATAACATTCAATCTTTTTCGGATCGAAGAAGCCAAGCATAGCGCACGGTTTTTCTGAAATTAATCAGTGAGCAGATTGACTATTCTGACTTGCTCTCTGCAATTAATTTTAATATTCCACGTATGATCCCTCGACAATTTTTTGCATTTGTTCAACGGACGCTGAGGACAAATATGTATATTTTGGAGATCTGCATTAATTTGTATGATAAAGAACACTAATGCTGTGTACACCAACGCATTCATTGGATAACGATATTGAAGTTGTACTCATATTACAGGATTTTTGTTTTTGCTTTTAATATTTTGTTAGTATTTTAGTAGCTAAGAATATATTTTTTGTTCATGGTTATTATTTATAGTCTAATTACGTTCTTTCTTGCATGTACTCACTTTTTGTTATGTTCTGTAACTGGACTTGATCTCTTGGGCGATAAATTATATTATTATATACGTCACGATTTTTCCAACAACCAAATATTTACTTATTATTATTCATACTTTATCCATTCGTTTTGTGAGTTTTTAGGTGTTTGAAGATCTATAGAACATATCACTGCGAAAAAAAAATTTTTACTTAATGTTATTCTGGTACGTAGACTTCCGCGGTCGTGGTCCATACTATCTTCTTCTGGGCTTCCGGGCTGGAACCGCGTCACTGGTATAACTGCCGACGTTTCGTAGCCACTCGTATGGGACATCTTCAGGGCTCAACTACTGCTATTGTTTGTTGCACTGAAACTGTTGCAGCTGAAACACCGACGTTTCATACCCACTCGTATGGGACATCATCAGGGCTCGACTACTGTTACTGTGTGTCGCACTGAAACTGAGTTTCAGTGACAGTGGGTATGAAACGTCGGTAATTACACTAGTGACGCGGTTCCGGCCCGGAAGCCCAGAAGAAGTTAGTGTTATTGTATTTATTCCTTTTGATTCGAATTGTTATTAAAGTAAATTAGGTATTCATTGTAATTATTACCCATAATGTACATCAACTTGCTAATTTATTACCTTTTTAAAATTATTTTATTACTTACAATTTTATTTATAAAAATATGTATCATATTTTTTAAATTTAAAGTACAGGGTGGGGCAAAAAGCATCATCTGATTTTCTTTCTCTATAACTTTTGTTTAAAGCGAAAACTCATTTGGTTTTTAATTGATTATGTTTATTCGCACTCATAAATTTTGTTTCAGTAAATTGTGGAAAATTACGTCTGACAAATGGCCGCCGCCGGCGTTCATGGAAATTTGGGCTCTTTTGAGTACATTTTGCAAAACTATGCCCAGCATTTGTGGTGTCACGTTGTCAATACTGACTCGAATATTGTTTTTTAACTCCTCCAAGGTACGGGGCCTGTTCGCGTACGCCAACGGCTTCAAATATCCCCGTAGGAAAAAGTCTGAGGCAGTCAAATCGAGAGGTCTAGCTGGTCAAACCAAATCACCGAAAAGCGGGATTACGCGCGCTGGAAAGGCATCCTTCAAAACACGCATTGTGTCGCGTGCAGTATGACAAGTAATCCCGTACTATTGGAACCTCATGTCCTCCAAATGCAGATCGTCAACTTCCGGTAAGAAAAATTCAGTCAGTATGGCCCTATAGCGGCCATCGTTCACCGTAACAGCGTTACCGTCGGCTCCTTCCAAAGAATAAGGTTCAATCACATTTTCCGACGTAAGTGCACACCACACGGTAACTTCGAGAGAGTGTAATTGGATTTTCCGTCCATCGGAACCGAGAATTCTGCTTATTTACATTGCGTTTATACCACTACCGAATTACTGTTATTCGCTATTAAATTCGCACGTCTCTATTTCACGAATGTTAAAACCAAACTGACATACGATGCCATTTGCAAAAAATGCAGCAGTTTCCAATAGGGTGATACTTATTGCCCCACCTGTTATATTTTTGATGTGGATGCTAATAGTTTTTCTAATAGCTGATAGATGTCAGAATGAAAGCACTCTTTAATATTTAGCATAATAATCTTCAACTATGTCTCTTTTAGTATATAAAAAAGAAACTAAAACTAATTTAAGCACGATTTTATTTTACTTGTAATTTATAATTATTTGATTTTGTGGATTATTCAAAATTATTATGAATATTAGTATTGTATACCTGCATAACCAAATAGTGTAGAGTAGTATCATTTTTTATGAATAGGATTATAAACTTCGAATAGCACTTAGATTTTTATTATTTTTGAGTTAAGCTTTTACTGTTAACCTTGACAACACGTGTCCGGAAATAACATCATTTATTTCATTTAAGTTCCGTGTTATTTTAAAATGTCCAAATTGACAGAAATTCAATTTGAATTACTTTACGTGTTGTGTATATATATATATATCTGATTTTGTATTCAAGCCTTTTGTCTTAGATGATTTAATTACTTGGAACTGGCTTTTAGTGACCTTCCGAAATTAGTAATTAATTAATTTACTAGTTGGTACGTACTAATAACATAAACTTCTCAGAGAGAATAACGAAAATAAGGTAGTTAATGAGTCTAGATAGAAAACAAATCTTTTGGTAAGAATTTATTTTATTTTTTAAAGTATTTTCATTTGTTTAGGCCACCGATATTAAAGTCTTCAGAATATGAAGCTTTAATAAAGTGTTCGAAATTTGTGTTAGTTTCAACCCCTTTATTATCCCTTTATTTATTCCTAATCTCGTACTACTGAGCCAAGCTTTCGAGTTGGTTAAAGGGAAAATAGTCTGATATTACCAAAATTGGTAAATAGAATGAATGTGAATTTTTATTTTGGAAAAAAAATTGTAAACATTATATTGAAGAAAATATATTTGTTTTTTTTTAAGAAGAGCCTTTTGCGTTTTGTTGCATCGTGCAATTAGTTTAAAAGGGTTGCATAGTACTCGCCTATTATCATCTTACGCTGATACAAATTTTAAACAAAGAATTTCACTTCTTCCATTTAGATATAATTCCAGAAAAGAGTGAATATTATTTACGTTTGTTTGCCCCCGTTTGTAGCAAAATGCCTTCTATAACAATTTTAAGGTTCCCTTTGTTTTATTCAAGTTACACCAAGGACGAAATGATCTCCGTTTTTTACTCTACCGCTTTCTGAAGATAATCAATAAGAAGAGTCTTATAGCAATTCCAAAAAACTATAGGTATAGCTTTTCTGGACGAGTATATGGTCCTTGCCTGCTTTTGAACACATATACAAATACTAATCTCCGTCGACTATTTCTATTATTGCTTCACTTTCAGTATCCAATGGTGCATATACAATTCATCAACCGTTATCATTCGACGCTAATAGTCTTTCAGATCGTGTTTTAACTTTGCGATTCACAGCCTACAAATACGACATCCATCTTGCACATACTTTTTTCATACTCATTTCATTATGTAAATACTTATCATTTTGTGGTTACTCCAGCTAGGCTTTGGTTTCATTACCTGTTTTTCAAAAATAAGGACTAATCACTAATCGGTACGCCATTTTTTCTATGTTTCAAACAAGCTAACATCGCTTCGCTTTTTATTCAAATAATAAATGTTCTTATGAACAAGAACAAACGCAAATTCTGGCAGTTATGCATGTTTTGGAGTATTGCCGAATGTTATTAGTGCTATTTAATCCTACACGCTGCGTTTAATGTACGATTTGGGCAGAAATTAAGTAGCTTTTAATTTAATTAATAAAGTATATTTTAATTTGATATTTTTGGGCTTCTGATAGAGATAACATCAAGTGTAAATATGAACAAATTGCGATTGCGGATACGTGGGGGAATTCAGAAGTTAAGTACAACTGAGGCAACAAGGTGCTTATGTTTTAATAGCGATGTACAGACTTAAGTCAGTTATATACGTCATATCTTGGCTTCTAGTGAAACAAATATGAATTTTTGGACAGATTATTTAGGAAGGTTAACATTTCATAAATCAATCACCCACTAGCAAATGACACGACTAGTTTCATTAAAATTGAGCCATTTCTGGTACTTTTGGGATAAAACATTTACATATATTCATTCTACCCCTCTAATGTATGAGTATCCACTGCTCCATACAAATAACATGTGTATATATATGTATGTATATATGTATACTGACGTTACTATTTCGTTTTGTATGAATTAGTAAAATAAAGTCTATTATTATTATATTATATATATATATATATATATATATATATATATATATATATATACATGATTTAAAATATTTTTTTTGGTTTCAGAATATTTGTGATCAAGCATCTCAATAATCTGTTCATGTAATTATATTTATTGTATATTAACTTTACTTTATTCATTTAACGAAACTTTTATTACAATAATTATTATCAGTGATTCTTAATAGTGATTTAGTAATGTATCTCCACAAGCATCTAAAAGTGTTTAGTATTTTAATGGCATGAACCGCATTTTGTCGGACGTTTCCTGGATAATCAAATCTCATTCCGTTGTGAGAACAATTTGTAATGCTTGAAGCGTTCTTGATATCACATTTCGTGTAGTCATAAGTCTTCCCATGACATGCCAAATGTGCTCTATTGGAATACCAAATTGATTGGCCTCTTCATTTCCTTGATACCAACTTCATCAATTCAGTTGTTCAGGATATTTGCTCGATGGGGACGAGCATTATCGTCATTAAAAATTACTTCTTCTCACACTGCTGCTACGTGGATCGAAGACATTTCTGAATTAATAGCATTTTGTATTAAATAAAAGTCTTTGTGCCCTCCAGTACTTATCTCGGTCCACTTCATTATGTCGCCACTCTCATATTTAGACCTTTTCGGTACAAATTGTAGGTTGTTGCGAGTGCCGAGTATACGCTAAATTAAAATACGGCGATGATCTGGCCAAAACATAAAACTGGATTCATTGCTAAATAATACTTGCTTCTATTTATTACAACCCCATTTGATATGCTCATTTGACCAGATTCTAGACGTTATTTTATGCTCTGCAGTAAAAAAAAATGCAAACCAATGGTCTTAGGGCATATAAGGCAGACGTATACATACAATTTCTTAATCTTTGCGTTATTAGTAAACTTTCAGCGACAGCGGTAATCTGACTTCCAACCTGGGTTGCATTAAGAGAGCGATTTGTATTTGTCAACGGCGATACTTATGTATCGCCTCTTGGTGTTATTGATATTGGTCGGCCTTCTTTTCATCTTAATCGAGTATCTCCTGTCTCCAAAATCCAATTACGGGAATCTAGAAATTACCCTTGGTTTACTCTAAATATTAGAGCAATATTTCGTTTTGTTCTTCCAATTTTCAATTGACCTATAATCTTCCAATTCTCTACCTTTCACAGATTGTCATATATTTCCATTTCTGATGACACTTAAAATTACAAACCTTCACTACTGATGATGTCATTAATTAGCTTTTGGATATTGATCGAGAACATGACGTGCGACGCGACACTCCAGCGGCTAACACTTTAACATAAGCGTAAATATGTTAAGACACTTCTGTGTATTTGTTCTCTTGCTTAAAAGACTAGAAATTAGTTTATTATATAGAATATTCGTTAATTGCTTTAACAAGTATGTCTCATTATCGTTGATATGGACTTTCTATTTTTGTAATGATGATATCACAGAAATACATATCTTCTTAAATAGATAGCGCCCACTATTGGGCGTACGTTCCACACAAGAGAGCAAATTAGGCTAAAATCTATAATGTATTTTCTTGCATTGTATCTACCTCTCGATCATTAAAGATATTTGCCTTAGGCAGATAATAAACCTTTCCTCTCCTTATACTCTGTACACGTTGTTTAAATTAATGTACAGGACAATATTATACAATTTTATCAACTTAAAGATTCTCGTGATCCACTTTAGGCTTTAAGTAATATCTACTGATGCATTTCTGTATAACGAGTCTTTTGCTAATTAGTGGATGTGTAAGTTTGCATTTCACTCAAATATTATCAGTTAAATCCATGATATTAAGGGATACATTACTTTAATTTTTTATTTTAGAAAAAAAATAAAGAACTATAATTTTAAATTTACTTTTAATATCAGAAGTTGAAACAAAGGGGCTTCATACATTAACTTTTTTAGTTATTTTATTTCAGATAATCTCTTTAAGTCTATTTGAACCAAAATCGTTTATTACAGTGTTACATTTTTTCAATATATACGTCTCCATGAACACTAATAAAGGTAAAGTAAACCACAATAAAGGTAAAGTAAATAAACGGCGTACATATATACATTTGTATAGTTTCTTGTGGAGGGTTGAGGGTATCTCTCAGGAATTTTCTTTTTCAAAGAAAATATTGACTTCCACCTAATAACGAAAAAAATGCGAAATTCAGTAGATAACCACAGACATCTCTATAAAATTTTGATTATATAACATTTTCTAGACGGCCTGCTCACATGTTTACAAATCAATATCATTCAATAAAATTAAATGTGAATATCATAAAATATACAGTAGGTGTATTATTAGTAAATAAAAAAAAAGCATCTCAAAATTAGAAAAAGACAACAGAAATAAAGACGTAAAGACTTCTATTATAACTCTATGAAATGAAATCCTGAAGTTAAATTGAGAACGCCGGAATCTATAAGCTTAATGAGAACAGTTGACTTCAGTAGGCCATATTTTTATTCTTTTTCGAAACTTTAAAACATCGATAGAAGAGTTCTTCTTTGCTCCATCGATGATATTCAATGCTGATGACACAGGAGTGTCCCGCGTTCATAAAAATAACAAAGTCTTGTCACTTGAGGGCAAGAAGCAGGTTGGAAGATTCTAGTGAAACAGGAAGAAATATAACTCTTATGTTTTTTATGAGTGCATGTTTTCGCATAGTCCATTGGGTGGATGAACATCGAGCTTTTCCTTTCTTGGACAAAGTTTATACATCCTACTGCTAAAAATGTTGCTTTACTAAGTGTAGACGAACATCGTACTCACAAAGAACTAAATGTTATAAAAGACGCTCAAAGTTATAACATTCAAATGCTAAGAACTGCACGTTATACATTATTACGTTAATTTGTTAGATATACCAGGTGTACCGGAAAGTCATTACCGGCTTTTTCGTAAAAAAATTACATAATTTTCAAGAAAATGGATAAATTTATTTATTCAAAGTATTGGATATTTGATTCTACACATCTTGCCCATGTTTCATGCAATCTATGGATGCCATCCCAAAGAAACGGTTTGTCCTTTTAGCAAAACCATTCATAAAGCCATATTCTAAATTCTTCGAAATTGGGGAACTGCTCTGCAAGCACGTGTCCTATTGACGCGAAAAGGTGATAGTCGGAATAGGTAAGGTCTGGAGAGTGCGGCGGGTGTGATATTATATCCTATCCGAGTGCTTTCAATGCTTCCTTGATCGGTTTTGCTGCATCAGACGTCGCATTATCGTGCCGTAAAAATCACTTTACCGCGTCTTCAGGCCCATTCTGGACGTTTTTCTATCAATACATGGATCAAATTGATAATTTGTTGTCGATAGCGATCAATGTTAACTGTTTCACCAGATTTCAACAATTCGTAATACACCATGCCACTCTGGTCTCACCAAACACAGAGCATTCACTTGCGACCAAAACGATTTGGCCTTGGAATTGATGAGCCGGCTTCGCTAGGTAATAACCATGATTTTTTGCGCTTAGGGTTTTCGAAATAAATCCATTTTTCATCACCCGTCACTATTCGATGCAAAAGTCTTCTGATTATACCTTCGAAGCAGCATTTCACTGACAATTTTTAGATTTTCCATTTACCTGTCATTTAGTTGATGTGGTACCTATTCTCCTATCCTTTGGATTTCTCCCATTGCTTGTAATAGGTCGCTAATCGTTTCTTGAGCTACATTTAACGCTTCTGCTAATTGTTTTTCAGTTTAGATTGGGTCTTCATCCAATAACTCCTGCAGTTTCGCATCTTCAAACATTTTTGGTCTACCAGAAGGTTCTTTGTCTTGCACATCAAAGTCACTACTTTTGAATTATCGAAACCACGCCTCACATATTTTTATGGTTGGATCGTGCTCTCCGTAAGCTTTTATCAGTAAACGATGAGTTTCCGCGGCTTTTTCCTTTTGATTAAATAGGAAAAGTAATGCGTACCGCAAATGTACTTTCTCAGGCGCGAAATATAATATCTTCAAAGAGGTATAAATCCATGACAGTGTTACTTTCGTAAAATATAACATACATATATGGCTTTGAAGCTCGATATCAGTAGAATAAAATGACAGATGCGTCAAAGCATAATATTGCATACTTAAACCTAGCGACATATATCATATTACAAAAACCGGAAAATACTTTTCGTTTCACCTGGTACCACAACCTCCAGCCTTTAGACAGAAGTTTTATGAAGCCATCGAAAGGAGCTTGTACTGAAGCTTGCAGAGAGTGGATGAGAAAATACCCTGCTATAAGCGGTATTTTTTATGACGTTGTTCAAATTATGAATATAGCCTATACGAAAGTATGTAGATTAGAAGTTGCAAGAAATGGATTCCTCTGTACGGGTGTATACCCTTTCAATTCAGATGTTTTCTCAAATCTTGATATATTGCCTTCTAAAATGACAGATCCTGATGTTGTGGAAGATATTAATGCAGCAAATCTGACAACTACAATAAATAACTCTCGCCCAAAACTGCAAATCCTGGAGGTCCGGCAAAAGTGTTGCTTTGAAAATTTTTTTTGGAGTAAAAGAAAATTTTTACGTGCCCGTAATTAAATTTAGTTTTATATTATCACATTTTCTATATGGAGTCATTAATTTTGACAACATTAATCTGGATTTTAACTTTTCTTTTGTTGTTCTGATATTTTTAATTGTCGCCTAATTAATTTCCCGTTTCTATTGGTTATTTTTAAATCTGTAAATGACATATTTGGTCAGACGAATCGCGTATGTGGTGCCAATCTCACGTTTCACATTTCCTTTATTGTACTCTTTTTATGTTGTCCGTATGCCTGAGAACGTTAGGGAAAAATTTCTAATTCTTAGAGGCGTTTCCTTTTTCGTCATGATAATAATGAGCCCTCCGCTGGAGCAAATTGTGATATTTCTAATAAGAAATTTAATTCTTAATTCGTTCGTGAGGATATACGAGTATATAATTGCATTCTTTTTTTCACGAGCACGTGTCGTTTTACATTTAAAAAACTATCGTCTATAAGGTAATAATTTTTCTCACTTACTTTCATCGACGAGTATTCATTTCTTTTGTATTTTTCCTAATTATTTATGTGATTTTATGTGTACCTTGTAATTCCACAAGGACAACTTTCTCCCGCGAGGGAAGAACAGTAATTATCGCATTTCGATCGAATTTTCCAGAAATTGCGACGCTGCACTGTGGTTCCGCATTGTAAGAGAAGCGGTCATAATTAGTAAACATTGTAGCTCTAGTACTATGTGTAATACATGGCGAACCTTTTCCGCATCCGTCCCATTATTTCACAGATCAAACAAGTGCTTTCTAGTGAATGAACACTTCTGAACATTGTCTGAAAGAAATTATAAAGGATACGATTACAAATGTTGGATATTAGTCGGTTTGTAGATATGACACAAACGACGGCGTAGGTCATATAGAAAGCGCGGAGGACATTTGTGGGCGACAATACTTTATGATTTTCATATTAGAGACTGTAAGCGTTATATTCATATATAATATTATAAATGGGGAATCACGGGGGAAAGTAGTTTAAAGTCTCAGAAAAGAAGAAATACATGAAAAAATTTAAATTTTACTATTCATGTTCTTAGCAATCACATTACTTAAATATTATAGAAAATTATCATTAAAATGTAATCAAGAATAGAGTATATATCCCCTTCCTGGCATACCATTGCATAACAATCACCAAAACACAAACAATTCGGAGAAATGCGCACAGAGTAATTAGGATTGCTAATGAGTCAGAAAGATAACGCGATTGCATTCTACCGATATGGGGTCACTTCAAATGACGAAATGCAAGTGATGGACCCATTTCGCAGGGTTAACTTTTATACCTCCATTAGGTAGGTGTAGTTGTGGAGTATCAAGGCACGCAAGAATATTAACATAAATATTTTGGAATTATGGCCTACGGGAAGCTCACAGTGTGGTGTAAAGTCAGACAAATTAATTACAATTAATTTTTCAAATAAATTTTTCTAGGTTTGAAGATTCTTACGAGAAAATTCTTCATAATAACGTTAATTTAACACAACTACTTCTTTTTCTCTTCGGATTAAATCTACCAATGCCATTTGTGAATACTCATTATTAAAAGTTATTTTTCGTGATTAATTCTTTTCTGTCATCCTAATAAATTTAGTTATTAGTCTTTCATTATAACTTGAAGGTTTAACTTTGTTTTATCACATTTTTTTGTTCATAAATGCTAGTGTGCATGAAATTATTTAACGATTTGCCCAGGGAAATAAAATCCTTGGAAAATTACAGTGCAATGAAAGGTAAATTGTATAAATTACTCTGCAATATAGAGCCATACGCATTGGAGGAATATTATAACTATTTAATGGTACAGTAAATCTAGAAAAATTTTGTTACTTTTTTTGAGTTATTTTCGTGCACAGACTTTAGAATTTAAATGATTGTATTGTTAGTCCACTAAAAATTAAATAAATGACTATGACTATATTCTTTTTTCCCTGATGTTATTTTATTAATATTATTACGTCAAAATTTGAACTTGGTTTGAACCGTTAATTTATATATACACTGAACGAACTACCATTATTAGGTTTTGCCCCTTTTCTTTTATTACTTAATATTACTTCCACATATGCTTAACTTCTGAAGATTTTTTGATTATAATAAACGAATCGAGACTTAGCAGGTCCGTTTTATTTTGTATTGACGTTCACGCCTGTATTCTCCTTTACCATCTGCAACTCTTATTATTGCTCCTTTTGCCAACCACCGATATTTTCAGTATTAGATGACGTTTAAGGGTTCTTTTAATACTATGACGTCCTCCGATCACGGTCTTTTTATGATCCAAACCTGAAGCAGACTCAAGCAAAATGAAGCCCATAAGCGTAACGTTGCAACCGTCGCAATGTCTTTTTATTTCCTTTATTTCTTGGATGACGCCTTACATTCAATCATCAATTATCACTTTTGAGACATAGACTTCTAGCAAACTAGACTACTAATGAAGTATTATAAAAATTATCGCCATTGATAGCCATGACGATAACCAACGAAGATTAACGTCACATAAAAGAAAATCAGAATCAAGTCTAATACTCACTTCGTCTCCTTACAAGGACAAATTGCAAGAAAAAAAAGCACAAAATCCATAAAAATATTAAGAGTGAAAGATATAAAATGTGATGAAAAGTGTGATGAAAATAAAATTGATATTCGAGATTGCTGTGAAGCAAAAGTGACAAAAGATCAATATTACATATTAATTATTATAAAGCCTTTTGGTATCTATTCGTTGTTAACAGACAAAACTTTTAAAGCTTCGAAGTGATTCCAGGTCTGACAGGAAGACTTTAGCAGCCAAATCATCTCTGGAATTTCTAAGGTGAAAGTGTAAAATTAGGGAAAACAAGGCAACGATTAAATAGAGAATAACGAGAAGCATATACATAGAAGTCAAGAGATTCCGTAGAGACATGAGGACTACTATATGTAGATCTGAAAATATGTATATTTCATTTAGCATTAAGGACAGGATCTTTTCTGAAAGGTGGAAAAATGAACGTATAGTACAAAGGGTACTAGGAAAGTTTTGCAATATGACGCAACAATGAATCGCAGGAAACTGCTTGTTGCTGCAAGTTGAGACATATTCATACGTGCATAGTAGCCGCCGCTGCATGTCGATGGGCTCAGTTATTCATTATCAATGAGAGTGTAAAGTGCTTGCGATGGCATCGTAGTCACGAAATGAGATAAGGACGGTTTTGCCTTATAATTTCGTGCGTGGTTTAAACATAGACCAGTGCTTCGAAGAAATGACTCTTGCACTAGGTGATGTTTGTCCACATCGCACAACGATATTCAGGTGGTATAGAGAATTTCGAAGGGAAATTTAACTGTGGAGGATGCTGAGAGACCGGGAGGGCCACGAACGTCGGTTACGGAGGAAAACGTTATTACTGTGAAGAAAATGCTTTGCGAAGACAGGCAAGTTACCTACCAATAGATAGAGGCTACTTCAGGCCTAAATGCACCAGCAATTCGTTCGATTCTGCATAATCATTTGCACGTGAAGAAACTTTGTTCTCTCTGGGTGCCGCATCGACTGAGTGAAGAGCAGATGACCCGACGTGTGACTTGGTGCCGGGAGATGCTAAAAAATTTAATAAGGGACAATCTCGGTATGTGAACAGCATCGTGACAGGTGACGAGACTTGGCTGTACTATTACGATGTGCCAAAGCTCAAAACAAAGTTTGGGTCTTTGATTGTCAGAAAATCCCGATCTGTAAAGAAGAAAATGATAGCTGTATTTTTCAAATCGAGTGGAATTGTCGAACGCGTCCTTATTGACACACAGAAGACAGTCACAGCTAAGTGGTATACTTAATAGTGCCTGTCTGAAGTCATTGAATCTATGAAGAACCTGTATCAAGAATGGACACCTAGTACCTCCATCACGATAATGCTCAAGCTCACCGCGCCAAAGCCTGTACCGAATATTAGACCACGACAGGATTGGAACTTCTCGAACACCTTCCCTACAGTCCAGATCTTTCTCTCTGCGACTTTGCACTGTTCCCGCATGTGAAAATGAAGCTAAAAGGGAGGTGGTTTTCCAGTGATGAGGATCTTCTGCGGGCTTGGGACAACGAATGTGCTTTACTCTCTAGTAAAACTTGACAAAACTGGTTTAAAGATTGAAAGATGGAGAGGTATATTGACTGTAGAGGAAATTACTTTGAAAAAATTAAATAAACAAACCTATATTGCAAAACTTTCCTAGTACTCTTTGTATAAGTCTTCAAGGGTGGAGACTGATGAATTAGTTAGTTATAGGCCAGCTGCCACACTAAGTATGTATTTAAGCAGTGTATACATACATACATACATACATGCTAAAATATATCTTACTATTTCTAACGTTACTCCCCTCATCAACACGATATGTGCTTTTTTTATGACATACTTCTATGAATTACATACATTGCAACATTTGGTGTCTCCTAAGGACTTAATTTGAGGTCACTAATATTTAACATTTTCATCAATAACATAGTCAATAATATATATATTGATTAATACAACTTTGAAGTGATAAAACTAAATCGTATAAATCAAAACAATTATTTAATTTAAAATAATATTTTTTTGATGTTTAATTATTTAAAGTTTGTTTAAGTTAATTAAAAAATTGTTTATGATTCAAAATAAATGTTTTTGATTTGAGAACAGTTTAGAAATTAATAAACATATAATTCTTTTACAAGATATTTGAATATTATTATATTTGTTTGTCAATAAAATACTTTATAGTAATCCTAATAACAGAAGCTGCAAGTTAAACTTAAAATAATAGTATTTCTAATACTATTATATTCAACTTCTTTATATAAATTATATATATATATATATATATATATATATATATATATAATTTTATTAAGGGAAACTAGTTCATTCTATTAAATATAGTACCCTAATTCAACCGCAAGAACTGGCACGAATGACCATCCCCTGAAATAAGAGAGAAACAAAAGATTAAGTAAAAGATATATGTATTTGAATTAAAGTATCAATTCTAATTTATTTGTAAAGATTATATATTATATTATGAAATAAAAATACTTAATAGCATATTTAGTTAATATTATTTAAAGTATATGCAACAATAATAATTATGTTAATGTAGTATGTATAATGAATGTGATTCACGTAACAAAATAACATATATAAAATTATGTTAGTAGCTTCGTAAATTATAGTCGTATTAGTTTACATTTTTTTTATTACTTAGTTGAATTATTGTTTCGTTGTAAAAAGTCACGAAAAATATAAAAGGGCCACAACAAAAAAACACCCTCACTAAGAAACAATGCAAGAGAATAGATAAGAAGCTATAAGAAAGAAGATATACTTGACTTATTCCAATATCAACAACTGCCGATAACAGAACAAGAATTATAAGAAACATGGAATGCACCATCGACCAGTTAGAAAGATTACATATCGGGAAAATAAATAACAAAAGATTATAATTTGAAGCAAGTTTTGAGATTCAACGTAATTGTATAGACAATCTTGCAAAAACTCATGAAATCGAGGATAAAAGCGATAGAATAATTACATAATTCTGAACTACAATTTAACTAGTTTACTAACTAGTGAAAAGTATCGCAAAAGAATCATACTCCAGAAATGTATTATACGAACCTCATCCTTGTCGAAGAGGTTCAAAGCTATTTAAAACCACTAATTTGGAAAAAATATTTTTTTTTAAAATAAAGACCACCTTTGGGTGAATTTATTGTATAGCAATCTAGTAAAGTAACACTAATGAGCTATTTGTTTTTAACCTAATTTGCTATAGTTTTAAAATTACAAAACACTTATCCTATGATAGTATCTTTGGTTCTGACATTTATATTTAGCACTGTTTTTAGTGTGCACTGGGTTTTTTATTAATATTTTCACTGCACTAGGTCAAATGGTTTCACTCTTTTAATCTTCTGACTAGGCCATCATTATCCAGGAGCCGGAGAGCCTCGATATTGATGTGCTGATGAAGCCGTTGTTAATGTCTTTGGGCGTACTTTTTGATAACATCATTGACAGTTTCCACCTCCAAGTCCTTACGCAGGTTGTCATTGCGAATATACCACGAAGCATTAACAATGCCTCGCAGTACCCTGTTCTGAAATCTCTGTATAATGTTTCGATAACTTTGGCTGGTACAGCCCCAGAGCTGGGTACCATAAGTCCACACTGGTTTCAGGACTTGTTGATAAAGCAAAAGCTTATTATATACTGTCAGGGCTGAACGTCGACCCAATAACCAGTACATTTTTCTGTACTTCAACTTGAGTTCTTCACATTTTTTCTTAACATATGGCTTCCACCTCAGTTTAGCATCTAGGGTCATACCAAGGTATTTGTCTGTATTCTGGTATGGGACTATATGTTGATTAATATATACTGGCTTATGCTCGATTCATTTGTTAGTAAAATCGATATGCACTGATTTGTTTTCATTCATTTGAATACGCCATTTTGCTGTCCAGTGTTGTATTTCGACAATAGCTGTTTGTAACTTTGCCGTTGAATCAATGTTGTGGTTGGAAAAAATATGATATGAATAAACAAAGACATACAGTCGCTAAGAAAATAGAAATTGAAATGAAACGGTTTTGCTTTTATGATATACAATATTAATGTTGATACATTTTGTTTAATAATATTTAGTTCATTTTATTTTGGGCATAAATAAATATATTTTAAATAATATAATTTAATTTAATCCATACTGAAGCTTTTGTAAAATTCATTTTATTTCAGGTCTGTTCTAAATATTAGACTATTTTTGTTATGAAAGCAATATTGAATAAATTGGAAAGCTATTATTCTCGTTTGAAAATAAATAAATTAAAATGTTACGTTGGTTAAATGTCAAATAATTTCCACTGATTTCATTTATAAATACATCCGAGAGCTTAACATTTAAATATTCAAGTGCTGATATTACTAAGACCCACGCTGTTTATACACCCACAATGTTGATAAGTTCAAAGTTCAGAAAGAGCTCTTCTCTTGCTCAGACCGCGTTCTAAAATGAAAATTTGCTTGTAATAATATAATTATGTTCGTATTCTTTTCAAGCTTGGAAAAAACAAACAATCTTCTTCATTTTAGAAATGAAAAATTTGTAAAAATTCGACATAATGAAGTCATAATGCTCCTGTTCCACACAATTACAAGACAAGGAGTACATTAAGATGTCGCTCGACTTATTGAAAATTAAATGTAACATCGAATGCAATCAACCTTCGGGTTATAAAATTTTTTTCTGTGTATATCTATGCTTGAGAAATTAAGAAAGCTTTCTGTTTATTATTTGTATATATGTATGTAACTATAGCATAAACAAAATTTTACTTAAAATTAATGAGACAACACAATTAAGTAAGAGTAAGTAAAAGATCTTCGATAAAAAATTACGGAAACTTTCAGTTCAAAAATTTAAGAAAGTCTTACAAACCTAACAACAAAAGCGACTGATAATTCGTAGCGAAAAGTTATAAAACATTAAAATGTCATAACAAAAATATCCTTACTAAGAAAAAATGTAAGAGAATAGATAAGAAGTTAAGTCAATGAGATATATTTGTTACCCTCTATGAAGAACTGATAACAGAGAACAAGAATTACAAGAAATATTTAATACATTATGAACCTCTCCAAGATTCAATCTAATTATGGGGAGAATAATGTGAAAATAAAACACTTCAACAAATACATAATTCTGTATTATAGTTCTCTTTCACGAAAACATTTTCACATTAATCAACTTGTTTTAGAATGTGTCTCACCCATCCTATTGCCAGATCTAGGAAGTAGACTTACACTTAGTTCCGAAACTCAAACCTTTCTTTAATGGGTGAAAGTGTCGATCGGATGTAGAACTTGTTGCAGCAACATAGAAATATTTTGAGGATCTAGAAAAAGATTTTTGTAAAAACGGCAAAATGATGCTTCAACATCGTTAGTCCAAGTGCACTTGAATTAAAGCAGAAAAACACTTCCCATTAATTCGTTTTCATTAATGAGGAAATATGATGTTTTTGAATACTTTATCCAAATTAGATATTATGAAAACAAATAAATTTTTTTTAACGCTAATTACCAAAATGAATTATTATTTTTAAACAAAGTAATACGACGAAAATAAGAGAAGGAAAGTAATGATCATCTGGGTCCATAATAAGAATGGTCATTCCAGAAAGCAATTCATAATTTTTATAAATATATAGTGCGGAAAATAAAAAGTACATAAAATCAATCGCTAATTGCAAAATGTCATTTACCAATAACTATAAATGTGCAAGAAATTAAACTTACAGTACTGCTGGAAGCAAAAGTTACATAAATTCAACAAATCATTATCATAGTAATAAATTACGTTTAGTAAGTGTACTTTAAGTAAACGTTTTACGTTAATTTGAAGTACACTGAATTTAATTCGATTAATTAAAAGTTATAAATTCCGCGATATTTATTTAAAAACTATTTTAAAAAACACTATTTCTATTAGTGTATTCAGTGTATTCATAACTGTTAATTTAATGTAGATGGTATAGATAACGATATAAGATAATTAATAAAAAAAATAATTACAAATTTATGAAATTATTGCAAATCTATGTACTATTGTGAAAATGTAATAGTCTTGCAGTGCAAGTTCAGGTATTTAAACCTCTAAATGCATGTAAACGTAAAGAGTATGTCGAAGCTGGAGACAGGATAAATTTATGAATTTATTAAAAACTAAAACGCAATAACAAATCTTTAAATTTATATTTATGTTACTGTTGTAGGACTAACATTATGGTACATATTAACATTAATTATTATTAATGGTTACATTGTGTAATTAATATACTAGGAATTTTATTTCCTTTTATAACAGGATAAACAGAAGTAGAAATGTTGTTCTGGGAATGTTTTATGGTATGATTTTGTCGGCTATGCTGTATTATTGAAGAGAACCTCCTACATATCCTTCTGCTACATAAGATTTTCACCCTCTTAGATGCTTAACCGATAATAAATCTCCACCGTGATTTTTCAATAATGTAGCTGAACTTCTTCGAGAAACAGTGGTGTATCAGTATATTCTAATAGAGTATCTACTTTTAAGAATTTAGTTGTTTTCGACAGTATTCGTCTAGAGTATTCAATCAAATTGACGAATTTGCAGGGTAAGTTAAAAAGACGTTTCTGACTTTGTGCAACTTGTAATTTATTAATTTTTATATTTAAGCAGAAACGAAATCCACTTATTTCTTTACTATACGTTTTTGTTACAGGTATAATTAAAAATATCAGCTTTTACAAAGTCAATGTCAATCAACGATGTTGAATATAAAATTCTTCTCTGATATGCCCCGGATACTCCCATTTTTAATACTGCCTAAAACTCATTGTAATACATAACTATAATTAATAAGAAGACACTAAGTATGTTTTATTAAGAGAAATAATAAATCAGGGGCCTTTATTAATAATATTTTTCGCTCATCTGAAAAGATTAAAATACAATAAGTTTATTGTATTTTGAAACGTCAATGTTATTTTAAATTAATAAAGAAGACTTTAGAATTGGGTAAAAGAATTATTATTATTTATCAAAATTTTATATTTTATGTAAACCTGCACTATTTCAGCGACAGTAGCAGAGAAAAAGTAACATAGTTAGCACAATGGTCCGTCAGACGGAACGGATAACACAGAAAAAATAACACAGAACAATGGTCCGTCGGATGGAATGACAAATTTATAAAAATAGTATTCTAAAACCGAACTTTTCGATTCTTTTTATACTTTACTGTAAAAATATATAGTGATTGGTAGTACAATAAATGCGCCCGTGTTCTTACCTTAAACGATGCTTTGCTTGACCTTTAGGTACTAAAACTAACTGAAAGAAATCGGAGAGTACGGAGAGGGTTCCCTGTGGGTATAAAGTTTAAGAAAAATAGGCCCTATAGTATCGTAACACCGAAAGCTGTTTGTCAATACTGAAGAAAAGGGGATACACAAAGTACGTTTGGTATTTAACTATGATAAAAGGAGTTCCTTTTTTTTGTTAAATAAAAGAAGATGTAAAACTAAGGTTACTAATTAATCTGTAAGGAGATCAAAAATTTATAACTCATTGAAAATACTATAGGTTTATTGTGTCCATTAACGACTTTTGGCCTACACTATAGTCAGACATGTAGAAAAATTAATAGCAATAACAAAAACCGTACAGAATAGATATGTGTTTAAGTAAATAAATTGGAACAAAAAAACTAATTATCCCTACCTAAAGTATAGTGGCACTCCGGCAAACGATTGTCTCTTTATTGTGTATATATCATATATATATATATATATATATATATATTGGGTTGGCAACTAAGTACTTTCGGTTTTGTAGTATAAAATAACACATTTTTTTTAAACAAAGAATGGTTTTAAATCAATTATATATTTTCCATTTTGCTCAATGACCTTTTGCTATCTTTCTTCCAGCTGCATGATTCCGCGCTCATAAAATTTCTGGTCCTTATCAGCAAAAAAGTGAACCAGGTGCGAGTGAAGGTCATCGTTATTTGTGAAAGTTTTACCATTCAAAGAATTCTGCAAACTTCGAAATAAATGGTAATCAGATGGTGCTAGATCAGGGCTGTATGGGGGATGTGGCATCACTTCCCAGCCAAGCTCCAATAGTTTCCCACGAGTTGCCAAAGATGTGTGAGGCCTTGCATTATCTTGATGGAAAACTACACCTTTCCGGTTTGACAATTCTGGCCGTTTTTCTTTGATTGCTTCATCCAGTTTTATTAATTGTTGACAGTAAACATCAGAATTGATCGTTTGGTTCCTTGGAAGCAGCTCAAAAAACACAACACCTTTGTAATCCCACCAAACTGACAGCATGATCTTTTTTGGATGCAATTCAGCTTTCGATGTGGTTTGAGCTGGTTTATCGTGTTTGCTCCATGATCGTTTTCGAACAATGTTACTGTACAGGACCCATTTTTCATCACCAGTGATGATTTTTTTTAAGAAAGGGTCGGTTTCATTTCGTCTAAGGTGCATATTGCAAAAGTTGATTCTTTGTGTTAAATGAATTTCTTTCAATTCGTGAGGTACCCAAATATCAAGCTTCTTAACTAGCCCAAGACATTTTAAATGTTTTTCAATTGTTGTGTGCGATACATGTAGCCTCTCCACAACCTCTCGAATAGTTAAATGACGATCCTCTTCAATTATGACTTTGATTTGGTCATCATCAACTTCAGTAGGCCGACCAGAACGTTGCTCATCTTTGAGGGAAAAATCTCCAGAACGGATTTTTTAATACCAATTCTGACACGTGCGCTCTGTTAAGCAATTAGCACCATAAACTTCACATATCTTTTTGTGAGCCGCAGCAGTTTTCTTTCCTTTACGGAAATAAAATAGTAAAATATGTCGAAAATGTTCGTTTCTGCACTCCATTTAAAATTAACCCACAACTAATAGCTTTAAAAAAATCACGCACTACGTGCTTCTGAAGTTACATCAATGTGACTAGTATCACGCGACAAACGGTAAAGTACAGCACTAACATACGTTATACAAAAAATAAAGCAACGCTCTCTATCAGTAAAAACCGAAAGTACTTAGTTGCCAACCCAATATATAAAATTGTATAATTAGCAATTTTCGAACCATTAAATATAAATATATAAAAATGTTATAATTATTCACTGTTGAATCTGTTAGGTATATATAATGATTTGTAATTATCAACCATTTGTGAATTAGCAAATAAATCAAAGCTATTAAATATACGTAACGTTTTGATGATGATTAGTGATTAAAATTAATTAGATATAGGTAAAGATTCAAGAAGTATCAGCAGTTAAAGCTATGTAAAGTGTAATAATCATCGGCTGTTTATAAACTAGCAATTAAATCAAAACTATTGAATATATGTAACGTTCTGATAATGATCAATTACTAAAATTAATTAGATATATGTATGTACAGATTCAATAATTAGCCGTTGTCTAATTAAGTCAATAACTCCGTTAAATTATTAAATTAACTCTATATAAGCTCGATAATAATTTCCGCAGTTTAATGAACAAAAATATATATACTACGAAATTTTAAATGACGTAAGTACGAACGGTACAGATACTGTGCCTAGATCTCACTCTCTTTGCCTCAGAACAAAATAACCAATGCTGGTACTGTAATAATATGTCTAATTAGTCCTTCGGCATGGTGGCTACAATAAAATGAACATAACGCTACTTTTCCTGTTAGGTAGTAATGTACTCTTCGCTAAGGTTACAATTTTAGACCATAATTAAAACCCTAACGTCAGCGTAGAAAAACGAGAAAAATAACATGAAAATCAGGTTCTAGCGGAATGCAATGATACATTTGTTCTACTTCGTATTAGTGGTGATGGTATTAACTGGCTTTTTCGTCCTTCTAATAAGTCGTAAGATAAAGTCAAGATGACTTAATCTGACTTAATCCGACGTAGTGTGTTATGTTCGACTTATTCCGATACAATCGAAATCCCAAGTCATTACATTAATCGATCGACATAATATTATTCCAACAAGACGTTGTAATGTATGTTCCTTTCTTAATTTTATGTACAACCTATTACCACATTAAATAAGCGTAGAAACGGAATAGGAATGAGATCATCCGAGACAGTGCATTTATGCCTAACAGCATAACGTTCGATCATAAAAAAAGAGATGGAGGGAAATGCAAATTACATATACAGCAGTGTTCACAAAATATGAATAAAAGATGAAATGAATAGCAACATCCATCCCTCCATTTCTTTTATTCAAATTGTGAAGCAGTATATATTATGGCAGCTAGTCCAATACATTGCCAAGCAGTTCCAAGCACTTTTGTGTATTATTTTCTTCAACTAGTTATTATTCGTGAAATTTGTACGTAGTTTCCTACTCATGAAATCAATTCATCTTCATTTCTGTTTATGCATCCCTTCTTCCATTGGTTTTTCTCATATTAAGTCCAGATATGTTTGTTTCTTTGGGTCAGATAATTTCTAAACATTCATTTATCAGTTTCATCGACTGTCTATATTTTCAAACGATTTAGTAGAACAGTTTTGACCTTCGACGTGAATATTTTAGCTACATTTTTCTTCGCATATTTTGATTTAGTCATCTTTAATCGAAAATATTAAGACAATTACACAGATACAAATTCCTGTTACTTTTCTTTGCATTTTGTTTCTCTGTCCAAAATGCAAGTCAATAGACTTCGTAAATAATATAATTTTAGTTTCGACAATTTTCTCAATTTATATATTGTATTACTTTGATTAAATTATTTTTATTTATTATTTTAAACACATTTCTATAATAAATACATTTATTAGTTGAGCTTAATGAAATTGTAATTTACTTTAAGAAAAGATTAACACCAACGCTAAAGAGCGTGTATAATCAATAAGGTTAATTAATTAAACTCCCCCGAATCTTCTTGTTAATCTCGTAGTATATATTAGAAGATGATATAAAGGCATAAAATTATACAGTAGAGAGTGGCAGATAAACAAGCCCTTTAGCAAGAAAAATACCAGTTAAGCCAATATATTCGAGTATAATGAAGAGATAATTGGCTGAGGAAAAGATACCGTCCTCATATAATTAGAGAGCAACTTCGAAAGTTCAAAGTTCAGAAATGAGTTTCAGTTCTTTTCACAATATCCTAACAAGAAAACAATGCTTAAGGAAAATAAACAACCGTTGTACATGTATCGTATTCTAATATTGACAATATTCATTAAAAAACGGATATAATACAGCTTAAATCATTAACTATACGGTATGACTTTTAGTATATTACTTTCATAATAAAACCAATAACTGGGATGTTTTATTTTCTTAATGAATAATTAAATAAATAAATTAAAACTATATATTGGATTAGTTATTTGTACCGTATGTGTCATGAATTTTAAATATTATTGAAATAATAATAGCGATATTTTTAGATGACGGATCTAATAGAATAAATAAAATATTTTATTCTGAAAATTGTGAATCATTTTCTCAAAGTATTCATATACAGTCAATATACTTTTCCAGTAAATAAATGTTTGCAAAACATTTATTTCTATATGTTTCTAAAAGCATGTCGTTTATCTTTTTTGAAAGTATCAGCAGTTTTATCAATATAGTCTCTAGAATTTCAATATAACCATTATCTTAAATATTCGCTAGTTTAAATAGTATATTATTTGGATAGCGATATACTGACGAATTATCATTATTCAGTGTGACCCTTCTTTATGGTTCATTATCAGAGATCTTTTAAAGAATGTCAGGCAAGTACAGCGTAGTCTATAATTTTAACACAGACCATACTATAGAATGTTCCAGTAGAAAGTGATTATTTTTATTTCAATAAAATGAAACGGAATATGATAGTCCCTACCCTTTGAGTAGGCAGTGGTTAAGCTAGTGGTTGTTTCTTTTTGAAATTGATTCATAATTTCATTGACTCCGCTGAGCTATTGTCTCAAATTGAGCTTTTCGTGCCCAAACCGAATATTAAAGCGTCTGTAAACTCTCTTAACATCTACGTCGAGGACCAAGGTTTTTCACAAGACTCCACTCGTATCTATGTGTATAAACCCAAATAATTTGTATAAAGATTCCTTTCCAATATAGTTTTAATTAGTTACGGCCTTCTTATTTGGCCAGATATTATACATATGTATCTTATATTTTATAGAACTTAGTTTTTTTTTGTATTTAAATAGTAATTATTATTATTTTTAAAAATTAAAATAATTAGAAATATTTCTTCAATTTATTATAGTACTGACACATATTATAGTCATTTAAATATCCACCACTGAAATTCCTACAACAAGCCTTCGTTTAGCCATATTTTCCACAATTTTCACACATAAACCCGGTGAGATTTCGCCGATAACGCATCGTATGTTACGTTTAAGACCAGAAGTCATCGCAGATTTATCAGCATAGACTTTGATATTAACATAATCCTTCATACGTGTTAGATCGCACTATTCTGGAGGTCAGTGTACCGAAACCGGAAATTACGCGAGCAAAATCCATCGTTTGCAATAATGCATTTGTTTTCTTCCATTATATAGAATCATTCCCCTGAAAACACATGTCGCCTGAATTTATTTCGTTCTTTCTCCTAGATCGCACTATTCTGGAGGTCAGTATACCGAAACCGGAAATTACGCGAGCAAAATCCATCGTTTGCAATAATGCATTTGTTTTTCTTCCATTATATGGAATCATTCCCCTGAAAACACATGTTGCCTGAATTCATTTCGTTCTTTCTCCTTTTTTCCCCATTTCTTTCAATTTCAATGTTGGTCAAATTAATCTCTTCTGATCACTTCTCATTACATAGCTGAATCACCTTAGTCGACTTTCTTCTATCGTTTTTCGACACGATAGGGACTACATTTAGGTTTTATTTGATTATCTGGTTCCTAATTCCATGCTTTCATGTGTTCCTTCTATTCTTCTCAAAAATCTCATTTTATATTTGCTAATCTACATTTCCGTCTTTGTGTTTCTATTTGTTTAGGTATTCCTTTTTACTTAAAAAAATGTTCTTTATGCTTTTGTACTGTCTGCCAGTTTTACATTCTTTCGTTTATTTCGTCTTCTAGTGTCCCTTCTTTGTTTATTATTACTAATGAATATGTTGTCTATTTGTATGTTGTATTTCTTACTTTTTTATCCAATTACCATTCTTTTAGCTTTCTCTTTATTTATTTCATGTTCAATGGCTTTAATATTTAAGAATGTTCATATTTTTTTTCAGTTGCTTTTTTTTAGTTTAGTTCATGATATATTGCCAATTGCGTTTTGTGAAAAACATACATATGTATGTATGTATATCGTTAAACTTAGGGAAATTATAGTTATTATCAAATTCACTTAAATTATGTATTAAAAAGGATGCAGTTTTACTAAAAATACATGCTATAATGTGCGTTTCCATTATACGACTTTTTCTGGAACCATATTACGTGTTGTAGCAATTACACTTCATCGATTGATTGGTAACCACATCTCCTGCGAAATTTGATATTTTTATCTAAAAGTAAGGAACAATATTTTTATTTTTGTAATAATAACCAATTAGTAATTAAATAATATGGAGACATCTTCCAGTTGTTACCATGGTCTTCCATTTGCTTCTGATGTTTAGCTATTCATCTACTCTACTTCTTCAGAAAGTATCTAAATATTAATATTATTGTCTTTTCCTCTAATACCTAAGACATACTAATATGGATAAGTCCGCAGTTGCAGAATACCTATAACAGTCGACACTGCGGGAAAGAAAGAGTGACGAAATCAGAAATCACGCCTCTACGATACGGTTGAGCGAAGTGATGCACCGTTGTGTATTTGGTGGTTGTGCGATATTATTCTGTGCGTTTATATTGCGGATCCAAGTGCAACACTGTGATTAATTATCTGCTGATGACCAACTTAGGAAGACGTATACAGAATACGAACATTGATGTGACAAGAGGTTTTATTTACCTTTTTTAATTGATCCAATCAACCACGGTCGCCATTAAAATTTAACTAATGAACATGATTCACTATTAAAGATCTTCAGTTTACCAAATCATACTTACGAACTTAATTCCACGCCTAAAGTTGTGGAAAATTACTTCTAGAAAAAGTAGAGTTACTTCATTCAAACGACTACACTGTCACTTTTAATGAACTCATAAAACTAAAAGTCACAACGGTTTTTGCATTAATAAAAAAATCGTAACATAGCAATATGTGCAATAATTACGCAGTTATATTAAGCATTAAATAAATAATTATTATCATATTTGTAACAACTATTTTCTTAGAAATTAATTATTCAGTTGTTGGAAAATTACAAAGACTGAGAACTGTCAAAATAAAATTCTATTTTCTAGAAGTGGAATATTAATTAGATTCTAACGAGCAGATTTCAATGATGGAAATTTGATAATCCAACCGTTTTATGGAGATAAGTAGTGAACTTGACGGCCCGGGCATGGTGTATTCGTGAATGCGGGGGCGTTAGCTGTGTCTGGGGGCCCGGCGCTCCTTGTTGACCTGAAGCTAACGTAACAACACTTTCTTTAGATAGAATCTTTATACCCAAAACTGCGTCTTCCTCTTCTTGAAATTATTATTTGTAAACAGTAAATAATTCATGATCCATTTAATTTTTCACGACTTACGTCGCGCTTAATTACTTAGATAATCTTAGATTAGAACTACAAAAATTCGTCTAAATCAAGGCGAAACTAGAATGTAAAATGTGTGGATAATATAACGTTGCCAGGTTAAAGTTCGAATTACCGACTAATTATTCATAGTCGAGTAATTGAGTGTTGAAAATTATCTACTGTAATATTTAATATGCCTCCAGAATTTAGAGATATTAAGCCATGCTCCAAAACGTATACAAGAAATAAACTTCAATATTAATCAAGTGGGAATGAAACGAGATTTATACCTACACATTTACATATTTCCAAATTAGAGAATATTTCTAAACAGTTTTTATATTATATTCACATATTTGTTTATACCAATCGGATATACATTGTTAAGGACTTTAAGTAAGTAATTCTTTATAATTTTATTTAATTTTCATAATTTCGTATATAAGTATATATTTACTAAAGCACGGAATTATATGCATTAAAAACTCTGAAAATATGCGCATATATATGCACAATATTTTGTTCAATTATGCAACAGTTTTTTAAAAATTATGCAACAATTTAGTTAAATATGCACTGATTGTATTTTAAAAAAATTGACGTACAAAAACACAATAGAATTACAAAATTTATTTAAACAAGTTGTTTGTATTACATAAGATAAATTGATAAATTAATGTAAAGTACAAACCTACAAACTATAATATAAAATATTACATTTTATTTTTTATAATATTGTAAATATTGACAATCATATATTTCTCTAAATTTTCCACAAGAAACGATTCTCTTCGATCGGATAACAAATTTTTATATATAGAAAAACTTCGTTCTACATCAACAGAAGTGATTGGCGAAAACTTAAATTTACATATAGTGGTGGTATCTATTGTTATAGAAGGCTCATAATTTCCATTTACAATATTTGAAATTTCAGTAACTTTATCAAACCCTGTATTTGTTATTAATACGTCTTGCATCTTCGTTTTTATAGAATCACCAATTTTACCTTTAACTTGGTTGACCTTATTTTTGAAATGTGTACTTAATTTCACAGAATCTGTAAGTTCCACGCCCTGCCTCTCTAGTGTAGTTAACATTTCCCTAATAAAGCTAAAATTCGCTTTGACAAATGCCAGTTGTGGATTTAATGAAGGAATTTTTAAAATAGTTTTACACTCTTTAATAGCTGCGGAATCATCAGAAAATTTTGACACTAACACTGCAATATCATTCAAAAAATTTGCATAAAAAATGCGGCCTCTAGCCACGTACCCCACCTCGTAATTATTGGTTGAGGTGACAAAGGAGTATTAGGTAAACTGTCTTTGTACATTTGTATTCGAAGGGGTGCTTTTACAAATATTTTCTGAACTGTATTTAGTAAACAATTTACATCTAGATATTGGTTACGAACTTCTTCTGCTATTCTATTCATGCCATGAGCTAAGTATATGACATGTATCATTTTTGAATAAAATACTTTTAGAGTTTGTGCAAATTTGGTCATGTATGTAGCAGCGTCTGACTACATCAATAAAACCTTTTCAGTAGGGACAGCATTGGGTAAATAGAAAATTCTTAATACTTGATTTATAAACTGTTACAGAGTTGTTGGATTTCTCTAATTGTTTCAAACCAATTAAATACGCTTAACTAGGAACGTTTTCACTCAGTACAGCTATTAATAAATTGGCGATAAATCGGCCACAAGTGTCAGTTGTTACGTCGACTATAAAATAAATATAATTGTTTCCAATTAACTCTCTAATTTCACTCATGGCTTTTTCGAAAACATTGTTTATATATTTTTTTCTAAAGGTGCTTTCATCTGCTACTGCTCTACCACAATACTTCTCCAAAAACGCTTTAAAAGTTGGATTTTGTAATTTCGTAAGCGGAATATTGGCACCAACAAAGGCTTAACATAAATCAAAGTTTAATTCTTCTCTATTTTCACAGACTGATGAGGAAGAAATTGTTTCATTAAGCGTTAATTGTTTTGTATTTTTCATTTTCTTCTTATATTTTGTATGCGATGCTGTAGCAATATGTTGTGTAATTTGAAATTTTTTATCACATGGAATCTATTAAATCGAAAACTGTTTTGGTATCAAATACAAATATACAAAATATACAAAATAATATAAACTTACTGTTTTGCTGCAACATCGACAAAACACCTTGTTTAAATTTAAATAAAATTCTGGATAATCCTTTATCCATGTAGCTATCAAAGACTGTGTTGGTGGCATTATTACTTCCTTTTAAAAACAACCACTGACTTCTGACAAATCCAAAATGAAACTGAAAGACAACCGATAGCAGTGGGCCTCATAGTAAAGCGTAGAGAAAATTGGGGAATCCCAGTTTTTGCCGATGCGATACCGGGCAGTTTGTAAAATGTAGGGGAATCCCAGTTCTCAAAATGCAGTGTGGGCAATATTTGCTTTATTTAATTTAACAAAAAATTTAAATTATACAAATATGCACGTATATGTATTTTATTCTGATTTATGGATCACTTTCTGAAAGTATGCAAAATATGCAAAATGAAAATCAGTATTTTACATTTGTTTTTGTTTAATTCGTGTATATCGATATTATAGAAAATGCAAATGCATATAATTCCGTGCTCTAATAATTACTCATATTTGTCTTTCAATCAAATTTGGCGCCAGCATGACCATGTGACTGTTTCAGGCCACGAACTACCTTTTTCTCCCTCACCTAGCAATACCTACATTCAATACGCGATGGTGGACAGACTGATATTTTTGATGAACAATTGGAGATCGTGAACAGAGTGAGGTATTTTACATGAACGAAGACCAATCTTTATTTGCAGCTTTTACCCTATCTATTCTCGTTTGTGCTCTAATCGCTTATTTGGCAAATTATTCGAGGAGGATTTATGAGCCTAAACTAATTGGACACGGATCCTTCATAAACGTATACTGCAATGATATAGTACACCCTACATATATTGCCGCAGTCCTGTTTCGGCTGGCCTGCAGTAGTTCGGACCAGTTTTCTGTATCGGACTTATATATAAAATGCATACGAGCACGCCAAGAGTATGCTCTGGTAACGGAAAGGCTTGTAGCTGGTAGGCGAATTGAGCATACACATTGGATAGTGGCATAACTAAATCTCTACCAAGAACTAAGATACATACATATATGCGGAATTGCAAACTGTTATGCAGGGGGCATAAAATACATACATACATGTACAGTCCATGTAAATGTTTACAAAATAGTATTTCATTTTCATGTAAGGAGTTTTATTTTATTTTAATAAATATTTTAAAAATATACAAGGATTTTATTTAAAAATACAAACATACGATGTAAACGAAATGCGCTGATAAAATTAATGATCTGACCACAACCGCGCACAAATTAATCGAACTGGGTTAACGTAACATACATATTTAGTCAATAATATTAACACCCACGATTCTCGTAAATTCAAAAAGCTTTTCTCTTGTCCAACTCAAAAACGTGCTTTTAACAATATAATTATTCGCAATTTTTCCAGTGATGAGAAAAACAAACACTGGTTTTTCAGCACCGTAAAATTAGTAAAAAGCCATGTTAATGAAATATTCCTACGTTTCATACAAATACGAAACAAGTGATGCATGAAAATATTGTTTGGTTTTATTAAAAATCGATAACAAAATTTTAACTTCATTTACGCTCTATAAAACCGAACGCAATCAATTTTCGCGAAATGGAATTCTTTTTGCTTGATATATTACATCTGTTATATTTTTTAAATGAAGCAAATGTAATCTGAGATCATATTCATTTAAAAAGTAGTCGTTCATGCATTAGTTTGAAAGAATTTTCTATCTTTCAGACATCCAGTTAATAATTTAAAACATTTTATTGGCTTGTAATGGAAGCATTTTCCTAAAACCACTTTAACATCATTTAAGATAAGAAAAGATTTTTTATTAAAAGAATACCAATGATTGAATAAGGAGAAAATCCAATAGAATTATAATTACAAAATATGCTGAATATGGATACACATCCCAGCATAATCGAACAACTTTATGAAATAATATAACTTCAGTACGTGATAAAAGTGAAAACAGTATTAAATCAGAATTTACAAAATAAGAAACGCTGGTTACGTGTGGACTAGTCGACTGATCACAAAAAAGATTCTATTCCTAATATTATAGAATGTACAATAGAACTACTTAAACCGTTAATTTCAATTTTACTAATTACTAGTAAAAGACTAGAAAAATGTAGTGCCGAAGTAATTACAAAGGAAGTGCTAAATACAATGAAAAAATTTGAAATTTTAAAAAACCAACTCTTAATGTTTATAATTGATGGTGCCACAAACATGCTTTCTGTAGGCCGGTATATTAATTATGGTAACTTGTTACATATTATAGTAAAACCCGTGCGTTAAATCTCGTAGCACAAACTATAAAACCTCCTCAAATTCCCAAAACGTATTCACGAATTTGAGAGCAGATAATATCCAGACGTCCTGAACTTGCACAGACAACTCTTATACACCGGAGAACATAGTTAATATTGTATTTCAGTATGTATAACCAACAAGTTAAGTCTGTAGTTCTATAGTTTGATCCCAACGATGCAATTGTCATCTAGTCGAAACAAATTCGAAGACGCTCAAGTGGCAGTAGATTTAGAAATTAATATTCATAATTCATAATAATTACAATGGACTAGTTAAAAACACTTGAAAAATAACAAAATTTTTTGTTATCATTAGTGACAGTGCAAATAGAGGATTCTGTATAAACATATCTATGCATTCAGCCGCGCAAAAAATATTAGTGTTAATTAGTACAATTAATTGTAGACAACGCCTCCTTTGTGGCATTAATGCAAATGGAGGATAGTCGATTACTGGCGTCGTTACTTTATGAAATTCAATTACACTAAGGAATAAATAAAACACTTTGACTAAATTTTACATTATATTACATATTTACTGCAACTAGTTTCGTTTGTTAAGACATTATGAAGCTAGTGCAATGCAGATGACAATTTCCTTTATATAGGAATGAAATCGGACTTAATTCGTTTTCCTACATAAAGCAGATTATAGCCTGTATTATACTTTAACAGACAAAACTTGTCGCAGTAAGTATATAATATAGTGTGAAATTTGGTGTTTTATTTATTCTTTAGCAAATATAGGACACTGTACAATCTCGTATATATGCATGTAGCGATGCAATAAAGGTTAGTGTCATTGCAAAAGTAGATAGTGCATTAACGATTCACATTTCACCAGATTAAAACAAATTTTTGGTGATAATAGCTATAAATTAGTTATCTATTAACGAAGATTTCATAGTTAGATGTCGACTGGTCGTTCTCTGCATATAAGAACGTTTGTTATGCTTAAAATATTTAGCCGACCTTATCCACTTTGTGCATCTGCATACTGAAACGGTTGCTTCAAAGAGTGTTCATTACATTTATTACTTAATAAACTTCTTAGAAGTGAACGCTCGCAGTGTCAACTTCAGCTACAACATATACACAGTGTTTTGCAGAGAAAACAGAACTTTTTTAAAATAGCAATTCTTAGTGGCGCCATCTATTAAAAAAAATTGCGTTAGTAAGGTAGACCTTTCACCAACGTTATGTCAAAATACCATGATATTTGACATTTTTTAGAAGCAGAGAAATTGCGCATTAAATAACAGTGTGTATTTGGCGCTGGTCGAAAAATGAATTTTGAACAAATATCAAGTTCTGTTTTAAATTCGGTATAACGAAACTGAAACATTTAATTTGATGAAACAAGTGTATAGTGATGCGTGTTTATTAGGTACGGGTGTGTACGAGTGGTATAAACGATTTAAAGGCGTTCGTACGAACATAAGTGACGACGAACATTCTGGTTCAAAAGAAATCTGTGATTACGGAAAGCAACATCAAACTTGTATGCGAATTTATTAGAAATGTGCCAAAATGCTCATTACGATACGTGGGAATGGAATTAAATATTTACAAAGATTCAATTCATTGCATTTTGACACAGCATTTCGGACTGAGAAAGATATGTGCAAGGTAAGCTAACTGAATTCAACATTGTACGGACTTGAATAAAAACTCAAAAGAGGACGACAACTTCAGGTTTTCTATAGCAACTGTCCATGAGACATGGTGTTGTCAATATGATTCAGACACTAAACGTCAAAGCTCTGAATGGAAGCATCCAAGCGAAGAAGGATCGAAAAAAAGCCGTTTGGAGAAGTCAAAATTGAAGACAATTTTGATTTGTTTTTATGATTCGAAAGGCACAGTGCACAAAGAGTTTGTACCAGCTAGTCAAACAGTCAATGCTGTATATTATCTTGGTGTTATTATCTTGGTGGCGCATATTCGTCGTGTACACCCTCAATATCATGAAAATGGTAGCTGAAGTTTGTTACATGATAATGCATCATCTCATCGTTGAATGCTTATCACTGATTTTCTAACTACAAATGGCATTTTAATCAACCATTCACCGTATTCACCGGATTAGGCCCAAGTGATTTCTATCTATTCTCCAAACTACATTTGCCGATGAAAAAAGAGCATTACGTCGACGTCGAACACGTTAAAAATGCGTTGACAGCGATCTTGAAGGACATCTCTAAAGATGAACTTAAAAATTCAGTCGACATGTTAATTTACCGTGCAAAAAGTTATACTGAAGTCGAAGGCGATTACTGTGAATGAAATAAATGAATTTGACCAAAATAGTAAGCTTTTCTTTTATTTTAAAAAAGTTCCGTTTTTCTGTTTCCGTTTCTTACCCTTTAAGTAATTATGATATTTGACCATAATTGCTGTCGAGGTTTCAAGATGGCTAAAGAAGAAGAGCTTAAAATAGAATATATCCAAAAAGTAACCGATTTATTTATTATTTATAGCTTTTTCACAACTTAGTTTAGTGATATTATTTATAGTACGTCTGGGGGAGGACAAGTAATATAATTCGGAGACTCCAAAATTGCTACATTAAGCATTAAGCGCCGGCAGCACGATTCCGTATAAACTCACTGAACTTCCATGGCTCAATATGTGTTCGAGACGTAAACAGCATACACATTGTCTTTACGATCAACTCTTTATTTTGTCACACTCCCTGTGTGCTATAAAATTACATTTTGATCAGATATTCGAAACATTACAATATTGGGGCATAGCAATATAATACCATGTCAATATTGTACAACGGTATTGAATAGATAATCTTTTTCAATATATCTTAATGTTCTTAATTAACATATTTTATTATGTATTACATATGTGCCAGCTACAGCAATGTTTATATAAATCTTGCTGAATACAGAATTTCATACAATACAAAGTGCTTTTGTAATGTATTCGTAATACATATTTGTATATTTATCTTGCGTTTTTGTCGTTTCACTTGCATTTTATGTTATAGCTAGACTAAAAGTGGAATATCGCATTCAAACATCCACAAATAGAAGATATTTGTGTAGCTGTATTATTTATTTTCCTCCATTTTTTTATTATGTATTTTTCTTCGGTTACAAAAGGACAATCATTAGTACTAAAACAAGAAACAAAATTCGAAGACAATATGAATGACTGGTTTGATGACTGGTTGATACGTGGAAATCATTTATAAAGATTGTAAACAGCTTCCTTGAAAACCATAAGGCAGATAACTACAAGAAATTTATAACTTAGCTTTTCAAACACTAGAAAGCACATGGACGTAATACATCATTAAAGATCAATTTATTAGATTCTCATCTGGATTTTTTCCTACTAATTTTATAACTGTGAGTGATGAACATAAAAATGCTTGCACCAGGAAATATTCATTACGGAAACACAGTCCAAAGAAAATAGGACTCTAGAATGCTGGCTGACTGCTATTGGAATCTCAAAACTGATGTAGTAACTACACCAGAAAATCAAAAGGAAGCAAATTTTGGGCATATAGAGGTTGTAGGTATAATATTGTTATAGTATACTTTTCTCTTGTAACAAAGAAATGGTAATTACTAAAAAAACTATACCTAATAGAAAGAAACTACGTACATACTCGAAAACAGCCTCAAAAATACTACAAGATTTAACATTTTCACGAATAGCAAAAATATATATATATAGCAAAACTTCTCTAGAAAGCGACAAAACAAATAGAACAATTGCAGAAATAATATAAATGGAAGCTTAAGTGTCTAAGTTTCCATATGAAGTCATTTTGATAGAAGACTTTTACGACCACGCGTAGGATGATAATAGCTTACCTCAAAATTCGAAAAGTAAAACACTTAACACGAGTACGGATTAACAAGGAAAGTCCCCCAACCCGGAAACTCCCAGTTTTAATTAAACTTGGCAGTTAAGTAGCCCTAATAAAACTATGAAACTATGTAATAAAAACGTATTAAGAAATGAAAAGCGTCTTTGAAATTCGGTCTATTTATGGTTTAAATAAATTATTCCGTAATCGTTCTATGAAAAAATATTGATAAATATAGGCATATAGACTTTTATGAGAGACATCTAAAAATGACAAAATCTATACTTCTAATTCTTGAAGAAACACATACATACGGTTTCAGTGCAGTAGTTCAGCCGTGAAGACGTCCCATACAAATGGGTACGAAACGTCGGCAGATATACAAGTGACGCGGTTCCAGCTCGGAAGCCCAGAAACATATAGCAAATGCATACATATTCCCAACCATTTTTATTCGCAAGTGTATAATTCGACCTACTGCTTTCTGTCTCTAACAAATACGATTCGCAGTTCGTTGATCTTCTTTTTAATATTTAATTGACAAACTCTTTGTCTTCAGCTTAGTTTCTCATATTGTTTTGGTCATACTACTACTCTAAGTTCCCAAACCACCTCATTTTACCCCATTAGTTCCAAAATCGATTCTACACAGTCTGTCGCAGAGAAAACGAACTTTTTAAAATAGTAATTCTTAGTGGCGCCATCTATTTAAAAAATATGCGTCGATAAGGTAGATCTTTCACCAATGTTATGTCAAAATATCATGACATTCGACACTTTTTAGAAACAGAGAAATTGCGCATAAAGTAACAGTATATTCGGCATTGATCGAAAAATTAATTTTGAACATAAAGCCTATATCAAGTTCTATTTAAAACTCGATAAATTGTTTACTGAAACGTTTAGTTTGATGAAACAAGTGAATGATGATGGATGTTTATCATTTACGAGTGTGTATGAGTGGTAAAACGATTTAGAGACGATCGTATGGATATAAATGACAACGAACGTCCTGATGAAGAAAAATCTGTGGTTATAGAAAGTAACATAGAACTTGTGCGTGAATTTATGAGAAATGAGCCGAAATCCTCATTACGATACGTGAGAATGGAATTATATATTTCCAAAAATTCAATTCATCGCATTTCACGGCATTTGGGACTGAGAAAGATTTGTGCAAGATTTGTATCACACAAGCTAACTGAATTCAACACCGTACAGACTTGCTTAAAGACTCAAAAAAGGACGAAAACTTCAGGTATTCTATTGTAGATGGCAATGAGATGTGGTGCTTTCAATATGATCCAGAGACAAAGTTTTTATGATTCGAAAGCCGTAGTGCACAAAGAGTTTGTACCAACTAGTCAAACATTCATTGCTGTATATTATTTTAGTATTATGAAACGTCTTTTGGCGCGTATTCGTCGTATGCGCGCTCTATATTGTGATAATACGCCATCTCATAGCTCGACGCTTATCACTGATTTTCTAACTACAAATAGCATGCTAACCATCAACCATCAGCAGATTTGGCCCTCTGTGATTTCTATCTATTCTCCAAACTACGTTTGTCGATAAAAAGACAGCGTTATGCCGCCGTCGAAGCTATTAAAAAGTCGTCGACAGCGATCTTGAAGGACATCTCTAAAGATGAACTTAAAAATTCATTCGACAAGTTAATTCAGCGTGCATTGTATTGTAGTCGAAAGCAACTACTTTGAATATAATAAATGAATTTTACCAAAATAGTAAGCTTTCGTTTTTATTTTAAAAAAGCTCCATTTTCTCTGAGGCAGACTGTATATGACGCTTTAAAATATTTTGTTGTGGTTTTTTTAACATAAAGCATTATGGCTATGTACAATATCTGGCTGTAGTTTTGTAAGGAACAAATTAAAAAATACAACACAGATAAGTGCTTTTCTTAATAAAGATGCGTATTAGTTCACAGACATTTTTCAATTTATTTGTTGTTTCTTGTATGTTATTACCTACTGTCAACGTCACCGTATTATCAGCAAACGTACCTGCAGTTATCTTCACAACACCTGTAAATTAGTTATGTAAAATAAATAGATTGATCCAACGACAATCCCTTGGGAAACTGCAGCACTAATCCCCCTCAGTCCCAAACAGTTTAGCTCTGCAATACTGATACTATTAGAAGCAATTTTATATAGGATCTCGGTAGTAGGTTATTTCATTTCCAGATAACCACTCGTGCCAGATTTCATGGAAAGCTTCAATGACATAGAAGAAGATCGTTACACATATGTGACTGCCTTTTAAAGATCTTTCTATTACATCAGTGATTCGGCACACTTGATCTATAATAGAATATTTTTGTCTAAATTCGAATTTATGATCTGAAATCAGCTACCTTCTTCAATGAAGGGCTTCAATCGTTTCAATTATAATTTAGAAATAATCGTTAACAGTGATATGGGTCATTATATTTTATCCGGTTTTTGCACATTATTTTCGTTTTGCCTTTCTAGTTGCTTGGTATATGTTTCAGATTGAAAGAAACATTAATGTTCTTAGGCAAGCATGGCAATGGTTGTACATATAGGGACAACAATACACTTTATATAATATCAATTTTAATAAAACACTAATTGAAGCTTTTAAATCGAATTAAATCTCATAAAAATTCGCATACTAAATATGTGTCATTATTATAAAAGATTAGTATTTTCTTGTAAAATCAAAAAAAAAATGGTTCTAAAAACAAAGCAAACGTAACACGAACGATGTTCAACCCACACTGTATGACAGAAATAGAAGAGAATAACATGATACTTACAATTAACTATCCTTATACTTCACATTAAGTAATTGTTCAGTGGGGGGCGTGGATAGGTAATACTAGCAATACTCGATAATGATTTGTATTTGAAATCCTTTTAAACGAAATTTACATTATGTATATATGTATGTATTAATTTATGAAAAGAATTAATACCTTCTTCTTCAATTTTTAATAAATATATGAGTGTAAAAAGTTTATAAACACAAAGATAACATTTTTCATATGAATTTGAGTTCTATAGGATAGTTCTAGATAGAAATTGCCTAGTTTTGTTCGTATTTTATAATTATTAAGGTTTTTCGTTGAATTTTGAAAAGTATATTTTAAAGAAAATATATATTTCTGTATGGAAGATTTAAAAGACAGAAAGGCATGTTCCTAGATAATTTGAGTATGTAAATAATGAAAATCATAATTATTTCCTTATTTATAAATAAACCGAATTCTTGTTAATTTATTTATATAAGATATCTTTATGTTTTTGTTTTTTGAAGTAATTTCATTGGATGGTGATAGCCTTTTGTCCTATTGTTATAAATACTAATAAAGTTTGAAATCGAGAAGAAAATATCTGAAACCACGGTAGGAAATGTATAGTAGTGTGAAGCAAAAATATAAGGTTATGTGTCAGCAAATACGTACACTATCTGATTTAATTTTATTATCAAGTTTATCAAGTGTTATTAAGTTTTAAAATATCCAGAACTGATGTTAAAAACACTATAATATTAGTGATTTCCTGAAGAGTATAAATATTGTTCTACTTATTATAATAACAAATAACTCATTTATAATTTTACTTATTATAATTATGATATAGGTGTACAGGCGCATATCTTTGACATTTATTTATTAACAAATATTTTATTTATTTGCTTTTAAATTCCCATAAAACATAAAATTTGTAAACACCGTTTTGTGGTGAATAGATAAATATAAGGGTTGAGTAAACAGTTTTCCGGCGCTAGGCTGAGTAAGTGCGGAAAAATCTATCTCTAATAATAATATGATTTATTATGTACTGAACATTAAATCACATTATATAAAATATTTGCCGAAATAATCTTGTGTCGACCCTCTATTGAGATAACACTATTCTCAGACAACAATAATTCATTGTTGAAATTTCCATTCGGATGTATACCATTCTTCTTAAAATGTAAAAATTTCAAATTTTAGTTTGGACCAAATTAAAGTTATTTTGAAGTAACTGTCCATTACGCAAATGGTAAGTTTGAGTATAATGCTTTAAATCATCAGAACATGTTGTGCAGAAAATCCAAATGGTTATTTATGTAAATCAAAAATAATAGTGAATCCAAGCTTGATCATTGTGAAACACCAGATTAGACGACAAATTTAGAAGAACAAAAGCCATTGCATTTGCATCTACAATGCAAGTAAAATGATACTAAAGACAGCAAGCTATTTTCTTATGCAGAAACGGGCCCTGAGAATTATCTTTGGGTTGAGTTATAGGGATTCCTGCAGGGAACACTTTAGGAATAACTCGATACTATTTATGACATTTATATATTAGATCTCCTATGCTTCGTTGTCAGGAACAAAAACGCCTTTTCGAGTGGCAATGTAATTCATAAATATGATACACGAACTGACAATTACTTATTACCTGCTTCACATGCAAAATCTATGTTCGAAAAAGGAACATATTTTATGGGATGTAAATTACACAACAATTTACCACTTTCTATTAGAAATATCACACACTTCTGTATTTGTAAAAGCAACCTTAAACGGTACCTGCTTACAATAAGTTGTTATTGCATAAATGACTTTTTCTGTCCAAATTTATAATATCTTTGTTCTTTTGAGACGTGTTTCTGGCACATGAGTGTGTACGTAATATGTATTGGCTGCAATTTTTATATGTACTGATATGTATTGTATGCACTTTGCTTTAGAAATAAAACTTATTATTATTATTATTAAATCCAAAATTATTCATTTTGCTATTAATATTGTATGGCTAACTGATGATCGAAAGCCCAGCCAAAGTGTGTGTAAATAATGTTCATATGAGCATGAGAATTCATGGTAGATCTGCCTTTTACAAATCATAAATTATGTGCTAATGGAAGTTTGTGGTGAACATTGATATAAATATTCTTGTACAATATCTACTCGATACCTTTCAAAAGTTTGAAAAGACCATAGTAAGTCTATAATTGTACAAATTCCATTATGCTCTTTCTTGAATATTGAGTATACTCTTATTGGTTTCCGCCTTGAGGAAAAGCAGTTGGTTTTCAGCGTTAAATCGAAGATGATAGATGCTCAATGAAACAAAGAATACAATGGGGCAATTAATAAACCACTGCTTGGCTACATTTCAGTGCAATTTTACTTGCAAGTGCATCACTATCAGAAACGTTGGAAACACAAAAAATTATAAGGTGTAGTATTATTCAATTTTATATACGTGATATCATGAATAAAATATTAAAAAAAACGTTTAATGTGCCAGGATTGATCAGAGTCATGCATTATGCCGGGAATTCTCGAAGTACCTGCTCTTAGCTGTATATAGCGCCTAAAATTTTATATCGCGATTTTTAGATTTTCTGCAACCAACTGTGAAGACAGTTTTTACGCATGATCATTAGATTTTTCGTAATATTTCTATCTCTACTAAATTCATTATAGAAACCGAAAGGAGTTTTAGGTTTTCATTTATGGTGGTGGTATTGTTTTAGGTTAAGATTTTTCTAATTTGTGATGTGAACCAGTGTGGATACAAAAGAGAATAAAAATTATACTGTAGCCGTTATTTAATATTATATAAAGGTTTTTATAAAAGAATTCTACACATCCGTCGACATCAGTACAATACTTCAAATCTAACCAATCATTGTACAATTTTACAAAGTTAGTTTACGTTTATTATTATTAGATTGAAAAGTAGTAATTAATGTTAGAGGTTCATGTTTTACTTGACAACCGCTTGATATATTTAAGGAAGCAAACCGTAAAGTGCCTTGATAATATAAACGGTACTGTGAAAGTCCTGCTGTACCTTAAATGTAGCTGAAATATTGCTCAAAACAAACATGTTTGGATTCGTACTCAGATAGTTCACATAAATGGACCCATTGAAATCACAGATAATTAGAGAAGACTGTCAAGTAAATACACCCTCAACGCACCCAAGAAAACCACAATACAATCAATATTCGCACCATGTAGCATGTAAATTAATAGGTTACAAAATACAATTTATGATGTCATACACAAGTACACTTGCATATGACATCGGTCAAAAGGATTATGGTGTGTAAATTTGTATTTACAATCTCGCTATTTATTTTTGTATTCACTAATTGCAAAACATTTCCCAATTGCCATAAATATGTACGAAGTTTAACTTCTCGCACTAGTGCAGGAAGCAGAAAGTATTTAAAGTCAATAAATCATTATTACAATAATGAAGTGCAATTACTAAAACGTTAATTGAAATTGAATTTTAATAATTAAAACTTTCCATTATGTATTAGAAACTATTTAAAAAAATCCAGCCCCATCTATTATCTATATTTATAAGTGTTAATTATGTAGTTATTGTATATTATAGATAAGAATTTAATAAATTAACTGTCTATACAAAGTTAGTGAAATGACAAATATGTATAAGAATTATGGTGTTCCATAAGTTTCTTTGGTATCATGCTAAGAATGATTTTAACCGACTGTGTGAATATGCAGTATTATCTATTAGTTGTCTATGCCATCTGTTTCAGTAGTCCTGGAGCTCTTTTAAAGTACGTTTCGTTTTTAAAACTTTTTTCTACACCGTTCAATATGGATAGCCAAGTATTATTTTAAAAAGGTAATAGTGCAAAAGATAGTGCAGACGAGATTTGTACCGTTTACAGGAGTGGTGCTACGACTATTGCGACCGTTCACAAATGATTTAGAGCACAGCAATGACGCAAGGCAAAGTAACATAATCATCTGACCAGGATAGGGTACGTAATAGTGAAGTTTGGGTTACACATTTATTGAGGGGGCCGGCATCACGAACCTCGTCTCTACGTGCGATTTTATTCTCCAGCGACATGAAAGAGATTCTTTCTCAAAAAGCTTCTCACTGGAAAGGAGCAAAATGTGCGTCGAAAACGCACTTTTTCTAAGGACAATATACCTTCGACTATAGCCAAGCCTAGACTTCCTCCGAAGAAAATCGAAAGCCGCCATAGCAGAAAAACTGTCAGAATTGGCGAACCGACGAGGTGCCATTTTTCATCACGACGGTGCAAAATTGCATGCATTGGCTGTAAGAGAAAAGCTGTTACTGTTTGTTTGGCATGTTATACTGCATCCTCCGTACCTTAGATCTTGCTCCATCAGATCATTAGAGATAAACGGTTCCAATCCGTAGGCGAAATAAAAGCGCTCCTAGAGAAATGTTTTGCAAGTAAGCACCAATCATTTCGGAAAAAGAGAATAATAAGGCTTCCTGAGAGATGGAAGAAGATGCTAGAGCAGAACGATTCATATACAACGCAATAAGTTTACCATAATAACATAAATAACAACAAATATCATTTATTCATTTTGTATCAAAAAAAGAAAAGAAACTTATGGGATACCTCAATAATATCGTCAAAATATATTATAATATAGAGAACTAATAAAACTGGTAAATGCAACAATAAATCCTTAAATTTTTATTTATTATACTGAATTTTATAGTTAACATTGAGGTATACGACAAAGTACCCGAAAATAACCGGAATGACAGCGCTGTAGATGAGGCTTGCCTAGCACGCATTCCTGCGACTAAGTACGCGTAACGCAACTTGTTCTGCGTTCGCTATAGTTAGTTCTTTCGCCGAATAAAGTTGTATCTTGTTACAGAGCATTTTTTTGTTGAAGCATTTTCGTTTGCTCGTCGTTTTTGGTAATGTTGGACTTAAGTGAACAGCATGCTACCCAGTCAGACAGTTAATTAGGAATTCTATTTGTATGTTCTGAGAGGACTGCGTAACAGCCTTATCAGTTCATCAATTCTTGGCTAAAAGCAACAGGAGTCCTTTACTTTATGCCTCCTAATCACCTGATTTTATCCCGTGCGACTTTTTGTTGTTTCCATGAATGAAGAGGGACATGAAAGGACATCGTTTCAATGACATGTAACATGTGAAGAAAAAAGCGACCCATCAGTTCGCAGCTATAAAAAAACGAGTTCTAACAATGTTTCCAACAATGGAATCATCGATTAGACAAATATTGTATATAAAGGTAATATTAATGGACCCTGTGGTTGATTAACTTAATGATTTAAGTTTGATATATAACCCTTTTCTACAATAAATTTCTTATTAATTCATGTACGGAGTTTATTTCTTGCTGAATTTGCCGTGGTTTCCAGGTAGGACACTGTTTAATTATACGCTGATGATGACAACTTAGTTGTCGAAATACATATACAGAATACTAAAATTACTGTGGAAAGGGATCATATATCAACCTTAAAGTGACTAAATGTATAAAGTTAAATGAAGAGTATATTGAAGGTGTCAAGGTCATTTTGTATAAAAAAATGTAATACAGGTTTTTATAGAGAAATTCCTGTTATCTTTGGGTACCCCCTCGTATATTGACATTAATTGTACATTAGTTACACTGTGTAATTGATTTACTAGGAATTTTATTTCCTTCTACAATAGAATGAACAGAAGTAGAAACGTCTTAAAACCATTTGTTTGTTGATGGTATAATTTTGTCAGCCATGTTTATTGAACAGAGTCTCCTACATATTCCTCTGCCACAGAAGACGATGTCTTCCCTCCAAGCTATTTAACTGTTAAGAAATCTCAACTGCGATTTGTTAGTAATTTAGCTAAGCTTTTTGGAAAACAGTGACCAGTATAGTCTAATGGAGTATTCAATTTTAAGAATTCAGCAATGCCAATCGCCGACAAAATATTAAAAAGTTAAAATATCCTATTATTAACACTGCCTAAAATTCATTAAAATACATAAAATTTTATAAATAAATTAGCAGAAATAATGACTTCATTAATAAATTTATTTATTTATTCTATCTGAGAGAATCAAAATGTAAAAGTTTATTGTATTTTGAAATTAATGTTATTATAAATTAATAAGCAAAACTTGAGAATTTACCTGGTATTTCTTGAAAATATGCTAACAAAAACTGTTCTGTATATATTTTATTTTTTTAATTTGAACAATTTCATACATTTTTGCACTTGCTCGTGCTTTAAACCTGTTCTCATGCGCGAAGTTATCTTCGCGCACTTAGTTTGTAAATAACTATTTTCGTGTTATGTCACTAAAACACCACCATCCGTAGATAAACTAAATTAAATTTTCCATCCCATCTGAATGCACAAAGAAAACATTACTTTTATTACTTATAATATAAATTGAAAAATATAAAACAAAAATTCAACAGTATATTAAATTTACCAATTTTGCATGCCCCAGAGATGTTTTTAAGTAAAGTAAAATTCCACGAATAATAAGAAAGAGTGTAGATTAAGAACGATGATGAAATCTTCTTCGTGGTATTTATTGAATACCTAGAAATATGTTCTAGAAAGTCAACTTAATTCTACATTAAAAAGCATTAGCTTGATTGAAGTTAAAAATCGCATACCATTTCTAGACGGCTTTGTTATTAAAAACAACAATAAAATGAAAATTGACATATACGAGGGTAGCCGAGGGCAATACATACTGTTATCTCCGATCTAATGATTGCATCGTGAAGTTTGTCATTTTTGATAATATATCATATTTACCTTGACAGTTTTATTATCCGGTCGTTATTTCTATTGTTGACAGTAACTTGAAAATTTTATGTCAGCGAAAAAATAAAATTAACTTGCAAACATTTTCGTGCAATTATTTTTCATAACTTTCAGCGTGGAATATCTCAACAAGAATGCATCGACGAGCTGAATTCTTTATATGGTGATGAAGCACTATCAAAAGCTACACTATATCGTTGGTATAGTGAATTTAAACTTGTCCGGCGTTCTTTGGACGATGAATTTCGTGAAGGTCGTCCCAAAAATGTTATTGTGTCGGAAAACATTAATGCAGTGTCTGAATTGATAGTGCAAGACCGTCATGTGACATACCGTGAGATCGAGGCATCTCTAGGTATTAGTATCACCGGCGTGCATAAGATCCTGCATGAACATTTATCCGTTAAGAAGCTATGTTGTTAATTACCACATAATTTAACGACCATTCAAAAAAGAACTCTCATCGATTGGTGCCAAGAAATGCACAAAAATACAATGGCGATGTTTCAAAGAACACTTATAAAGTCGTCACAGATGAATCTTGGACCTATACATATGAGGCCGATAGTCAATAGCAGTCGACTGTGTGGGCATTCCAAGATGAGCCAAAACCAACAAATGTTGTTCGCCCTCGAAGCACATCAAAAGAAATGGTCGCCTGCTTCTTCGGAAAAACCGGTCACGTTGCAACTGTGCCTCTTGAGAGTCGTACAATGGCCAATTCCGAATGGTATACAACTATTTGTTTGCCAAAAGTCTTTGAAGAAATAAGGAAAACAAATCGAAAACGATAGATCATTCTCCACCACGATAATGCGAGCTCTCACAGGTCGGTTCAAACAATTGCATACTTGACCCGGCAAAACATTGAATTGATGAGCCATCCACCGTACAGCCCTGATCTGGCATCCTGTGATTTCTTTTTCTTCTCGCACACGAAGAATAAACTTCGTGGTCAACGGTTTTCTACGCTGGAAGAGGCAGTTGAGGCATTCAGAACTCATATTTTGGAGATACCGCCTTCACAGTGGCAGCAATGCTTTTCGGATTGGTTTAAACGAATGCAAAACTGCATTGATTTTTATAGAGAATATTTTGAAGGCCAATAAAACTATTTTCGATAATAAACAATTTTTTTTGTTTACTATTCCCGAAATATAAACGGCTACCCTCATACAAGAAAGATATCAATGTAAATCTGGTGATTATGTTAAACTATATTAATGTTTTGTACACAGAATGGCTGCTTCTAATTTTCTATGAAATAGTTCGTACCGATTTTTAATTATATTGTTAAAATAGCTAAATGTAATGGGTTCTACCTTAGTATAATTGCAATAAAGTTCACAACTGAACAATCTTAGAAACCTTTGAAAGAGAAACTTGTCAAAATTCTATTCCACGTGTCAAGAAATTTCAAGAACATATTTAACGTCTAACTTTATAATACGTGTTCATATAGTCAAATACATATATTAGAGAATTCTTTCGGTTATATGTACAAAGCATAAACTTGAAATTGAATAAAACTCAGGAACATATGAAATCGCACGTAATCAGCGTGATAGAAAATGTGTTCCGTAAGCAAGACAACCAATTAGTATTCCTTTGAAAGGACATCTACACGCCGAACTAGAATGGATTTGATAAATCAATATACTTAAGAAATCTTGACAAATTTTTTTTATATTCACTAATCGCCAAATGTCATTTCTCAATTATCATACGTGTGCGTGATGTTCTCCCACTGGTGCGTGAATACGATAATTTGAATTAAACTTTATTAATTAAAATTTTGCAAATTTCACAATTTTTTATTAAAAACTAATTAAAGAATGCTATCTCAATCTCAAAATTTTACTAAATAAGGTAATTCTAAGTAATGAATCAGGAGAAGCTTCATTAATAAATTGATTTATTTCCTCGTCTGAGAAATTCATTGTATTTTGAAGTGTCGGTGTTATAAACTAATAAAAAAGGCTTCAGAATTGAGTAAATCAACTTGGTATTTCTTGAAAATTTACTAAGAAAGAATTTTCTGTACACATTTTAATTTTTTAAATTTTTCACCATTTGATAAACTTTGTAGATTTGTTTTGATTTAGCTGGTAACAAATTATTGTACAAGTATTACCTTTGCATATGAAATATCAAAATATTTACAAAGTACTTGAATAATTGTTAGCTGTCAATTCCAATTATACTGTAATAAATGAAACTCAAGTTGACAAAATTAAATTTACCAATACTTTAAATATCAACATATTGTAAACGTTTTACTATATCAAAATTAATATATATTTTGTTATTATATAATTCTCCAATTTCACCATTCTTTAAATATAACAAATAGTTATCACTTAATGTTTGAATTTTGAATGTTTTACCATTAACCTATCATATAATATTACTTCGCCAAAGGGTAGTACAAATATAAACGTACTATTTATTAATAAAATTTTGCTCGTTTCAATAAATATTGTACAAACTACGTGTGCGCAGACCTATTCTAGCAATCGTCTAAATAAAACCTGCGCTTATGTTGCAAAGTTGTTATCGGGCATTTAGTTTGTAAATAACTATTATTTATTCCAAATATTCTTCTTCAACAGAAATATCATCATTTGCACATTCAAGTGCATTGAATGGCTACGAATTTATAAAAAATCTTTAAAATTTCGCCTGTTATAAGATTCAGAGACATCGAGAATGAACATGAAACAAAGAAGTAAGTTAGAAGTTACAGAAATAGATGAGACGGAAAGATCTGCTAGAATATCACGTCTAAATAGGATAATTAATGAAGAAATAAAAATCATAATTGAAGATATCAAATTAAAATAAATTGTTTGGTACCAATTTGTAACATGCATGATTGAAAAGAGGTTGTCCTAAAATCATCAAATGAATACTAAAAGAAAAGAAAAAGAGAGATAGACCGAAAATAGCAGGACCGAAGGATTAGAAGAATAAATGAACTATAGAAAATTGGTAATTTTGATGGAGCCTGTGGTTGATTAACTAATCACTTGAGGTTGATATATAACCCCTTTCGACTGTAATTTTCTTACTCTGTATACGTGTTTCGACAATTAAGTTGTCACCATCAGCAGATAATTAAACAGTGTCGCACTTTGAAACTCCCATCTGTACTGTCGAAAGCCAAAACGCACACCGTATGTAGAATATGAAAATTACTGTGGAAAGTAAAAATTGCATGAGGACAACTCGAGAAATAAAAAAAATAACGTCGTGAAAAGCTTTAAACAGAGTATACACATAGCAAATTGGCAAATTATCTATTATGTAGGACACGATATTTAATTATTCTCATTGAAAGATTCGGAAAAATGCGCTTTGATAATGTAGCTTTTTAGATAATGCAGCCTTAACACAGAACTAAACGATTATTTAATTTTGAGTTTTCTTTCATGAAAACGATCGAAAAATAGTTATCATATCATATAGTATATAATATAACTAGTTTATTTTATCAAAATTATCTTAAACGAAATTGTTGCATAAGTTGTGCCCTTTTAACTTGAAGAATTAATTGCAAGGACTACATGTTCAATTGAAAGACATTAACTTAGAACATTAAATTAATCATTGTGGTAATAACAAGGTTTGTTTACGCTAACAATTAGACGACCATTGTTTATGGTTTCATTATGAAGACAATTAACGAGTCATCAAAAATATTAGAGATAACCAATTTACATGCAACGTTTGTCATAGGATGCAACTCGATGTAATTTTTCGTACAATTACCTCATAAATATCTCTAATAGCTTCGGCAAGTTCTACTCTTGTATGTGGACGGTTTTTAAATATTCTATTTTCAGGCGTGATGTAATCCAAGATTGTCAAATCGGTAGTTCGTGGCAGATGGTACAATAATTTCACTCATTTACTTGCCTTATAGACTGTTGCAATATCCTGTTGGCAACATTCTCATGGAGCCATGTAGTTTACAGAAAATGGTTAAAATAAATTTCGATTATTTCAGCATCCAGAGTGTCATTAAATAATACAGAACCAACTTGAAATATTTGTTGTTGCTTTTAACTGAAAAATCGGTGTATGTTAAAACAACGCAACCAGCGCGGTTTCACTTGACTTATTCGTACTACCTTCCTACGTTTGAAGACAAAAATTCATGTATTTCCAGATCATAAAAGATTTCGATAGTTAGTATTTCATGACCGAAGTTGGTTCAGATATTAGTTGTGTGTTTCTCATTCTAAGAATTTCGAAATATTGACTACTTTATTTGAAATATGTATACCGACCTAGAACATTATGATTGCCAAAATATTTTCATGCCGTTTTAGATCGTACATGAAGATTATCCAATACCATATCTTGGAACGAATACGAACGGTCTAAAATATAGTAAGCAACTGATGCAATCATTACAAAAAACTGAGCGCTGCAAGGGTTACAATCACCAGTGCTAAAAAACGGGGAAATTCCATTTAGCAAGCAAGCAAAGTACATAAAAGTAATGTTTTACTAATGATTCGCATAGAATTCTGATATTCTAGCAAATATTAGTAAAGTAACCGTTATCAGTTGCTGTAATAGAATCTTAGTTTTGTGGTATTGCAAAAGGAAGTATTAAAGCAGCCATGGAAATGGTATGAAACAGATCTCAGTATAAGTGGAAGAACTCTACAGGTTAAAAACAGACAACAAAGTTGTTTAGGAAATGGTTTCCAATATTTGCAAGGGACCTACTGAACAGGAGTAACAAGTAATCTCAACAAGCACATTAACAATATGAACTTCACGGAACAAACAACATGTAAATTCGATTAAGAAGCAGAAACCACGATTCACGCAATATGTGAAGAACGTTGTTTCTGCAAATTGAGGATAAATATCCTGAAGTTGAAATCTATCCAGAAAAACTGCTCTCAAAGTTGCTAACTCTAATTAAAGAGATGAGGCTTGAAAGAATACCCTAACGAGATATTATGACCACAATAGGCCTTTTAGGTCTATTGTCGTCCTAATATCTCGTTAGAGTATTTTTTTCATGCCTCATTTCATAGACCTAAAAGGTCTATTGTGATTCTTCTTTTCTAATTTAGATAGCACGCATCTTTTCAACAATTTCAGAAATCCGAAGGAAAGAAAATCTGTTTGATATGACTAAATGAGCAAAATAAATGATGTCTGTTAGTGATCTCATTTTTTACAATGACATTAGTTATACAATTTGAAATCTCGAAATATTTTCCTGCGTTCTTAACTTCTTCATTTATTAAAGAATTATTAGATTGGACCGTGTACTGTGAACTTATAGATTAATAAATGAAATTAATTAATTCTCAACTATTATTAGTAAAAACGCTCTGACATAAATATTTATAAAAATATTGTTTCTACTAATTTTTGTAATTAGTGCATTCTGTCCTTTTTGCGCAAGATTAATCAAATTCTTTAAGTTATAAAGCAACAGTAGGTAGATGCAAGACACGATTATTGACTAACAATAAATTTGAAGCGTAATTGTTCTAAGCTTTTCAGTGCAATTCCTGTCACGAGTTAATCACTAATATCATTACAGAATCTAATTTTCTTTTCATTCCATCTAAGTTCCACTGTCTGCCCGCGTAATATTGCCGAATGGCAAAATATTCGCCCGAGAATAAAGCACGTCTATTTCACTTGAAATCTATTTTTAGACTTCACCGCCTCTCACTCAGTTCAGAACTTTCCACTCGCCCCTTTTCCAAGAATTCTTTCCTCACGATGTAGAGGGTAGTTTAATGTCGCATACATGGTTCTGTCTCTCTTTCACGCCTCCACTACCACAACCGACGCCCCTGTTCTATATTTAGAACAGTGCCGAATTTCATTCAGAGTTTGCTGCATGGGTTGGTGTGACTAGTAGTGGAGGTGGCCGCAGCACCGGCTGGCGGTGGATGTGATCTCATCGTTTCCCCACTACCGTTGACCTACAGGAACGGCCCATGAGATCCTTTGGATTCACGACCATAGGTTTCGCAAACAAATGAATCTATAATTCGTGTAATTTATTATCTAATTTCCTCTTTTTAGCGAATAGGGAAAAAAAAGAGATGGAAACGTGCAGGTGGGTAGATATTGTTCTAACTAAAGACTATGAAGAATTGTGCACGTAATTCTTAAGAAAAATTTAAATATCTTAAATGAAAAATATTTTGGACAAAACTTGTTAGCGTACTAATTGTATGCTAAATATGAGAATTATTTAAGAATATTTCAGATCTAAAACGGTTTAGTATTTATAAACAAATAGTCTAATTTTGATACTTAATTTATATATTTGTCTATAAAAAATATATTTACTCTTTATCTAAATATAAATTTTTCAAAATAATTTTCTTTTATGTAACAATTTTCAAATGATTTCAGACTAATTTTTTTATAAAAATTAAATAAAAAATGTTTTATGAGATATCAAACATGATATCGACATGTAAGTTTGACTTGCTTTTTTTTATTTTAAGCCAGAAGGTATTTTAAAGCTGGTATAAAATATTAAAATTAATCAAGCAATTTCTACGTCATACTAATGCACGATATATTGAACTGCTATTGAACACCGAGTACTACGTGAAATTACGTTTTCATAAACTTTAAACAATAATTAGAAAATACATTTTTATTACTAGATATAGAAACTTTAATTATTAATGATTCAAAAAGGTGTCTAATTGCTGTTACTGTCCACTATAGTTTTTCATTCGGGCATATTCTTAAGTAATTTTCTGGAAATAGAGAGTGCCATATCGTTTTAATTTGATTTTCCTAAATTTTCGAAAGTAAAGATAGGTCATTCACGAAAATTTTTTTTCTCGTCGACCCACATATTTTCAATGGAGTTGGTACAATGGCTCTATAAAAACCAGTCCAATACGTAAATATTATATTTTTGTGAAAGATACACAATACTCTTATAATATTTTTTATCACTGTCTTCACATAAAAAATCCATCTCATTATTTCCAAATCATTATTCTCCACGCCATAAATTATATTTTTCAAAGCATACATTGTCGGTTCAGATAATTTTCTATAGCCATATGTATGTACTAAAGTAATTCAAGATATATACTTTTAGAAGATAATATCCCTAGCGCGATTGCTTTTGTCTCGAGCAAATGTTTACGTTTCTGTTGCGGTAACAAAATGTTGACCATTACTCATTTTCAGTGTACGTTATTTTCACGAAATCGATCAATTGTTATTACAAAATATCAACATTTTGTTTAATTGCTAGTTAAAGTTAGTCTTCATCTTTCTAAATAAGCTGATAGTACCATGACTTTGCCAAGTCAGAGACGCGCACTTTAAACCAGATTGCAGAATAAATGAATATTATTGCTAGATCCGGATAGAACAGAGTGTAAAATATAAGTAGTGTAGGTGGTGGTTTCTCTCGATGATATTTTGGCATCCATAAAACATTAGAAAAAGTTCGTCAGAGTGTAAAAAAGTAAAAGATCACAAAGACACTGACCCTGCCACACCTACGTGACATAATGTAGGGAGTCTTTTTCATAAATACATAATAGTCGCATCAGACTATTTTACTAAATGAGTCGAAATATATGTTTATCCAATCAAGAAGCTAGGACCATTGCGGATGTTATTGTAAAGGAGTTCTTCAATTGCTTCGGAGTATCTTTCTTGATCTTTCCGATCAAGGACGAAGCTGTGAAAATATGTGTGGGCTTTTGGAATTCGAAAACCACGTACAACTCCCTTTCATGCCCAATCAGATGGAATGGTAGAGCGAATGAATAGAACATTGATTAAATATTTATCAAAGGTCATCTCTAAACATCAGAAAGATTGAGAAGAGCGCTTACTAAATGCATACCGACAGCCGTTTAGTTCGGTTACTATAAGATTTAAAGTTTGGGCGTAAGCTTAGAGAGGGCCTTGCAGGAGAGGATTACATCAGTAGACTGTGGCCTAAATTAGATAATATTCATAAGCGAGCACGACATAATTAGTATTCAAGACGATAGAGACATAATGAAAGATGTCTATGACATTAACGCCGAAGAGAATAGCTACTGAACTGGCGATCTGGTTTGCTTATATAGCTCGCAATGTCGACGGGACTTATCTCTGAAGCCTAAGAAACGCTGGGAGGACTCACATGAGCTTCTAAAACGGAACAACAACGTCATTTATCGCAAAAAAAATGCAAAACCTCTTCAGAGGACTGTATATTTGTGCAATCGAAAACTCTGTACCATATCAATCTTTGGGGAGAATTGTACAGAAAGAGAGCATATGTATTACCTATAGTATCTGATCCTAGAAAGCGGAGAATTCAGTAGTCGCAGAAAGGCCCGCATTTAAGGTGTCATGTTATCTTCGTCTTCTTATTTTACTATCATAACCTAATCTGTATATCTCAAATTACATGATCTGATTTCAGACTTTTTTTGTTTCGTTAATTATTTTTGTCGATTTAATTCTACATTGTTTTTATTGTTACAATAGTACAAATTTTGGTATCAATAATAGGTATTACATCAAAACAATTTGAAATTCGAACATTAGAAATAAGTTCATATATACACACAAATATACAAAAAGCTATCATAGACATCAGTAGTCAGAAATTTCAATCAACAATACGAGGGAAGTCTGAAAAGTGTCCAGTCTATCACAGAAACAAGTGTTTTGTGTTTCTAGAAATAATAATCGGCATCTTGTTCTGCAAAGTAAGCTTTTACGAATGTCATGGACTCCTTATTCAATGAAAATATTTGTCCTTCGGTCGTTGGGGCCCAGTATACGGTGAGTGATCAATAAATTTGAATTCCAATTCGCTAATCTCTGCAATAGCGATAATTGAAGTGTGAGAGAAGTGCGTTGCCTTGGTTTCTTCAAATGCGGCTGTCTTTCCACAATTTCTGCCTTCGGCTTGTGAAATTATGATGGCTAGTATATGCCCGTTATTGTTTTTCCTTTTTTAAGATAATCGATTAACTCAACTCCATGACAACACCTCTACTTTTTAATCGACACCAAAACTCTAACTTACTTAGGGGTTTGGAAATGTTTATTGGAATGCGTTTTTAGCCACAAGTAAGCAAATGCAGTACCCATTGCGTATTTAACGGTCGTCTAGGACCATATGGTGAACCTTTCCGATGTTATTTGTGGTAGTTGCAGTTTTGGGCGTCTCGAATATTCATCGTTAACCAAACTGGTACGACCAGGTTTACATTCAGCTACCCATAGTTGCACTGCTGCATGGCGGTGCAGAATCACCGGACAGAGTCTCCATCTCGGCACTAATTTGCATAAGCATATATTACCTTTCAAATGTAAGGATTTAATGACGCCCGATATTTGATCTTTTCCATTTTTTGAGAAACACTATCATCGACTGATACAAGAGATTGTTAAATATCAACTGATAGTTAAACATAGTTCAACATTTTCAAAAATATCTTTCAACGCATGTACATTTATACCACCAGAATATTTTTAACTGGTAATACCATTCTCAGGTTTAGACTTGAAACTTTTCAGACTGCCCTCGTAGAAGATCTCATAACATAACCAAAATATGTCAGCCGATTAACCCAATCCCAACTATGATAACAACTTTCAAATCAACCCACAAAATATAAAAATTGTAGTTTTTAATTTTGGATATGTATTTTGAAAACTACGTTGTCATGATCAACAGTTGAAATAATAATACCACTCAGAGAAGTGTAGTGAATGTGTAGCATTCAAGCATTTGTATTCATAATTTCATTAAATAGCAAATTTCCGTTGTTACAAATTATTTTACTCTCTTGTCAAATCAAGATTTTTGTTTATAAAAAGTCTTTTTTTACCAACACAAAAACAAAACATATATTGTGGCAAAGAGGTTATTTTATATTACCTTTTATTCTACAGTTATAATTTAATTTAGTCTATATATTAAAACTTATTTAATTGTTAAGATTTTGTTTTAAAAAGTGTATATATGTATGTACACTACCGGTCATATTTATTTGCCTATCCAAATTTTATGTGTTTCCTGAAATACGGATTATCTTTCGAAAAATATGTATTATAATTATTTAACAATATTATTAGTGGAAGTAATTCCATAAGAATTTCTACGAAAATCTTAAATTGTTCATGATATATCGTAAAGGTGTCATAAATTGGAAAAATACCATAAATATTATATAGGCTAATCCCTACAGTATTAACAGTTTTACCTGCATTTCCGAAAGGTATTACCAATATTGTGTTATTGTACTAACTAATTACAATATTAGGATGTGTTATTCAAAAAGGAAAATAAATTTTATGTCAGTCATCGTTCATCTTTTGTTGCGAAAACAGTGAAACAGAGAGTTATTGTGAATATTTTAATGCAATGCCGAAGACGAAGGAATTATCTGTTGTGCGTGCTATGATAATTGCTTATCATCGTACGGGTAAAAGTAATCGCGAAATTGCAAAAGAATTACGAATAAATCGCAGAACCGTTGATTATAACGTTAAAAAATTTGAAGAAAGTGGTACATTTTCCAACAAAAGAAGATCTAGACGACGCAAAGCGACGACATCTGCAGATAACCGGCATTTAATACGGATAAGTAGACGCGATAGACGAAAAACAGCACCAGAAATTGCTGCTGAAATGAATAGAGCGCGTGCTAAACCAATTAGTGTGTCCACGGTACAGAGAAGGTTAAGGCAAGCGGGTTTATACGGAAGAATTGCTCTGCGAAAACCACTACTACGAAAGCAAAACAAGATAAAACCACTAAATTGGGCTAAAGAACATGAGAATTGGACGGTTGATCAGTGGAATAATGTGTTGTGGACAGACGAATCGAAGTTTGAACTTTTCGGTAGTAAAAGGCGAATATTCGTAAGAAGATCCGCAGGAGAAAGAGTACTGCCAGAATGTATTACGCCTACCGCAAAACATGGAGGAGGTTCAGTAATGATTTGGGGGTGTCTTGGTGGAAGATCTGTAGGCGATCTCGTCAAAATTGAGGGAATCCTAAGAAAAGAAGGCTACAAGGAAATTTTAGAAAATAACGCTGTTCTTTCAGGACTAAGGATTCTTGGCGAAAACTTTGTATTTCAACAGGAGAACGATCCGAAACACACTTCTAGGTTGTGTGGCGATTACTTGCGTCAACTAGAAGAGCAAGGGCAAATCTCTATAATGGTATGGCCAGCTCAAAGTTCTGATCTGAACCCAATAAAGCTTCTTTGGGAAGAATTGGACCGGAAGGTTCGAGAACGTGCTCTATCATCCACCACTGTACTGTGCGAACAACTTCAAGAAGCCTGAGCACAAATTACAGAAGATACACTGCAAAAATTAATTGAAAGGATGCCGCGGTTATGTGCCGCAATTATCAAAAATAAAGGTGGTCACATTGATGAATAATAATTAATGATAAAGTTTTTATATAAGAAAAATGTAACTATTGTATGTTTATTTTACACTATTGTATTGGTACAATAAATAAATTTTCAGTACACATTTGATAGTTTAATAATTTTGGCTAAAACTAAGGGTGGGCAAATAAATATGACCGGTAGTGTATATACAAAACTTTTCCGTTTTTCAATTAAACGTTAATTAAGTGTAACGACATTGTCTTCTGGCAATATATACTTTTAATTACATTTCAGACCAAAAATTTATTTTAAAACGTTTTAAAATATATTTTGACACAATGACAATTATTGGATTTCTTCGACGGAATTGTTTTCATTTAATTTGACGCACCGAACAAAATTTGAATGTCTTTTCATGCCTAAGGATTCTTATTTATTCATATATTTATTTAATTAAGAACAAATTAATTATTTCTTAGACGTTCTTTGATAAATGAAATAAATTAAAATCATCTCAACGGTTCGTGGCGTTGTTCAAGTTTATTTCACATTATATATTTAGATAGAAATATTTTTTTCTTTTTCAATTATACTTTTAATATAATAATACGTGCATTAAAACCGACGAAGCATTAACGATATGAAATGAAACAGACAAAATGATAAAAAGCATGGAATGAACGTGATTAAATATGTTTAACAGCTTGTAAGCAATAAAGATACCACCTTGATTTCATGACAGATATAATTCATATGTCAAGGAAAAAAGGTTTACAAAACTGTAATAACTATTAAATATTAAGATTATATGCATCAGTAGATTTATGAGTTTTATGAAAAAAAATGAAACGATTGAAGAGCGTACGTTAATAAAAGATGTACATATGTAGATGTAGAAAAAACCAAAACGTTCATGGGATAGAGGGTTGCCTTATATTTTGAAGGATAAATAACACCTTTAACCCTCCATCACTATAGTATATTTCGCTTACTGCGTTACTATAATTGGGTGTAACCCACCCATGCGTTTAAAGTGTCTGCGTTTCTTAACTGCCAAGTTCAAATATACATAAAATGTAATTTTTTGAAGTAAGGAACACTAAAATACCGAACAAATTTAGTTTTAGTCATAAATCTATTATTTTATTTCAACTTATATGTTGTTTATTCATTAAAAAAAGAAAACAAAAAAATTATTTTAAATGGATTATGTATTTCTAGTGATAATTAAAAAACTTTTTAAGCAAATCCCCTGCGGATTACTGAATTCGAAAGCTAAAAAGATAAAGAAAATAAAGTTATTTAATAATATTTTTGTAAACAAAGTAAAATTTTGCGTAAAAATTGAACTAAGTACCTACCAACAAAATTGTAGTCACTCATCAAACCCATCAAACATATCATCATGGTTTTCGCAGTTGTTTGTCAATTCTGAATGTGTTGATTGATAACAATTAGTACACAGTGGGTAACTGTGACTTTTACAAATAAAAATGTCGCACTTGCAGCATGTTGTTTTTGTTTTACGGTCCTTTTTATTACCGCATACCTGACAACGACTCTGTTTAAGTTTTTTGGCTGGTGGTGATATGTCTTCGGGTTCATTCTGCTTTCCAGAAAGTTGTTTGGTAAATTTTTGGCAGCTTATTTTGATATTAGTTGGCAATGTCTTAATTGTGCTACGTTTTTCCATATGTGGCGTAATAAGCATAAACGCCAAATCCTTGATGAAAGGTGAACGCTTTTTGTATTTTAGTGGTGGATTTTGAGTGCACAACAAAACAATACGTGCATTTATGGCAGCCACATTCAGCAAAGAGTAGAATATTACCAGAGGCCAGCGATTACAATTTCTGGCTACGTTATATGTAGAACATAACTCAATTATTTCGGGCAAACACTTTGGAACATCTAGCAGCTTACCATCTCTATGCATGGTAGAGAGTAATAAAACACACTTATTTTTTTTTGGAATGTACGATAAAATCGTACTTTTCTTTCTAAACCCAAAAATCGTCGAATAAGTTGCACGATTTTTGACTTGCGAAAACGAGGGTGGTAAGACTCTTTTGTTCTTTCTTATGGTTCCCACTAATGTCGTCTTTTTTTCTAATAAGTATTCACCTAGACCGTAAGACGTAAACCAGTTGTCAGTGGTTATATTCCGACCAGCACCTTGAAGGTGTTCGGTTATTCTTTTAACAACTTCCTCTGGCTTATTTAATAAATTATATGGTCCAAGCGGTTGTTGGCCACAATAAACTTCCAGCTTAGAAGTGCAATATGTAATAGAATCTACGGCAGAAAAGATTTTGATACCATACTTTGCTGGCTGGTTGGGAATATATTGCCTAAAACTGCATCGTCCGCGAAAACTTTCCAACTTTTCGTCAACCGTGATATAACAGACACAAGTAAAGTTTTTTTCACAATTTTGATTGAAAGTTTCAAAAAGTTCACGTATTGGTGAAAGTTTATCGAATTTTTGACGCTCTTGACGAGTATGCACATTGTTAATACGAATACATCTCAATAAAAACTGGAACCGATTATAGGACATTGTTGCTGCAAATATTTCCAGTCCAGTGCCATCTGAAGCCCATATATCTCGTACGTTAACATCTGACGACTTGTGCAAACCAGCGATATACAATAAACCAAGTAAAGCACTTATTTCATCTTTGTCTATAATACGTGCATTTCTCAAATCTTTGTATTTTACTTGCATCTTTAAAATATATGTATATGTTTGTATATTCCACAACAAGATCCAAGAAGTTAAAAAAAAGTTCCCAACTTTCAAATGGCGTTCTAACATTTTCTGAAGCTGATGTTACCTTTGAAACATTTACAAATATATTTTCAGCCGGTGTTCGCGTTGTTGGAAATGGATCTTTTCGCCATGTAGTTCCATCTTTACCGACGTATTGAATTTCATCATTTCCTTCGTCTTCTTCAAGTTCCTGCTCAGAATTTGAGTCATGACTGCTCACTATTTCTTGGTCACTTTCATCACTACTTTCACCTCCAATATCATCTTCCTCTCTCAAGTTAATATCTGATAAAAGTGACATCAGTCGCTCCTGCTCTCTTTCGTAAGAACTCATTTTTTTACTTGTTAACACTACGTGATACACTTTTATACTGATAATAAAAATTATATTGTCGTTTTATACGTACAAAAAACACAAAAAGAAACTGTTCATACCTGTATGTATGTATATAATGCCCATGGAATAACGGTACATCTATTCGTCATAACAGCAGTTGGGCTTATTCGCAAAAAAAGAAAGAAACACAAGTGTTTTTACTTATATTAGCGATCACTCAAAGTAATCGCTAAAACTATGTACAAGGTTACTATCAATGGGTATAAAACACCCAAAAAAATGAAACGCTATTACTATCGCGGGTATAAACCACCCAAGCTCTTTTTAAAATAAATTTTATATAAATATAATCTCGGATTAATGTAGTAGAATGTACTTCTAAACATAAAAAACCATTCAAAGGTGGATAACATTATAATAAAGGGACGATTTTCATAGAAAATTATATAGTATACTTAAAAGTTTAGCCTTTTGGGTGGAATCCACCCAGACGATAGTAACGGAGGGTTAACACGTTTCAAGTCCCAAAAAACAATTATCCGGCATATTTCCAACAGATACCATAATTTTTGCTTTCCTTAAAATTGGAAATAGTTTATTATATGTTATGTTTCTTTCTTACGTTTCTTTGCATGTATAAAACGATGCTATCAGTGTTTATATAGACTACAAAACACTTTGTTTTTCCCTTTCGTACCAATACAAAGGATGCTTTATTCGATATCGCTTCTGAATAGTAAGAAATGACTCAATAGATATACATTTTTTTGTAGTCAATTTCTTCATAATTTATTTTCTCTCTGCGATGCGTTTATGTATGTAAGCTAATATTTGGCTTTTATTCTTTGTTTTTGAAAGCAACCTCGACCGATTTAGAATTTTTATTTATTATTTATTCTGTTTATTATCTGATATGGGAAAGTAAAACAACTATTTATTCCGCAAAACACTAAACATATCCAAGACTAGAGCAGACATATGCATAATATATTGAAATAAGCTTGACCAGTTTTTCTAATAGATTTTGAAATAACACGAATTGTAAGTATTTTAATGTGATGTTTCCATATTTAATATTTACATTAATTTAGGAATTAAATTGTAAGTTCGCACAGCCGAAGTATATATATATTTGGTTACGTTCGATGCACTTTATTTGTTCCTGTTATGTTTCATTTTAATTGTTTTTAATAAAACAATTAACTTAACTATTAAAGAGTTAATTATTTCACTTGTTGACCATGTCTAAGTAATATGAATAAAACTGTTTTATGCAGCGTTTGTATCGGCAAACATTTACATAAATTAGAAATAATAAAGGACCTAACAGGTACCTTGCAGTACTCCGTTTGTCATCGTCAACCAATTAGAGAACGGTTCATTATTTTAATAAACAAATATTTGCTTGTAGTTTGTACATAAGTTGTTATCATTCCCTCGAATACAAATTCGTCGCATATACTCTACCAAAGCAAAAGCTTTGGTGAAATCTATAATTGCAATTGTACTTTAGTTGTTATTAATAATATTAATAAGAAGACTTGAAATAAAAATACATATACTACTTTAGTTTTTTATCTGCTAGAAATCTAGCAATTTTGATATTCACGTGAATGATATAAATTTCTTTAAAAACGAATATATACGTTTTATTATGTCATCTATCAATTTGTAAATAGAATGAAGATCGATGGTTGCTTTAGCAGCCTTTAGGCTGATAGAGTTCCAGGGAGAGTGCAGTAGCCAGTAGAGGGCACTCTACTTGAATACTCAAAAAATCGTGGTTACACTAATGCTAGTAACCAGTAGAGTAAGCTGTCAACTATCTGAGCTAGCTGTGTCTGGCACTTCTTCACTTTTTGTGAACTTCATTTTAAAACGTTTGATTTTTTAAATACAACATTCATAATACGAGTACATCGCATAAATTATCAAACATATTCCACTAACTATGATTCTTTACCTAGTTGGATGAGACTACACGGGTAGAATAAGCAAGTTTTTGACAGTGGTGGAAGCAATAGAGTTGAGCTATTTTCCCACATATGCGACTTCACTCTACCAGCAACTAGCTACTCTACTATATTCTGATCGTTTTTGCACGTTTACATGGGTAGAGTTACTCGACTCTACCAAGTACTCGCTACCCGTCGCTAGCCTTAATAATTTGGAATATTGGGTTTACTTTCTTTTTCTATACACACACACACACACACATATATATGTATATATATATAGTATGCATATATATATATATATATATATATATATATATATATGCATACTAGATATGTAGATAAGTAGATTGTTAATTATTCGCAACAATATCTCTAATAATTCTCAAACGCACATTTTTAATAGTTTTATAGAAATGTTATCATATCCCATGCTTTGAGTATCTTTAAGCCCAACATTGAAAATCGACTGATATATACGAACGAAATTCTCAGTCTTTCAAACAATAGTTATCGAAATTTAAGCACATACCGTTTGTAAGACTGTTTGCTTTTTATATATAAAGTTAACTGTTTTTAACTTGTTTTGAAATGTAGAAATAACGGATAGTACACGTAATCAGTGATTAAGCTTTTTGTTTTTAAAAAGGAAAACAAACGAAATCAAAACTAGTTGAGCTGAAGTTTGATGTCAGTCTTCATCGATTGCAACTAGAGACGATGTACATTTGAATTTAAATGCGGTAGGATCAGTATATTTGATAAACAACGCAGTGTACACCCAAAAGGCATACACGCTCCAGAAATTATTACAAAAATACAATGCTAGATGACCGTCATATGACATTACGCGAAGTAGCAAAGTCTTTAGACATTTCATACATATCAGTAATTTCGATGGATAATTGATTCAGTATGAATAATTACGTGCAAAATAGATGCTGCGGACCACAAACGCGAACGAGAACGTATTTTAATCCATTTAATGGTTGATGAAACCTGAAACTGAAAAGAGTGTTCCAAGAAAGGCAAATACTATGCAGTCGGTCGGAAAGGTTATCGTTACTGTCTTTTGGGACTGCAGTGAGATTTTCTTTATCGATTATCTTCAAGTAAAACGATGACAGACGAATATTATGTATATTTTTATATTAACTGTATAAAGTGATACGGAACAACAGGCCGAACATAAAGAAGAAATAAATGCTTCTTCCTAGGACAATGCATGTGTTAATAATTCAACTGTTTCAACAAAAAAAATCAAAAAAATATACGGATTAATTTCAAACTAGTTCCAGCTTTTTCGTGAGATTTACCTCCTTCAGTCTTTTTTCCTAACCCGAAAACGTGATTAAAGGTGACTATATTTTAAATAGATAAAGTTGACTTTTCCGAAGAAATGAAAAGGTTTGAATATCGATGGCCTAATTCTAATGAGTTACAAGGAGAATATCTTGAAAAATGAAATAATTTTTTGTCTAAAAGTTTATTTTCTTGGCTTTAGGTTTACTAACTACTGATTTGTCCTCGTCTATCTAGACAAACTTGAATTACTTTTCTGACTGATTAACTGTAGTCCCTAATCACAATTCACTTTCAGTAATAAAATAAATAAAATAAATTTTAAATAGTACTAATTCTTATTAATTCCGATTGGAGGAAATAAATGTAATACTCTAAATTGAGGAAAAAAAAGAATATTACCTACTTCATATTTTATTTATTAATATTAAACTTTCAATATTAATTAACTTTAAGTAATTCATATTATAAAAGATCCTTAAAAAGAACATAATACCAATTGCATAAACAACAAGAAATAATTTTACCAACTTAGGAAAGATGATAATTAAACAATAACTAATACAATGAATTAAAATAAAGCAGTTATATATAACAGGAACAATTATGTTATCATTCTAATATCAATAAGTGAAGCTATATCAGAAGGTTCTTTCGTAGCATCTTTACCAAAAATGTCCTCAATCTTTTTATTTATATCACTATCTTGCGTAAAATTATCGTTTCGATCTTCGCTTTCTTTATTTTCTTTTATATCGTTCAACGGAGGAGGAGGAGGCGGAGGAGAATAATTCATATAATGATGTTGATCAGGGGGCGGATATTGATCTGGTGGAGGTGGTGGATAATGGTCTGGTGGAGGGGGCGGATAATGGTGTGGTGGAGGACCGGGAAAATGATGTGGCGGTGGAAGTGGATGGTAATGTGGCGGTGGATGGGAATGATGGTGTGGTGGAGGTGGATGTGGATCATAGTAAGAAGGAGGTTGTGGATAGGAACGACGGGATGGTGAGTGGTGAAATGAGGATGAACGTGGTTGATGATGACTACTAAAATATGATAGTTCTGAATGCTTCTTATTATACCAATAATTATCTAATGCCTGACGAACTCTTCGATCGTGATAAGATGTAATAAAGGCTTTTTTTGTTTCGTCATTGGATGCGGTAGAAGTCTCTTCTCCTAGTTTTTCATTAACGATCCTCATATCACTTAAAGAAGCATCAATTGCTTTCCTGTTGATCACTTTATTAAAGTCAGCATTCTTTGAAATATAGAGTGGTCTATTTGGAAAAATTGTATTACTGTCTTGATTAACATCATCTATGGAAATTGCTTTTCTTTTTCTTCCTATATGGAATGCACCTAAAATTAAGATATTTTGTCAATTGTGCATAATCTATAAAATATATAGAAAAAAATCTAAATAATCAAGTTTTCAACACCTTATTGAGGAATATTTCTTGTTTTTAGTATATTTGATATACATAAAAATTATTTTCACTGAATCATTTCTAAAACGTTATTCTAATATATTTTAACAATATAAAAATTTGAAAGGTATAGGTGAGTCAAATTCAATTTCTTAGTACAGCATTACATTTAAAATAGTTTACAAAAATCGACTTCTAATAAAAACTAAAAAAATTGCTTATGATTCTTCTATTAAAATAAAAATTATCCCTAATCGTTTATAGCAAACATCGGTATCGATTTATTTATTTCAATATCACAACGGTCCAGTATGTCTAACTTTTTATTTGCACATTAGTGAGATTTTGAATGTGTCAATTCGCCTTAGTGCAACATACATTTTTAGAGCATGCCCTTACGAATTCTAATATTTATAGCTTCTTCTAAATTTCCGGACTGGAACCGTGTCTATAACATTGCTACTTCATATGACATTCCATTTCTTAAGCAAAGTTCCAACGTCCATCTACCTTACATCCAAGGTGTCATGGAGCGTGTCGGTAGAGTCTATCTAAAGCACAACATGAAAATCATCTTAAAACCCTACTCCGCGCTTTCAGATCTTGTTTCTGTTGAAGGCTTTAATTATTTAGTAACCCCTAATGTGTACATTAGTGAAACAAAGCGTTTGGTTAGCACTCGTGTTGCTGAACAACAGTATTGTGCTAAGACATTGTGTGTAGGAGAGTTCGCACTTGCTGAACAAAGATTGGATACCGGACACCAAATTTGACTTGATTATGTTCATATTCTATTTCGCAACCTATATTATTACTAAAGCCATATAATTCGTGAATCCATCGATAGAAATCCAAAAGCATCCTAACAATCTTAACGGCGATGACTGCTACATTTTACACAACGTGTGTAACCCTCCACTCAAAACTACTACAAAGTAAACATAATGCTCCAGTGGTTCGGAATAACTTCCATATCATCCATATTCTATTTCGCAACCTATATTATTACTATAGCCATAGAATTCGTGAATCCATCTATAGAAATCCAAATCCTAACAATCTAAACTGCGATGACTGCTACATTTTACACATATGTAACCCTCCACTCAAAACTACTACAAAGTAATCATAATGTACCAGTGGCTCGGAATAACTTCCATATCATCCTGTCCCGAACCAATAAATTCTCAGTGTCAGTACAGTAGAGATCAGCAACTGTCTACTTTTGCAAGAGTAGGTGAAACGTCGATAAGTAAATCAGTCAGAAACACAATTCCAGTCTCGAAATCTAGAAAACATACTCATACGAATACTAATACGAATAATTTCTCGTAACAAGCTTTCAAATATTGCGGGGCCGTAAGTGAGTAGATTTACTAGTACTAGAATGTTGCAATACACTACATTAATAAATAAATTTGCGTATCGTAGATTATATCATAATTTTCATTAGAGCTGAAAAAATACCATTGATGTGCGTGATTGTAACAAAGACAGAACTGACTTGAACAGATCTGTGTATTAGTCTAACAATCTATCTGCTGGACCGAGAAAAATATATATTAGCCTTCTATTTGTACTTTTTCGTTTTATAAATTTAAGTCCAAGTCTACTTGTAATCTCTTTTTTGAAGTTGAATTTGATGGAGCCTGTGGTTGATTGACTTGATCAATAAGGTTGATATATAACCCCTTTCCACAATTAACTATTTGTAAATTCTGTATACGTATTTCGACAACCAAGTTGTCATCATCAGCAGATAATTTCAAAGTGTCGCACCTGGTAAAACACGGCGAAAAGATTGTACGAAAAATAAACTCCGCACGCGATCCGCATCGTTGAAAACCAAGATGTGCACTGTGTACAATCTTTTCGCCGTGTTTTACCAGGTGCGACACTTTGAAATTATCTGCTGATGATGACAACTTGGTTGTCGAAATACGTATACAGAATTTACAAATAGTTAATTGTGGAAAGGGGTTATATATCAACCTTATTGATCAACTCTTTTTTGAAGTTAAAAACATCATTTTTGCCGGATTAACAGACGATCCATACTTTCATTGTTTATATTTATATCTTCACATTCAATTAAGTTTTGACTCTATAAAAACTTGCAGACACACGTTTGAATATTTAAAATACCTTCGACATGTGTCTCTTTAACACATGCCTTCCTACTCATAGGTATTGCTATGTTTAAATGTTTTCCACCCTATTTTTCCAAACTACCTTTATAAGAAACAAATATTTATATATTATCTATTTTGACCTATTAAAAGTGAACATGAAAATATACATTTTCGAAAGAGATATTGGTATTACGAGAGCGGGCTGAAAAGTACGTGGAATGATGAAGAGATGGCGCAGTTTCAAACCGTTTTCATGGTTGCCTCCCTCATGACGTCAACTGTTAAGATCGCTACATTTATTAGTTTCCCAGCAATGACTGTTTAATTAACAACGTTTTTAAGTTTTTGACGAGATAGATGGTGTTAAAATTCGTACTGCTATAAAATATATCTTCTGAAACGCTAGTCAGCAACAAATATTCATAACGAAATAAATGTTCTGAACAACTTAGCTCTTTCATTTCTCACATTATAAGCAATTAGCGGAAGAGAAAGTTACACTGGAGGTAATTTTGATGGAGCCTGTGGTTGATTAACTTAATCACTGAAGGTTGATATATAACCCCTTTCCACATTCATTTTCGTATTCTGCATACTTATTTCGACAACTAAGTTGTCATCATCTGCGGATAATTAAACAGTGTCGCACCTGGAAAACTACGGCAAAATACCCGTACGAAAACAAATTCCGCACACGATCTGTACCGTTGAAAGTCAAAACTCACACTCTCCAGGTGGGACAATGTTTAATTATCTGCTGATAATGACAACTTAGTTGTCGAAAGACGTATACAGAATACGAAAATTAATGTGAAAAGGGATTATGTATCAACCTTCGGTGATTAAGTTAATCAACCACAGGCTCCATCAAAATTACCTCCAGTGTAACTTTCTCTTTTGCTAATTGCTTATAATATATAGCAATATATGTATTATAATAATTCAGAGTTGTAGCTAAAATATATCCAGTGATAACGATGAGATTAGCAAACCGTATTCTTGTTCGACTTTTTTCACGAACAACTTTTCTCAAGTCTGATCAATTTTAAAAAATTCAAGTAGCTGCTCTTTTTCTGGATTACATGAGTACATTCAATTTTGAATTAGTGTTAGGTTAGAAAGTATCAAGAAAGTATACGCGTTCCGTAATCCTAAATAAATGGTCTTGGAAGATGGTATTGATCATTCCCATACCAATGATCAATTGATTGAAGCGAATAGTAGCATAATAGTTTTCGTCTGTTCTGTTTTGTACAAATGCAATGTTTCTGTCATTGATATGCACTATACAAAGCTGCTTCTCCAAAGAAAAACCATCAAATCTCAATTTATTATATAACTGTTTTCTTGTAGTTAATGAGCATGACATTCTATTAAACACTTTCTTCAATTTATCAAAATATTTTTGATGTTCAAAATTCTTCGCCATTGGATTTCATAATTTTCCATGAAAACAAATGAATAATAATGACTAGCATAATTTATAACAAGAAATCAGGATCTACTTGGTAGGTTTAAAAATAAGAAAATATCCATAGTAATTTTGATTACTTAAAAAGGTAACTTAATTAATTTTAGGATGACTACAAGTACAAGTACAAATATTGTATAAGTTACATGTTGTAGAATTCGTATTTGCGAAACACTAGAAATTGTATCTCAATTCTATACTTACATCACATAAGTACACATAAATTACGTGTATGTAAATAACTATGTATGCTTGAATCCAGTTCATAATGAAATAAGCAAATGTTTCTTAATAAAAGCGTGATAGACACTTTACTGAAGATTTTACTTACCATATTATAAGCTTTTGTACTGTTTTATATTTATTACTATAAGATATGTATATCTATTGAATAATCTTAATGCGCACGTTGAAAACATCTAAATAAAACAAGCAATATTGAAGAAGGTTCCAACAATTATTGTTCAAATAATTATTATAAAATAAAATAAGCTTGTAATGACACTAATTTTTGTACTGAACTACAATATTATTATTGTGATAAATGTCTCTAAAATAGACTTAAGATAGAATACAGTGCAAAACAAAAGTAAAAAAGAATCAGAAAGATTATAATATTCGTTATACCAATGATGAGTTCATATATATATATATATATATATATATATATATATATATATATATTTTCTCGGGTTCTAGGCCGCGTGCGAGTTGTGTCCTGAAAATTACCGTTCTCTCGACGTTTCAACGTGAATCTCACTCGTCATCTTCTGGAGCTGGTCTGTCGCTTACTGACGTTGAAGATCGTCTAACGTCTGTCTTGTGGTGTGTCTACTTATACGTTGCTGCCTTCGGTTTAATTGGCCGTAATTGGTCTATTCTGCAATAGATCTGTGTGAGTATGCAAGGGATGCATTCTGTTGCGGTCGATCGTCGTTACGTCCATGATTGAGACCTGTATTAGTGAGCCTAATAATAAATGTTATGATGGCCGAACAAATGGCATCTTACGTGAAGAATGCGGATTACAACATCGAATTAAAAAAAACGTACACTTATAGCCAATGGATCTACTAGTTAATTTCGATATCACGTCTTATTCACATAAGTGCCGATCACCGGGACTTTGTCTGTGTTAGAGCACAAGTACCAAAACAAACATTTAACTTACAATACTGCCTGGTAAACACCTATTTCAGGTACAACAACCAGAAGTACCGACAAGTTAAAGGGTCACCGATGGGTTCTCGTCTATCACTAATTATTACCATAATTTTCATGGAGAACTTCGAAACCTTTCTTGTGGTTACGATATGTTGACGATGTTCGTGCTCTGGACACATGGCAGAAAAGAACACGAAAGCTTCCTACACCAACACTCCAATTCCTTGACATACTGGTGATCAGGAAAGAATACAATCAACAGACGAAGAACACAAACACGAAGAAATAATTAACATCGGAAACGCTCTCTTCGCAAACGCGTATTTAAACAAAGTCATAAACAAAGACAGAAACAGCTGCACATCAAAAAGAGAAGTTCATATCTAGAGGCTTTCCCCCATATATAAAAGGTACTATCGACAAAATCAGCCACATATTAAGAAGACACAACATCAACACCGTATCTACTACACATAAAAAGATGGCTGACGATTCTACGTGGCGCAGACGAATAGGTGAGTCAACGTTCGAAGAGAACAACACAGAAATGCAGTTGTTAACAAATAACCATCATCGTTAGCGCAACATAGGGTCTTAACATGACACTCTATCGATGTTGACAACACAAAGGTTTTAACGAAGAGCGATAACCTAGCTACAAGAATTATAAGAGATGCGATCGAGATAGAGAAGAAGCCTAACGACCTAAATAAATGTGACGACGGCCGACACCTGGCGCATACACGAAAACAGCTTCTGACTGACTTACAGAATAACAATAAACCGAACCGCGACAGAGACCAATCCCCACATAATCCAAGGCAGCAACGTACAAGTAGGCGCGTCATTAGAAAGACGTCAGATGATCTTCAGCATCAGTAAGCGACAGACCAGCTCTAGAAGATGACTAGTGAGGTTTACTTGAAACGTCGAGAGAACGACTCTTCTCAGGACACAACTCATACGCGGCTTAGAACCCGAGAAAATACATCTTCATCGTGCGTCCGCGAAAACGTTAATTATAATATATAAGTATATATATATATATATATATATATATATAAAATATACATATGTATATACTGTTACTTCATAAACATCGACACGCTACTATTATAAAAACAACAAAAACCTTTCATTTTTAGTTTGAGGGCATGGAAAACAAAAGCAACACAGTATTCGATTTTTAAAATTAATATCAATTCATAAAAGTAACTAACAATATAAACATTTTTTTCAACTTTGTGTTCTACAGCTTCGTTCTAGCAGTTCTAGCATGATACACAATGTGGCTCGTGATAAGTATAATGATACCTTCAAGTCTCAAACAATATTCGATTTTCTAAAAAATATATAAAATAAATAGATTTATTATAACTTAACAAATTAACGTCTGCACATTGCATTTGTTTGGATGTCTGATTTCTTCTAAAAAGAGCGCCATATAGACGCTAAAATTAAGTGTTAAGAAAGCATTGTCTGAAGATGGGCAAGTCAACAAAGAAACCAATGTTTACCAAACAACATTTGCAAAAAAGACAATACATATTTACATTTTATACGAAAAATTTTGATTTTGTTTCAAACTGAATTTCAGCAAAGCTCATCCAAACTAGACTAGAGGGAAGTGGAGAACAATTGTGTTCAGCGAAGAATCTACATTAATTTTATTAATTCAGACAGTATGGTATAAAGTATAGTCTGTCGTAAAAATAAACACCCTGCTTCACGGAACTACAAAATTGGAGGAGGCAGCAGTATCTGTTAGCCAGTTGAGTCTTGAATCGACTGCTGTATATACTATAATCGAAGATGATACCATATGCTGAATGAAACATACCCCTTCGATGGATGGTTAAACATGATAATATTTCAAAATACTCATCGAGTTTGGTTGGATCTGTTTATATTATATATTTTTAAATATTAAAAATTATTTCAGAAACAATATTCTGAGATGACCGATCCAATTACTTTCAGGATTTTAAAAAAAAGGAACAGCTGTAAAATACGAAACGGGAAAGAACAGACTAGAGTTTGTTGCTTATTTAGTCGTAATTAATTTTAGTTACTTAAAGCAGTTTGTTTCGGTTAGAGTTTGACTGAATATTTAGCTTTTTTAAATTGCTTTTTGTGAATTGATAGTTATAAAAATGAGTACATCGACTTTTTATTTAATGCCCTTTTTACTGTTTCATTAATGACCTTATTGCTGCGATTGAATACCCAGTACTAGCTTATGCCGACGATTTGAAAATTTATCACAGAATTGCCTCAATTGATGATGTTCGACTTTTGCAGGAGGCTTTGAGTTTTATCTCTGCCTGGTGTACCAACAATAATCTGTCCCTAAATATTGAAAAATGTTATTCAGTCTCTTAGAAACGAAAATTGAATAGGATTGAGTACCTATATCATATTGATAACATGTTATTTCGCATGTGGATTCTATGAGGGATTTGGATGTTGTTTTCGTTTGCAGGCTGTCCTTTTCTGACCATGTTTCGGCTATGCTCACGAATGCACACAAGGTTCTTGGCCTTATCATGCGAACTTGCAGGAGCTTTACGAACATGGGATGCATATCCTCTTTATTTCGTTCGTTAGTGCGTAGTAAGCTGGAGTATATATGCTGCAGTGGAGTGGTACCCTATTTACGATAATCAAATTGATGCCGTGGAACAAGTGCAGAGAAAGTTTTTGAAATACTTATCATTCAAAGAAAATGGTTTTCATCCAGGCCATGACACTGATTATGGGGAACTTCTACTTAGTCATGGCTTTGAGTCCTTGGCAGAACGGAGGCGAGATGTCAGTGCTACGTTTATGTCTGGCTTGATTTCGAGGAAAATTGATGCGCCAGAGCTGTTGGCTGGCGTAAGTTTTGCGGTTCCACGACTGTAGTCAAGGTTCGGTGATCCTTTGGCAATGGGAACGCCAAGAACCAACATTCTGTTTAGGGCTCCACTTACGCACGCGGCTAGGAATTTCAACCAACTGCATCGTCGCGGTGTTTGATTGGATTTAATTTGATTTATTTATTTATTTAACTTACATTCAGTTTTATTATTTTGTTATTCATTTTTTTTTGTGTTTTTGATTTTTTTTATATGTATTATCAATGTAATTGTAATTTTTGGTTTGTATACCCTATAGGAGTACTGTGTTGGATGGTTAATAAATATTATTATTATTATTATTATTATTATTATTATTATTATTATTATTATTATTATTATTATTATTATTATTTTATAACAGTCGATTCACAGAAAAGTAATTTAAATAGCTAAATATTTAGGCAACCTCTAACTAAAATTAATTACGACTAAATAAAGCAAAATATATAAAATGAGTATATCGACTTTTATACTTTTTGCTAATTCATTGCTTGTGCTTTGCGCAGCACTATGTACATATTTTATAAGACCTGACAGGAATCGTAATGAAAATGAGTTATGACGCAATTACTTTAATAACCAATATATGAAAAGTATTACAAGTAAACAATCTAAATTTAAAATTACATGAAATTGGACGGTAACTAAACAGAAACTAGTGGGAATGAATTATTTCTTCATTCGAATATCGATAAGTGAAGAAAAATCAAAATTGTCTTCCGTCGTACTACTGCCAAAAATGTCTTGTGTTTTTTCATTCAAGTCAATACATTTCATAGAATTATTATCCTGACAGTCATTCTTGATTTCATCATCATGCACCGAAGATGGTGAATGTGGTGTGTATTCGTCTTGGTTATAAGACTGGGATGGAGCAAGAGGTGAATATGGAGCGTAATATGGAGGAGGAGGCGGTGGATAATAATAATGGAAAGGGAGAGGAGGAGGTGGCGGATAATAGTGACGATAATGTGGTGGTAGATGATTGTAGGGAGGTAGAGGGGGTCGGTAATGGTAAGGGGGTGGAGGCGGTGGGTAATGATAAGGAGGTGGAGGCGGTGGATAATAATGACCAAAAGGTGGCGGTGGCGGAGGTGGAGGTGGCGGATATAGGTGTCCGAAGGCTGACTGGGGTGGAGATAATGAATACTTGGGATTATATGAAGTAGAATATGATGATTGATGTTCGCTGTGTTGACTTGTGGAAGGTGCAACTGTGACTTGATCATGAAACTCATAAGCGAGGGGAGAAGCGATAAAGGCTTGTGTAGGTTTATCATCTGAAGCAGATTTTTCTTCCTGTATTTTAGGGAAGTTGATCATACCTACACTTAAAGGAACGGCAACGGGTCTAGGAGGTTGGACAGCAGTAACTTCATTAAAGCCGGTCTGACCTTTTGAAACAAAATGAGGTCTAGTTGGAAAAGCTGCGTCATTTTCTTGATCTTCGATGTCATCTACCGAAATGGTATCTCTTCTTTCTCTTGTTTTAGATAAATCTAAAATAAAAATAATTTCATTATGTAATTACATAGGCTAAAACTTGTATTTATAAGATAAAGATCTTAGATACATAAAATAATGATGGTTAAATCTTCAACATTCTTCTGTTTCTTTTGTATCTAGATTAAATGTCTACATCTTAAGTAAATATTTCGGGGTGTGTACATATGTAAACCAGAAATCTTTTAACATTGAGTAAGTTTTATTACGATAATCCGTCATCATATGGTTGTTTCCAGTACCAGTAAAATAATCCATTTCCATAAAAACAAAATCGTCTGTAAAAACAAAATAAATAATTTAAATAGAAAGTTACACCTTCCTTATACTCTAAGAAGCTGTGAAAGAACACAAGAACACTAAAAGTTGGTACAAAGAAGATTCTTAAAAAATTATTTTGAAAATATGCTAAAGTATCGAAGACTACTTCTAAACTCAAACCAGCAAGTGAAACAAGCGGTTCACCATCAACTGATTTATACCTCATCAGGTAGTTCCCTAGACTAATCAAAAGTTGAAGATGACAGGAAAGATATTGTCGTAAGCTTTTTCAAACAGAAATTGTCCACGTATGCTGAAATTCTGTTCATAATTCGCTAAAATTCATTCTTTTTAGCATCTTTACTTGGTCTCGTTTTTTATAGGTCTTTTGGTAAACTATTTACCTCAAACTATATATCATCGGTTTTCATAGGAATGTTTTTTTCTCTTAATACTTCTTTGTTCTACTCAATATTATATCCTTAAGTTACTTCTTCCTGCCAAATTGAGTATATATATCCATTTGAATTGCTGCGAAGGTCGGCTAAATTTGAACGAAACTTGCTTTATATATGTTTTCCAAATCGGCAACATGGCACAAATAGGAATAATAGAGGATGTACACATGTAGATTCTACAGAGTATTGATAATTATGCGAGTCCTCCCTTTGTGACATCTGTAGTAAATGAACAGGAGGTGAATTAGGTAATCGTTCATGCATTTTGAGTAAGTTTTTAGTCCGAGAAAATACCAAATCAACAGAAAACCACTTTAGATTACTAGCACAATTCGCTAACAAAACATTATTTAAGTGTACACCTGGAAATATTCAATGGTGGCGATGAGCATGTTCATATTTGACAAGTCAACGTCGTTCGAAAACACGCAATACAGTAACAGACATTGAGAAGTTTATCACACTATTTAAGATGGCATGCACTTAACATTAACAGTGCGGAAATGGAAATAAGCTATAGAAATGTTTGTTCACTTATTTACAATCTGACAAAGATTAGTGACTCGATATGAATCAGATGGAGACAACTTTTGAAAAATTTTTGCTAGTTTTTTTGGGATCATTAATATGTGTACGTAGATTTGCATAATCCAAGAACTACAATATAAATGAAGAATATTATAATTATTATAATTATACACAGTCTGTCGCAGAGAAAACCCAAATTTTTAAAATAGTAAATCTTAGTATCACCATCTATTAAAAAAAATATGCGTCGATAAGATAGATCTTTCACCAATGTTATGTTAAAATATCATGACGTTTGCATCATTAGAAGCAGAGAAATTTGGTTGAAAAATGAATTTTAAACAAAGAGCAAATATCAAGGTGTGTTTTAAACTCAGTAAATCGTTTACTGAAACGTTTAATTTGATCAAACAAGTATATGGTGGCACGTGCTTATCACGTACGAGTGTGTATGCGTAGTATAAACAATTTAAAGACGGTCGTACGGACATAAATGACGACGAACGTCCTGGTGCCAAGAAATTTGTGGTTATGGAAAGTAGCATCGAACTTGTGCGTGAGTTTCTCAGAAATAAGCCGAAATCCTCATTGCTATACGTGAGAATGAAATTAAATATTTCCAAAGACTCAATTCATCGCATTTTGACACACCATTCGGAGCTGAAAAAGATTTGTGCGAGATTTGTACCACCTAAGTTAACTGATGATTAAAAATTACTCCGAATTCAACATTGTACAGACTTGATTAAAGACTTGAAAAGGACGAAAACTTTGGGTATTCCATTGTACGTGGTGTTTTCAATATGATTCAGAGACCGAGCATCAAAGCTCTAAATGGAAGCATCCAAGCGAAGAAAGCCCGAAAAAAAGCCGTTTGAAGAAGCCAAAGTGAAGACTATATTGATTTGTTTTTATGATTCGAAAGGCATGATGTACAAATAGATTTCACCAACTAGTCAAACAGTCAATGCTGTTGGTGTTATGAAACGTCTTTTGTCGTGTATTCAATATCGCGAAAATGGTAGCTAGCGTTAGTTACATGATAATGCACCATCTCATCGTTCGACTCTTATCACTGATTTTCTGTGTTATACCGACATCGAAATCATTAAAAAGGCGTCGACAGCGATCTTGAAAGACATCTCTAAAGATGTTAATAATAATGTTAATTCATGTTAATTAACCGTGCACAACGTTATATTGAAGCTGAAGTCGACTACTACTAAAATGAATTTTACCAAAATAGTTAACTTTCGTTTTTATTTTTAAAAAGCTCCGTTTTATTTGCAAGACTGCGTAAATATCAGTTGACTATATATGAGTTACATGGAGAATATGTTAAAGAATAAAATATTTTTTAACAAAAGGTTTTCTTGTCTAGGTTCACTAATTATTGATTCTCTCTTGTGTCATCAGATTCTTTCAAAAATTAAATATTTAAACACTTATAAATATATTTTCGTCCGAATCCACAATAATAAGACCATAAATCAATAGCTTACGAATAGAATTTATTTATCAATCCTATTATTTCTTATGTATTGCAGTAAGTATAGAGTGAAGAATATATTATTACATAAAATATGTCATTGTGTAATAACTGCAATTTTCTTACGATATTGTATAAGTTATTTCTGAAGTTAGATATAACCCTTATCTAATTCAAAATTAATAAATTTGTTGAAATATTTACAATTATAAAAGGCTTCTCGGGTTTATTTTTTTTTGCGAAAACCAAGAATGCTGTCACTCAACTTTTGACATACATTGTTATTCTAACTTCTCTTACTTTAATATATTTCATATATATATAATCATGCTTTTAACATCAATGGTAATATTTATTTCTTTTCCAGGCTCATATTTAAATAATATCATCTGTTACATATCAATTCAGTATGAGATTACATACATACATCATAGATACATCTGTTTGTAAATTGATTTTTAATGAAAAGCATTATCCCGAAAAATATGATATATAATTATTTCCACCGAGCGAACCTATATAAACGAAAATAAATATATAACGAAAAAGAGTATATCTTGTTTAAATGAAAGTAATTTGATGCATTAGATAACAATAATTGAATTAAATATAATACATATTTATTAATAGTAACATAACATATGTGCTGTGTATTATAACGGATATCATACGAGTGGGCTATGACATAAAAATTTGCAGATACGGTGATCATAGCATGATATTAGTTCTACTAACTACACAATCAAATGAATTTTGTAAATGTAAATTTATGAAATGTGTGTAAATTATTGTGCAAAATATCCCGATTCTTAAGCAATATAGTTTCAAATCTGTTTGATATCGTTTGGTATTAAGAACCACGCCCCATCTTTTACATGAAATACTTGAAAAATCTTCTTTACGAGAGTGATTCTAGAAGTACCCGACCCAACAAAGAAAACACAAAAATTTTGCTCCTCAAAATAGCCATTAACAGCCGACATCACTTTTTCATGTTTCGAAAATCTTTGACCACTGAGTCATTTTCTCAAGTTTGGGAACAGAAAATAATCCTAGCGGTCTAAATCTGGAGAATAGGGTGCATGAGGTTGCAATTCAAACTTTAATTCATTAATTTCGGCCATGGCAATAACGGATTTGTGAGCTGGTGCATTGTCTTGATGAAACAACAGTTTATTCTAGCCAAATGTTGCTATTTTTGCTTGATTTCTTCGCTCAAACGTTGCAATAAGTTCGCATAATACTCGTCGATGATAGTTTTTCCTTTTCAAGATAGTCAATGAAAATTATTCCACGCGCATTCCAAAAAACCGATGCCATGACCTTGTCTGCAAATGAAACGGTCTTCGCCTTCTTTGGAGCCGGTTTTCCCTTTTGTGTCCATTGTTCTGATTGTTCCTTTGTCTCAGGTGTGGACCCATGTTTCATCCTTGGTTATGAAATGGCGCAAAAATTCTGCTTTGTTGCTGTGAAACTTCGCTAAACACTCAGTTGAAACATCTTCGCGATACTGTTTTTGCTCGAGTGGCGCGTTTGCTCTTGCACAAGGCTTTCTCATGTCAAAATTTTCAGATAATATGCGATGAACCGCACTCGTTGAAATGCCTACTATGTCTGCTAGCTCGCGCAATTTCAGTCGACGATCATCCAGTACCGCTTTGTGGATTTTCTTCACCATTCTGTAGTCGTCACCTCATTTGGTCGACCACTGCGATGCTCGTCTTGGCAGCTCGTACGGCCTCGTTTAAACTCTGCTACCCAATATTTCGCTGTTGTAAATGAAAGAGCAGACTCACCCGGAGTAGAATCCAGTTCAGTTTTTATATCGGCTGGACTAAGGCTTTACAAATAAAAGTATTGTGTCATGTAATGATGACCAATTTTCTCCATTTTAACAAATTCACAAATTGCCAAACAAATACTAAACAACGTGGCGTCTTAAAACTTGAAACATATGTTTTATAGATTGTGTACTTTCTAATAGAGTCATATTTTTCAAACAACTACCGCCATTTGTAGGTCAGGCCGGGTCTTACGTCTAACGTCCCTCGGGGATTTAATATGAATTCTTTACTGTTTGTTTTATTTATCAGCGATTTACTTCCTCAAATAGATTGTTCTATTCTTGGATGGATGATAGGAAGACTTATTCAAAAATTTCCTCTATAAATAATGTACATAAACTCCAACACAATTTAGATTAGTGGTCTCCCGGTTCAAAAGATTAAAATTAAAACCTAATATTAAAAAATATTCTGTGATTAGTTATACTCCCTCACCTTATAACTACATGCCATATTAATGGTACTCAAGTAATAGATAAAACAGTTTAAGGATTTGAGTGTTTCATTTGACTACAACTATGCTGTTAAATCAAATATCGTCAGCATTTGTTTAGAAGCTTTCAGATAATTCTGTTATACCATGAGGGTTTTCAAGTATTTTAAAAATATTACAGCATTTCTTTGCTTGCGTCATCATAAATTGGAATATGCTCCCCTGATACGGTATATCGTTTATGCTTGTGACCTTTCTTTGAATCGTATTTATTGTAGGTTCCTTAAATTTCTTCAGAGAGAGAGAGAGAGAGAGAGAGAGAATTTCTCAAGAAATTATTCTCATGTCATCACATATTATCCATCAGTGGAGGAAGGAAGGCTCTATATGAAAAACGTGGGGACAAATTTTAAAGAAGCAACGTTGACTGTCCCTTTATATTTAACTAGATGTCATTTTTGTCCTTTGAAAAAACTCTAGTCATGCCACTACCGCTGTGGTTTCATTTACGTAATGACACAGCTTCCAGTATATGTATATGTACACTATTTTTGATAATTTTTCTTGCTTTGTTACATTTATTTTTCTCCTGTACATTTCTGTTTTCTATGCCGTGCTGTATAGTATTTCATATACTGTAAAAGATAACTGATTTTTGTAAATGTCGAACTGTGAAACTTTGCTGAACTGGAGGAACGGTATTCTAAAGAAAGCCATATATGCGATGATATTAATTCTCAAATAGCAGTTGCAATTAATCGAAATTAATTTATATTTGCAAACTAATAAGCTTCCAAATTTCAAATAAATGTCATCTTTAGAAATTAATAAGATAACTGTATAAAGCAATACTGTCCGAGTTCAGAAACTTTCATCCGAAACCAAATAAATACTGCCAAAACAATGGCTAAATGCTTCCACTCTTTTCAAGAGAATATTAAACTTTCACAACATACTTAGTATTGAATCGAGTATCCTTGTAAATTCTTTGTTATTCATTAATCTTTTTGGTTTATGCAATTTCAATTTTGCCATTCACACTGTCTACCAAGTTGTTTAAAGTATTTGTAACAGTATAATGTTTTATAGTTCTTGCAGTTCTTGAGCTTTTGCATTTATTATGAATACGTCATACAATATTGATGCTGAATTACGGAAGATAGTGGTATTTAATAAGATTCTATTTAAACCCACGCACAATTAGACCGAAGATGTATAAAATTAGGAAGACAGTGTTACATGTAAAATAAACAAATTCAGATGAGAGTAAAAAGAATTGTTATATTTGTGTACAAATATTGTAACAATAATTGAATATAAATAGCAGAAGAATTGGTAAGTTGAAAACTACTCCCAAAGGAACAACAAGACGCTTCAGCTATGGCTTCGCTGTTTTTAAATTTATTTTAAATCTAAAATTCATAAAATACCAAGACCATAAGTATCACAATGCAAGTTATTATGAAAAAGGAATGAAAACCTCTTCCAGTAAAACACAAGTGTAAATACAAAGAGCGTCATTTAAATAACTGAACAAGAATACGATAGTATTTCAAATTATTAAGTAAGTAACAAACAACTCTGAAGAGCTCATGTAGTAAACCATTAGTTTTTCTTTTCTAATTAGCAATTGAATATCATTAGACCATATTCTGTCTAAATAATGTCATATAAAGAATAGTATTTCAACTATACACACAATAGTCTGTTAGTAATAAATACATATGTAGATTCACCAAATTTTCGGTATTTTTATTTATTAATTGTTCTATATGTAATTGTTTCGCCACACACTGAATTCTTCAGAGGTTTGAAGTAAACTAAGTTCGTAAATTATCTTTGTAAAACTCTACAATTAAAATTACAAGGTAAACATGTTCTTCGGGGCTATTAAAAATTTTCACATTACACATAAGAAAATTTAGAAATGGTGATTCTTTTTGTGTACTATAGAAAATTTTAATATCTCTAAAAGAAGTGATTTCCTCGCAATTGTAACTTTGATATTGGTTCTTAAATGTATTTCACATTATATAACATATTTGTATGATACTTTACTTTTACAAAGTAGATTAGAATTTGGTTTATTTCAAAAATTAATTGCTACATGCAACAATTAATAAAACAAAATAAGTAAAAATTTTAATAGTCTGTATATTTATTACTAAAGATATATATGTATATATATATATATATATATATATATATATATATATACAACCATGCTCAGATGTATTAGACACCCCAGGTAAAAACCCTTATTCTCGGTATTATCCAAGTCTGACGGAAATTAACCGTAAAAATAGTGAATGGTATTTACAGAAATGCATTTTTGAATACCCTAGTTAATCCCCTATTGAAAAGAATAGGTGGAAAGGGGAAATTGTGGATTTTAGAAATTTAGTGTCATTCTAGCAGTGTGTGAGCAACGTGCGTTTGTGAGTTTGTGGTAGAGATCAATTAGATTATCCTATTTTTTCACGTTGTGTCAGTTATTTGTTGAAGAAAAATGCCTAAAACACGCGAGTTGTCGGTAGGGGAACGCGCCCAAATAGTGCTACTGCATTCCCAGAAGTTATCAATAGCTGCGATTGCAAAAAAAAATGTTCGCGATGTGCAGTCCGTACAACCATTAGTCGCTATCAGGGGAGTGGGTCGTTTAACAGACCAAAAAGTGTCAGAAAACCCTGTACCTCGATTAGAGAAGACAGAATTATATAAAGACTGGCTCTCAGTGATAGGAAAAGATCGTCGAAACAGCTCGCCAGTGAGCTGAAACAGCGTTATCGCGTAACAGTTTCTGCGCAAACAGTGAGAAGGCGTCTCCAGCGTGCTGGTTTACGATAGTGTAAACCGCGACGTAAACCGCTTTTAACTGACGCTCACAAAAAGAAGCGGTATTTATGGGCCAAACAACATGAAAATTGGACAATCGAGAAGTGGTCGAAGATTCTTTGGTTTGATGAATCGAATATCGAGGTATGTAAGTGCATCTTCATGACTAATATTCTTATCGTTGTATGCAATTCAGTCTACATGTAACATTAAACAAAATTAATCCTGTCTAAGCGCTAACTTTCTTCTTTTGCCTGGCAGCTTTGGGGACTACCTGGGACGCTATACGTTCGGCGTAGGCAAGGGGAAGCTTATGAACCACAATGTATCATTCCCACAGTAAAATTTGGAGGTGGTAGTATCATGGTTTGGGGTTGTATGTCTGCATACTTTGTTGGAGAAGTGTAGCTGTGCGATGGACGGATGAATAGCCAACGCTATTTAGCCATGTTGGAGGAAGTATTACAACCGTCTGTGCTAAAACTATTCGACCAGGATATTCCACAATACATTTTTCAGCAAGATAATGCGCCCTGCCACAAATCGGGAGGTGTAATGCGTTGGTTCGAGGAAAACACAGTGGAGGTATTGGATTTGCCGCCATGAAGTCGCCCATTGAAAATTTGTGGCGTATCTTAAAAACTAAGATCACGGAACATAAATGCCTGTCAAAAGCAGAATTATCAACAAAAATTCGCGAAATATGGGATGCAATACCACCGGCAGAGTGTTACAATTTAGTAGCAAGTATGCCTCGACGAGTGCGAGCTGTCATTAAGGCCAAGGGCGGAGCGACAAAATATTGATAAATTGTACTATATTACTAAATAACACTTTGTACATAATTTTCACAACAGTTTTATTTTCCTTACCTCTCTTTTGACTAAACTATATAAACTATATATGTATGTATGTATGTATGTACATAAATTCGTAATGTGTCTAATACATTTGAGCATGGTTGTATATATATATATATATATATATATGAATTTACAAATATCCCCCAAGGAACAGTGCTACTTTTGAAAGTTCTCTAAATCTCTTGTTCGATATGGATCAATTGCTATTGACCTCTGCCAATTCCTAATTCTGTCCTATTTTAATCTTCTATCACTTCTCTCATTCATTTTGACCTGGACCTACCTCTTCGTCTTCTTCCAATTTATCCCCATTTCAACACTGGAACCAACAAAGGCGCTCATGGCGCTCATGGTGCTCCCTGCCCTCCCCCTCCCGCTTCTTCGACTAAATGGACATGTTATTTACACTGCTGGGGTCTTCGTCGTTGATGTTAACTGTCGCCGTAGATGCTGTAGATATAAAACTAAAGATTCTTACCTATATAAAGTCCGTGTTCGACTGAAACAAGACATCATATCTCAAGACAATAGTACCCTCAATTTGTACGGAGCTTATGCTATTGCTGAAATTATACACATCGATTCAACTGACTTTTATCCTAATGAATTCTCTAGTGAGGATAACTATTATTCAAGTTATTGCTACTTCAACACTTCGACAACTACGTCATCAACAAGTCAATATTTATTTTAAAATGAAAAGTCTTGGATGATCAATATTCACCACCCTCTTCATGAGCGGTGGATGCTCTCACTTCCTGGCCATTCAAAGCCCTTGTGGATTGCTATAGTCACAACAATTTTGATGTTATATGTAATTACTATTTTGTGTTTCTACTTAAAACAGAGGACCTCATAGATATCGTTTGGATGCGCTGGAAAGATGAAACAACTTGCGAAGCAATACTGGGAAACATGGACAAACATGTATTATTTACAAACTTTGCTTTCGTCACAACTGTTGGACTTGGGGCATAAAGTAAGTCAATATTGTCCACCTTTCCAAGATGAGCATAAGCTATGAAAGGAATGACGATTTTCGAACCGAAGATAGTTCACAGTCCAGAGATTATTACTCGACTGAAATCATTCAATTTGCTGCCTCAGAATTGACAATATTAAAAGAAACAAGGAGCTTTTCAACGTCTACACTAGATCAAAGTCTAAGCAGAAAATCATCTGGCTATAGTGTCATAACTATAAGCATATATTAACCTTAACCTTACTAATTTCTATCTAATACTTTTTAGCATGGTGACTGAAACAATTAAGGTAGTAGCAGCTGTAGAGAAACAAGGAGAAGAAATTTGTCAACGAGGCTCTCTCCTAAACTTAATAATACTGACGGAAGAAATTTCTGCAAAATTTGCAAATAATGACAAGACTGGAAATCTAATTAGGAATTGCAGTACGAGATCAATATCTAATTAGTAAACGGACCTTATTGCTTCTTCTGTCTTCCATACATATCCCAGCCATTTTATTTGTTGCTGCATTTTCTTTTTTATTATCTCCTTTTTGTTCTTCCTATGCATTCATTATTTGCTACTTTGATCGACTAATATCGTTTTTTCTCTCACATGTTCTTAAATCCTACTCACTTTTTTATCATTGTTATTGTTTCGGCTGCATACAGTTTTATTGGTCTTACAATAGTTTTATATACTTTTAATTTAGTTATTTTGTGAGATTTTTATTTTCCTAATGTCATTATCATTTTGCTGCTATAATTTTTTTCTTTTATTTCTACGTCTCTGTTGGCATCACGAAGTATTATTATTCCAAAATGTTTGAATTTCTCCATTTGTTCAAATTTGTGGCCCCAAATATTAATATATTTATTACCTACCATTTTATATCCAAGCTATTTTAATTTCGTTGATTTATACTTAACCCAAATTTCTGTCCTTGACTCATCATTTCATTCAATATCTGTCCTCTGTTCGCATATGCTGCTATCTGTCCGGAATAGTATTTTAAATAGGAGAAAAACATGTTTGAAGACTGAATGCCTATGCATAACATACATCGCAAACTTTAAGTAAACATTGAAAACAGAACATTGTAAATCATAGCTTTTGCAAGGTATATATACGTATATATATATATATATATATATATATATATATATATATATATACGTATATATATATATGTTAGAGAAGTATCCAATATAGAATTGAAGCTTCTTCGATTGTTAGGCATAAAAAACTGTTTTAGTTTATTAATTTGTTGAAATTCTCTTATTCTTTATAGCAAATTTTAAGAGCTCAAAGAATAATTTAAAAATTTGTTTATAATCTCAAAGTACTAAACAAAGCTGTTGCTCTACTCTAGTATGTAAATGAAGTATATGTCAAATGATCAAGCTATAATTTTGTGAAAGAAAGTGAACTCGTTTTAACTATTAATGTATAATGAATGGATTTTTCTGCCTTGGTGAATGACAGTTAAAATTAAAAGAATAGATCTTTCATACTCGTATTCATCTGTCAATACAATTTGGAGTACCAAAAAGTCACCAGACGCTATTAATAGTGGAAACTATCCAAAATAAGCGTTGCGTAGTAAACACATTTTCTATTATGTTTGCAACTAAGTAATTGCGGATTTCACAGATAGATGGCTATTGTTAAATTTCAATTATGTTTACGTCGTAAAAATAAAGTATTTCGATTATCATTCACGAAACACATATTTCTGTCATATTTTGGATTTTTACGTCCATAAAAGAGAAACGCATGACAAAGCTTTTGCGCTGTGCATAGTGACAAAACCTTAAGAAAACGGCATTATTTGGTTCGTTAGATTTCGTTCTGGCAATTTTTCATTCATAATAGAACAACGCTTTGGTTGGCTTAACTGGACAAGGACCAAATTAAAGCAATAATCGATTGAGATCATCATAGTATAATACCTGAGATACAGAGAAATTACGTAAGTGCCTAGAAAGTGTTTAAAATAACCTGGTTGCGCAAAAAAACTCGACTGGGAAACTCGGATGAATGGATTCCTCGTAGACTTATAGTAATTTGCTTAAAACAACGCATTAGCATCAGTGATTTGCTTTTGAAGCGCTACGAAAGTAGTCCATTTTTACAATGATGGATAATCGAAAAAGAAACACTTTTTTACAAATCCATAATGTGGTGGAATTACAAATGAATTATCTAATTTGAAAATTTTCCACACAATAAAACACTCAATTCAGATACGTAAATTGATGAACTAACCAGTGAACAGTGCTACACAAGAAAAAACACTGATTAGACAAACTAGCCAAAGATACGTGGCCACACATATTTTTAGTCATTCAGTGACATTATTGAGATGTGTTGTAATACCCATCAAACAGTTCTAACGTCGCTCTATCAGATTATCATTTATTTAAATTTTTTGCAAAATTTTCAATGGTAGAAATTTCGATAACAATGATAACATAGGCCAACCATGAAAAAACTTTTTCCATAAATTTGGCTCCCCTTTTTGTTTTTTGACGTGCTGAATCCGAAAACGAACTTTAAAATACCACCGGACGTAAAGTTTCCTCACATGTTTACTTTACGTTATTTATGCATTGTAATACCTTGGTCTCTTCACCTAATTAGTAGTAAATGCTCAAAGTGCACTTTTGAGTATCTGCATGACTAATACGAAGAAAATCACAAAGGCATATATTTTCTAATCTGCAGGAGCATTTTTTACACTCACATTTAAATTTTTTCCCCGACAATCTTGGAGCTGTAAATGAGGAACAAGGGGAGCGTTTCTACCAAGATATAAAGGGGATGGAGAAACGGTATCAGGGTCGTTGGAATGTCAACATGATGGGAGATTATTGTCGGACCCTTCTACGAGCAACTCCAGAAGCATCATATAAAAGGAAAAGCTACACTCCAACTTTTACCGTGAAGAGGTTGAGGAAATACAAAACTTTGGAATAATAAGTAAAAAACTGTTCATATTCAATCTTGATAATAATTTACGTACCTTTAAATATTAACTATATATTTTAATACTATCATACCCAACAAAAGATAAAAATTGCGAAAAATTGATACGTGGTAGAAAAAAACTGATTGAAAATTTGAATTCAGCACACCAAAGTACTAAAGGAACAGGTTGAACTTTGAAGAAAGTTTTTAAAAAATATTTATTGGGCGGCCTGTGTTATTTAATTAAAATGAAAAATGGCCAAATCTATAAAAGTTAATTAAAAATACCCTTTTCCACGATATAGTCTTTAATCTTGAATACAATTTCGACAACAAAGTTGCAATCTTCAACAGCGTACAGTAAATACCCAATAATTAGACGACAACTGAAAAAGAAACAATGATTTTTTATCATTAGACTGGATAAAAATATAGAAATTGACATCTTTCGAAACAAAAATTATTAACATATTTATAATCTCTTATTCAAAGCAGTCTTTATCAAAGAATGACTTTATCTAACTTTCTTATCCAACGAGTGCTAACGAAAGATAGAGGTGAAAGAAAACTTAATTTGTATAAAACGTTGCAAGATACAATGGTTTCGATTCGAGGATAAAAAACGAATTAATTAGAAAATCAAAAAAGGCTATTCGTAATTGTACTATTCGGTTGCCAAAATATTCGTTTCTTTACCTTTTACACGACTATAAAGAATCTATTGGGTTGTTGGGAAAATCATGACATATTTCTGCAATAGATGGTGTTAGTTCATTCGCATCTACCTTTTTACTATGCCATATGACAACTGATAGTTTTAATTTCATTAACGAAAAAAAAATTAGCAATTTGGTGAGTGGTGAGAATGGAAGACCGAAATCTACATTTTTGTCATATTTTAATCTTTTGCCTCCGTAAAGGCAAAGACGCGCATCAAGTTTGTGAAAAGTAAAGTAAAATTTAATTTAAAGTTGACTTCGAAATTCCATGCTGAATTTAATTTTAACGGTGCTCCTTAGTTAACCTCAGTTACTAAGATTCAGGACGATCAAATAAACACGTTGTTTGTGTCAAACCCACAACACGTGGCACCAGAGATTATGAAAACGTCAAACATCCATTATTCAAGCGTTTACAGTCTCACGGAAAGGTAGAATACTTCAGAAGCTCAATATTTGGGTTCCCCATGAAGTCAATGTGAGAAGCCGATTCATTTTTAAAGAGACTGATATTAGTGAACCGGTGATGAGAAGTGGATTGTTTATAACAAAGGGGTGTGAAGAGGCAACATATGTTCTCAGTGTGGTGTAATTTTAAAAGTCTAATGTTTTTCGACCTTCTACAAAGAAATGAAACAATTAATTCAAGTATATACTGTCTGGTTGACAATTGAACAAGTTGAAAGAATAAATTATCCAAAAATATCCTGAGTTTACTTAGAAAACTCATCCAAAAATGGCAAAACCTTATGGCGAAATCAGGCATTATATAATATAATGATCTTTTTTCATGTTAATGAATGACCTACGAAAAACATAGAAGAATAACGTCATGACCTTTCCGACAACCCAATAAATACAATGTTTAAATAACATATATTTCGAGACCGTTTTCAATCGAGTTATTCATTTAGTTGGAGCAAATTAGAAATCTTGAATCCTTCAGATATAAATAATTAGGTTTAGTTTTTAAAAATTCGTATTAATACTATCTGCTTCTGGACTTCTGGGCTGGAATCGCATCACTTGTATATCTGCCGACGTTTCGTACCCATTTGTATGGGACTCAACTACTGCACTGAAACTGACGTATTAATACGTTGGTGTTTTGGTAATGTATTATACTAGTGATCGCAATGTAAGCCTTTTACTGTTGAAGATGGCAACTTTGTTATAGAAATCATATCAGAATTAAAAGCTTCATAACGATAAAGAGCTTATTTCTAGTTAATTTTTAATATTGCTCATGCAAAATTGCTCTAGGTCGAGTTTTTTGATGATGAAAATTAGGTTCTTAGCAAATCGAAAATCGAATTTAACAGATATGAAATTAGGTTTAATTTTTAAAAATTTATATTAATACTTTGATGTTTTAGTGATACACTGTACAAGTGCGCATAATTTAATCTTATTACTGGTGAAAGTAACAACCTTGTTGTCGAAATACATATGAATATTAAAAGCTACGTAGTGATAAAAAATTTACTTCTAGTGAACTTCTGATATTGATAATATAAAATTTATCAAATTGGAATAATGATGCTGTCTAAAAGATGCTAGAATATTGTTGGTAAAAATGGACAACATGTTATTGACTAAAAATATTTCATGTCATACAAAAATTTCCTGTATAGTATTTCATTAAAAAGTCCGCAATAACTTAGTTGGTAAACCAATAGTTACATTTGCATGAAAAAGAAAAGATTTTTGAATCACTTTTAATAAGTACAAGAAAGAAATAATAAAGGTATAAAGAATAAGGTTATAACCAAGATCAGGAAAAGAATAAAAATAAAAAGAAACAAGTAAACACATATAAAAGTATTTAATATAATAAAAGATAGTTTATTATACATATACAAAAAAGTAGAAAAAGATAAATTCTAACCTCGCAGTATTATTTTATTTCATTTTCTTATTTTCATTCATGGATAATATATGCTGTACGTATGTATATTTGTTTTGTCTTTCGAACTAAGAACGAAAGCCAAATAAATTATTAACACGTGCAAGAGTTACATGTATTTTTATCAGTGCTGATAAATTAAATTATAAAAATAATAAATTAGATTAAAAACATAAATTACATTACTATTACGTATCTACACAGTCACAGTCAATACATCAGTGCTATCAAAATTGACTTTGTTAAAAATTAATACTATTCTTATATTTAAAAATTGAACTTAGTTTCTTTTTGTATAATAGTTTATTATGAGGTTATTGATATATATGATCAAAGAGTTTTTAGCACCAAAGAATTTTGGATCGCGTTGCTGCCATTCGACACAAGCACTTGACGACACAGCAAAAGACACGAGGTTTTTAAATATTATCTAAGCATATCTGCACGATCTGTTGCTCGCGGTTATGGTTTATTCAAAACTGAAAGCTAATGACGAATTACCCTATTTCTAATTTGCATCTTTGTTAATTTAGTTTTATCTATTTCCAGTACATTATGCTTTTTTAAGAATTCGTACAGTAACTGTTCTAAAGTATCAATAACCTCACTAATACAATAAGCCTTTCTCAGTTTTAATATTTTTGTCAATACTGCTAGGTCAAAGAAAGTATATATACAGAATGTCAGTAGAAAATTAAGAAAAGTTATACACGTGTTCTTATATCTATATTTGGTACGAATTCTGTAGTTGTAGCACTGGTTGTTGTAACAGAAGTGCTTTCAGTACTTGTAATAGGAATGCTTTGAGTACTTGTAGTAGGAATGCTTTTAGTAGTTGTAACAGCAATGCTTTGAGTTGTACTAGGTGGAGTGCTAGGTACATTTGTTGAAGAACTTTTTACGGTAGTAATTTCGGGAAATTCAGTTTGTTCATTTGAATCAAAATCTTCATATTCACTATTACCATAGAAGGGAAATTTACATTTTTTATCAGGGTGGTGATGATGATAGTGGTATTTGTCGTGGTAATACGGCGGTCTTGAAGGATATGGTTTCCAAAATACGTAGTCATCTGTTTGTGGCGTTGGAGACAGATGATGATAAGGTCGATGTGGCCAATGGGATCCGAAATTGTAATACTGTGGTTTGGAGGGATATCCAAAATACTCCTCGCTGCTTGACGAAGAATAATCTGAATAGTCGAAACCACGCTTATTGCGTAAGGTTGGAGATTCTACTGTAAAAATAAAAACGGTATTATTAAAACGAATTTAAAGTTACTTTAAGTATTCAGTACTGATAATTCATCTATATTTAGTATATAGTGTGTAGCGTTTTGACTTAATATTTTTTTCTTTCAATATTTATTTAATATAACAATATTGAAACATCTAGAAATTTAGAAGAAAAATATCATGGTAAATGATGCAATAATTTTAATGCTTTATCCTCAATTCTCCCAAATGTTGCCTTCTTTATTTTTATTATTTTTTGACATTGAGATGGAATAGAGAAATCAGAAATTCACGTGTTATGTTTATGTTTCACTAATATCAAAAAATTCATATCGAATGGAATCAAATTCTGACAAAGTATAAAATATGACTTTAATATTGGTTGTACACAGTTAACACTAAGTATTTTCTAAACCACATCTTGGTGTATTAGGTTTAAGAGACTTAAACCCGTTGCAACAAGATAAGTAGAAACCATATATTAAAATGAAATTTTAAATAAACTGAACAACTACTATATTATCTTGAACTATAGTTACTGGCTGTTTCCGGAAATGAAAAATCCTTTACATGCTCCGAGATATTAAGATTGAAAATGGTTTTCAATGTCCAAGAGGACATTATCAAACATAAGACGCAAATACATCATACTAGATGCAGCAAATAAATTAAAGTTACAAATTAACATATAAAAAAACGAGAACAATGAAAAGTAAAGCAGAATAATTAAGAAAATATTGCAGTAAATTATCTAGTCGAATAAATAACCGAAAAAAAAATTTCGAAAGGTCTTCCCACATTATTGCTTGTAATGTTGTAATTCTGGAGAACACAGGAACACATTGGTCTTCGCTGCATGAATGGTATAATTTTAATCTTGTTTTTAAGCTTTGGCACGTGTGAGAAAATTTTTGACAGAAATAATGGACAGTCGATCTCGTTCACGTATTTCGTAATTTCCATAAAAAAGTAGCACATCGACGATCTCTTCCATCTAAAAGCAGTAGTATCGTGAACTTACAACAGTCTTTCTGTTTGTATCAATTAAGAAATTTTAAAAAACGCTAGCGCATTAGATCTAAAAGTCAGACAATAGTTACATAATTCATTTTGCACGTATATCTAGTCTTGGAGCTGTAAATGCAGTTTATATAAACACTTTCTAACTGCGGTCTAAAAAAGTCGAATAGCATCAAAGTCTTGAAAGTTATTTTTTTAAAATATGTACGAGGGTAGTTCGACAAGTAGCGAGAATGGAAAAGAAAAACGAATTTTTTAAACACAAAATAATTTTTATTTTTCAATATATTCTCCTAAAAGAGCAATACATTTATTCCAACGGTGCTCCAATGCCCTTATGCCATCTCTAAAATGCGATTCCGGAAGGCTTGCAAAATACTCATTTACGAAGATGATAAGCTCGTCGTTAGACGAAAATTTCTTTCCACCTAGTGCCGTTTTCAATTTTGGAAAAAGGTGGAAGTCAGAAGGGGCTAGATCCTTCGAATAAGGCGCATGCGGTACTAATTGGAATTGCAATTCGTGGTTTTTGGACATCGCGACTGTGCTGGTATGCAAGGGAGCGTTGTCTTGATGAAACAGAATCTTTTTCTTTGCCATTCCTGGCCGTTTAGCACGAATCTCAACATTTAATTTTTGTACAAGTTCTGCATAATATTGTCCGTTTATTGTGGCACCTTTCTGAAGGTGATCAATGAGTAAAATGCCCTTTGATTCCCAAAAAATTGATGCTATCACCTTGTTTGCCGATAAAGTCGTTTTCGCTTTCTTTGGAAGTGCAGAACCACGTTCTAACCATTGTTTCGAGTAGTTTCGGGTATACTGTAGTGTATCCAAGTTTCATCGCAAGTAACAAATCGCCTACAAAAATCAACCGGATTCCGCTTATAAAGGTCCAAACACTCATTCGAAATGCGCAAACGAGTGAACTTTTCATCAGTCGTAAGCAATCGCGGTACCCATCTTGCCGAAAGCTTGGAAAGGCCAAATTCCTTCGTTAAAATGCGGTGTACGCATTCTGTTGAAATGTTTACCATGGCTGCTATCTCTCTCACTTTGAGTCATCAATCGTGCGTAATAATATTATGGATTTTTATAATCATTTCCTTAGAAGTCACGATTTTGGGTGATCCAGAGCGCACTTCATCAACACAGCTAGTTCTACCACGTTTAAATTCATTTACCGATCTACTTATTGTGGCTGATAATGGAGCAGATTCACCTAATGTTTCCCGTAACTCATCTTTTATTCCAGTAGCTTTCATACCCTTAATTACCAAGTATTTAATCACCGCACGATACCCTGCTTTTTCCATTTTAACAAAACGACGTGTTTCTTCTTTTTCAATCAGCTGTCAAAAATAAATTAATCAACCGATTTATCTAAATATCGGAATGTAAACATATAAATAGGCAACCTAAATTACAGTGCACTTGTTTTACCAATTATACCTATGTCATTCTCACTACTTGTCAAACTATTCTTGTATTATTGATTGCTACTGTGCCCATATGATATATTTAGAGCAGGTGGAACATATAAAAGGACTGTTATTAATATACATTTCTAATTTGAACGTATTACGCCACTTTGCAGTTTTATTTAAATTACCTTACAAAAAAAATGCCGCTGGAATTGATTATTTCAGTATAAACATATCATTAAGTCATCCGCATAGATTACGACTGAACAGGTGACAGTGGAAAGTAAATCGTTAATGCACACCAGAAAAAGAAGTGTCCTAAATTGGAATTCTGAGGCACACCAAATGGCTTAAATTCATAAGAGAGAAAATTATTACATGGTGATTTTTAAAATACGAAAATGTGAAACTCAAATCAGATGACGCGAAGCCAAACGTCCTAAGTCTTCATGAATGATAGTATCGAATGTTAAAGTGAAACGCTCCGAAATTAAGCTACGCTGGTCTTAAAAAATTAATACCTTCGTAAATCCTAAAACATAGAATTTGTTCAAAGATCTAGAAATTAGAAAAGATTGAAATAGGGTAAAATGAAATGAAAGCTCTACACAATAATGTCTAAAATAGATTTCCAAATTTCGTTGCTTTTGGAAATACTCTAAGACATCGGTTTCACGTTAGGATAAGCAATTACGTCTTAATGAAAATTAGTTTAAAAAATTGCATAATAGCGTTATCAAAACCAAGTCCATATAGTATAATCAACTGATTCTTTTGAAATTGAAAAGAATAATATTTTGTAAAAATGGTGGAAGATATTGACAGCAAATTAAAAAATGCTATTAAATCTTCTAGGAGAAAATATTGATATAAGAAAAGAAAACAATGTTTTTTCCAGAAATTAATAAAATAATGGCTCAGTACATAATTCAAGTAATGGGTGTTTTTTAAGCTGCATGGGAACTATCGATATCGATAAATATGGTTTGACAGCTGATAATGTCAAACTGTGTTAACACATCTGTTCAGTAGGTTTGGCAAGTCATCATGAATCGTTTAACGCCAGAACAACGCTTCCAAATTGCGGAAATTTACTTTGAAAATATAAATCTGTTCGCGAAGTTCATGGAGCACCTCGTCCATTTTACGGTCAACATAATCGGCCCAGTGAGCAAGCAATTCGTGCAATTATTGATCGATTTCGCACTAATTTTACTCTTCCCGATTCAAAACTATCAACAAGACAAAGAAATAGGCGTACCGAAGAGAATATTGCTGCTGTAGCGCGAAGTATTGAAGAAGACGCCAAAATGTCGATTCGTTGTCGTTCTCAACTTGATGGCCTTTCTGCTTCGACTACGTGGAAAATTTTACTTAAGAATCTTGGCTTATGTGCCTATAAAATACAGCTCGTGCAAGAATTGAAGCCAAACGACCATCGTTTGCGTGTCATTTTTGCTGATTGGGCTTATTTGAAACTAGCCGAAGATAAGCATTTTTATCAAAGAATTGTGTTTAGTGATGAAGCTCATTTCTGGTTAAATGGCTACATCAATAAGCAAAACTGCCGTATTTGGAGAGAAGACAGTCCTTAAGCCGTTAACGAATCACCATTACATCCATTAAAATTGACTGTTTGGTGCGGTTTATATGCTGGCGGCATCATCGGTCCTTATTTATTTCGAAATGAGGAAGGGGCTGCCGTTACGGTGAATGGCGAGCGCTATCAAACCATGTTTTGTTTCCAAAAATTAGTCAGCTAAACATCGACGATATTTGGTTCCAAAAGACGGCTCAACTTGCCATACAGCGCGCTCTACAATCGATTTATTGCAATATCAATTTGGTGACAACTTTATTTCCAGAAGTGGTCCTGTCCACTAGCCCTCTCGTTCTTGCGATTTAACGCCTCTGGATTATTTTTTATGGGGCTATGTTAAGTCATTGGTTTATGCCGACAAATCAGCACCCCTTGAAGCATTGGAAGCCAATATTGAAGCCGCCATTGAGACCATACGGCCAGATTTATTGGAAAAAGTAGTCAAAAATTGGACTGATCGAATGGACCTTGTAACTCGTAGCCGCGGCGGACATATGCCGGATATCATATTTAAAAAATATAATAAATGCCATAAAATTATCTACCAGATTGTAATAAAAAAAAATTCCTTCCAACAAAATTTCTGTCGTATATTATCATTTTAAGTTCTCAAGCTCTTAAAAAACACACGATATATACTTCTGTAGTCCTGAATACTAGTGTAAATAAGATGAAATATCATGAAATTAACTTTGATTGCAATTGTAATCAATCCTCTTTCAGCTAGCTTTATTATTTCGTTGATAATTTGTGGGACAAATAATATTAGTTTTTTTATGTTTCTCATCAGTAATTATCCTTCTTAATCAAATAGCAGACAGTAATGTAAGTTTGATGCATTTTTTCGTTACTTATTTTAGTCACCTGAAAGCCGATGTACATATGTATGTATACATTTTTCGCCTTTGTCCATTTCCATTAAGTGAGATACGAAACACAATTACATATGTAAATCAGTGGCAAAAATATAGAGGCTTTGTAAAAGAGGTTCGTTGAATAACACCTGGTTTCACTTAAAACTTCTTTAGAATTTGAAAAACCAGTTAACTACCCTCCCACTACCGACGATTGGGAACTAATTGACGTCTTTCTGGTTAATTGCCTTTAAAGCTGATACATTCCATTACTTTGAAAATATATATATATATATATATATATATATATATATATATATATATAAAAGCGAAAAAATAGATGTGGTCATGACTAAAACATCAAGCCCATTAGATTTATTTAAACAGGAAATTTCAACAGATGACGTATTTTATAAATGTTGAGGAAAAGATGGGACAATTAAAAAAATTATGTACTTTCTTTTAAAATTCGAGCAATGAATTTTTTTTTTAAATAATTTTTAATTCATTTTTTAATTCTGTAAAATTTGTGTTTTTTTAATATTTTAAAATTTTTTTCTGACTATTAAAGAGAAGATTATGACGAACAAGTGGGAGAGGGTGAGACACTGTTTAATTATCGGCTGATGATGACAACTTAGTTGTCGAAATGTGCACACAGAATACGAAAATTAATATGGAAAACGGTTATATATCAATCTTAAGTGATATGTGCACATGTGTATACACCCAAGTACGTGCATTCCACAATGTGATTTAATGAAATCTCGTAATTTTCTGCTTACCACATCGCTATAATTAAAGCAGAAATTAGTGAAAGGATCTTAGACCATTGCAATGTTTTATAAAATTCATGGCTTTGTAGATTATATAAAAATCTGCTCTCGTTGGACAACTTAGAACTATGAGCTAACAACTAATCGCTGTTTCAAAAATTTAAAATAATTTACTCCAACTAGTGGAGACATTTTACTACAAAATCATATTAAGACATATTCGCGCCCATTCAAAATTTTACCTTAAAAGAAATAAAATGATAATTTAATATTATGATACAGATTTAAACATCTGAATTTTCTTCTATTATATGTATATATTTAGCTAGCAGGTACTTTCAAGTTTTCGAAGAACCAGTAAATAAAATTAATGGTGATTTAATACTGAATGTTATGTGTTCCAGTGGTTCATCTTAACAAATGTACTTAAGACGGTTTCTTCAGATTTACACAGGCATTAGAAATATGTTGAAGATAGCTGTATATTGTTTCAATAAAAAATGACTGTTTTAAATTACTCCCCATTTTGAACTCAATCGACATTGGCGTTTTATATTAGTCTTACTTATTATAAAAATACAGCAAAGTAATCATAGAACGTTATATAGAGCTATAATGAGTGGCAATTGCTAAAATTTATTATGAAAACCATAGTTCGTTTGTAATAATGCAGTGAAAATTGCATGTAAAATTCGTATGTAAACATGTTCCAACTTCATTAAAGAGCATGTAACCAACGTCATCGAAGAGCAAATAAAACAAATTTGAAGAATAGTTCGATGGTGGACAAACCAACCCCTATACATGCAACGTGGAGATCACTTTCAGAATAATATCGCTCGCTACTATGAAACAAAGCCTGACATACAACGCAAAAACTTCGGCTCAGCAACACATCTCCTTTGCAGAGAATATAAAAAAACATCTCTACTTTAACGCATACAAAATACAATTGACTGTGAACTGAAGTCTAGATGTTATACCCTCGCCGCAAACAGTTGACCCTCTTTTTTAAACAAATTTATCGTAGGTAACGAAGTTCGTTTTCACCTATGTTTTGTTAACATACAAAGTTGTCGGATTGTGGGAGCTGAAATTTCTTATGTAATTCAGGGGAAAAAATGCATCCGAAAAAGGTTATACTTTGCTGCATATTTTGAGTAGATGGTATTATTGAACCGTACTTCATAAATTTAGATGAAAATTTCGGATGGTATTCGTTATCGTGGTATGCTAATAAATTTTTTCCGATTTGAATTGAACGAAATGAATACTGGCAACATTTGGTTTCATAGGAAAGGTGGCATAGTGCAAGAGAAACAAATGGTTTCTTGCAAACGATGTTTCCTGCTCGTATAATTATCCGTGTTGGTGACATGCACTAGCTTCTAAGATCGTGCGATCTAGCATTTTTGGACATTTTTGTTTGAGGGCAGAATCTACGCTGAAACGCATGTAACGATTTCTGATCTTCAACATAACATACAAAAAATACAATAAGTTATCGGCAAAATCCAGCCAGATGTGTGTGTGAAAGTTATGGCTAAACGTATGTCTCTTATAAAAATAGTCGAGATGGATATTTAAAAGATATTTTATTTTCCAAACATAATTTCCATATGTTTGTAACACAATAAATAAAACGAATAAAAAGTATTCATAATCACTTTCATTTTATTGAAATAACAAAACGATCACTTTTAATTCAAGCACTCTATATAAATATTATTCGAAATTAGCTCTATATTTCTCACTTTATTCAGAAGGGATCAATTTCAAAATTGAGCGTTCGAGGAAGATTGTTTTTACTTTCAGCGCACAGTGTATAAATTTATATTATTAAAGTCTACATAAATTAATTTTTGGTGATATAAAGACCTTTTTTTTGATTTAAATATTGAATGATAAATGGCAAAATTATTTATTGTTTTTCATTTTCTATTAGGTCTTTCAATATTGTGCAATTTATTTAAATTCTTTTGTGATATACTTTCTAGTATTTCTTGGCGACTCAAGGAAAGGCTATTTTATGTATATTTTTGTATCTAAATACAATAAATTACTATTTAAAGTAGTTTTTTTTGCTTATTAACGTGTATCTATTATTAAATTGGTATAAATAAAATGTTAAATAATATACCTTTTTTTAGTAACATAACGCGAAACATTTACACTTTTACCTATTACCTTGTTTACCTTGTTTGTGATACTAAAAAATTACTTTCAGCCATGACAAGCAATTAACTCCATACAAAATATATCTGGAGTAACTTAATTAATTTAATAATTATACATTTACAGTATTTTCAAAGCAATTAATTTTAATATATTCGAGTGACACCAATGGTATGTAATAGTATGTGTTATCTTAGTCTGAAGCAAATTTATTTTTTATTAAGTTAAAAACGGTTATCTGATTAATTAGTTTAGATGAGTTTTCTTAATACGGATTTTATTAAACAATAAAAAGTAAACACTCATTTTAGAGTTAATGCTTACCAAATGAATTTATCTGTTAAAAAAAAATTATAAAACAAGAAGTGAAACAGCAAAAATACGCAAAGCCTTGAATGTAAATTAACATCGTGTATGTATATATCGTTGCTTTCGTTTGTTATATTGTTTAATAAGTGTGAGTACTTAATATATGTTAAATACGAATAATTATGTTATACTACATATTATGCAATTAATAGACGCTTCGGAGAATCAATTTTTAGATAACAATGATACAACTTATATAATATTACTTGCAGTTTAACATTGATTACAGATTTATTTTCCAGTTACAATAAGGAATATAAAATGTATTTAAATGACAATCCGAATATGTTTGAGTGCACAGCTTTTAATCTAGCATGTCGAAGATAATCTATGCTACAATTTTTATCGAGTATACTATGTATCTACTACACTGTGTTATAGCTACAAGATTTTATATTAGAGTCAAAAATAATATGTTTTTCTCTGGTGATGTTATTCGTACATAAAAAATCTAATCTAACCATGTCCTAATCACAATATAATCATAAATCCTATTAATAATTGGGAGAATTCGGAAGCAATTACCTTGAAATATTGTACATTGCATTTCAAGGTAATTGCATTTTTCTGTTTTTCGTAGGGCACTCGTTAATATTAAAAACGGTGAATCAATTATTTAGGATGCTTAAAAAAAGATCAAATATTTATCCATATACAGTACTCATCAAAAAATCTTAATAATCAGAGGTTCGTAAATTAAGCGTTTGCAAGACAGAGTTGACTATTTACTGTCATCTTACATTACCAGGTGTACCGAAAAGTTATTACAGTTCTTTCGTAAAAAAACTAGATAATTTTTAAAAAAATGGAAAAATTTATTTATTCAAAGTATTGGCCATTTGATTCTGTACATCTTGCCATTCTTTCAGGCACTTTATGGATGCCATCCCAAAAAATTGTTTGTTCTTTGAGTAAAACTATTCATCGAGTCATTTTCTAACTTCTTCGAATTTGGCGGAGTGCTGCTCTACAAGCGCGTGTCCCTTTGATGCGAAAAGGTGACAGTCGGTCGGAGCTCGTCCAAGTGCTTCCAATGATTCCTTGATCGGTTTTGATGTATGAGACTGCGCGTTATTGTGCTGTAGAATCACTTTGCCATGTCTTCGGGCCCATTCTGGTCGTTTTTTATCAATGCATGGTTCAAATTGATAATTTGTTGTCGACAGTGACCAATATTAACTTTTTTACCAGGTGTCAACAGTTCGGAATACATCATGCCACTCTGATCCCACCAAACGCAGAGACCAAAACAATTTGGCCTTGGAGTCGATGGGCCGGCTTCGCCAGGTGATAACCATTTTTTATGCGTGGGGTTTTCGAAATAAATCCATTTTTCATCACCCGCCACTAATCGATGCAGAAATGACTTCCGATCATACCTTTGAAGCAGCATTTCACAGACGATTTTTCGATTTTTATTTCGTCTTTTATTCATATTTCGTGAACACCGCTGTTTATGTAAATTGCGTTTCCCTCCGTCTCTTTTACGATCAAATGTTATGCTGTTAGGCATAATGCACTGTCCCGAATTATCTGACGCACTGAAACTCAATTTCGGTGCGACAGACAGTATCAGTAGTTGAGCCCTGAAGATGTCCCATACGAGTGGGTATGAAACGTTGGCTGTTATACCAGTGACGCGGTTCCAGCCCGGAAGCCCAACAGCAGATAGTATGGACCACGACCGCGGAAGTCTACATACCAGATTACTTGTTTCAGTTTAGTATAAATTGTATGCTAGGATATATCGAATTTGAAATATAATTTAGAAATGTATTTAACTGTCTATTTGTTCATGCAAAATATGCTATATTGTCATCTAAATACTTATGCCAAGAAGGACGTTTTTGCTTAAGGGACTATTTGTTAAATTTGTTTGAATAATAAAAGTTGAATAGACCAGAAGGACGTGTCTTTCCCAACTTTTCTAACTTATTGTCAATTTAGTTTACTACATATTGTACACAATATCATTCGCTTAAAGTTCTACACTGTATGTTAAAATATAGTTTACATTCTATGGTGAAACAATTATCATGTATGTTAATTAAAATAAAAATAAAATTATTGGTACTTGTAATACTCCGTTTATTTATGAATTCAGTCGAATTTTGATGAAGTAAAGACCTAATAAATCCAAAAATTAAGAACTTAAAAGTCATGGATGAAACAATAATAACATTTTGCTTACTGTACATTTGTCCTAAACATTAATTTAAAACGTTCAATTAGAGTGTTTGAAAATTATAGATTATTTCATATGTCTACACAATCATATCCACGAGCACACAAATAAGACTGTTCATTTGAAACTTATTTTATTTAGTTGAAACTTCTAAAAACTTGGAGAAATAAAAGTAATTTAAATTAAATTCAAAATTTATAATATAACCCTCTATTGAGTTAATATATAATGTCTACGAAAGTTTATTTCTCTTCAATTTACTTACTATAATTTAAAATTTTATTTGTCTATAAGTTGTGCATGTACTTAAAAATATTTTGTTTGAATATTACACAACTTGTTAGAAATAGAAATATACTTGTAAAACTGGATTTTTTAAGTGATTATATGTAGTTTATGTTATTTAAAAGTAATGCGTTAAATAAGCTTTATTTTCATTTTACTAGTCGTTTACGTAATTAAAATATTAGGAGAAAAACGTACATATGTATATCATAGGTTCAAATTCTTTACTTAATTACATTACATAAAGAACGAAAACAGTGGAAGAGTTTTGTATGATATTTTTTCTTATGTCAAATAAACCATTAAATGTAAAGATATTCAAATGACTTTTAATACGTACTTACATACAAACGTGGTAAATATTATTACGGTTGAAATATAATATATATTTAAAGGTCTACAAGTCATTGGCTTATTCTCAGAAAGGTGTATAAAATTGGCTTCTAATGTTTGATATCAAACCAAGCCATATTAAGCAATATATTTTGTTATTGAAATACCTGAAAAAAATGCACCAGCATTATATCGTATTAATTAGTGATTAATACCCGTACGGTATTAATAATTAAATGAGGTCTGCATTCTTCGCGACAATAAGCGAATGCGACTTCATAGAAAGTACGAAAGCTAGGTAAGATTCAGTATAATGTTCTTATATACAGAAAATTTATATATGTGTATATACGTAACTATAATCTTCAACAATTTTCAACTCATACGAAAATGATTTAGCGGGAAATGAAACTAGTGTTGAAGCGCCATAATAATATTTTTGTGAAGAATGAAGTCACGAAAACTAGCATTATTTGTAATGAGCCTCTAAACGACAATGCAAAGGAGGAATCTGAAAAAAGGCTTGGGATATAGAAAATATACTCAATGGTTTCATTTAGGCAGTAGCTTATAAAAATTTTTTACAAGGACATTGTGGATTGTATTCATATTTCAAATACTTTATATTCATTTATTAATATTAAAAACTATTGTGAATATTTTTATTATAATAAAATATGAAACATTTCCGATTATAAATATTTTCTGAATCATAAAATACGTATATTTACGTAAAATAATTTACTATTTGGAAGGAAGTAAATTACAATATTGATAATATACAAACAACCTGGAAACTTTTCATTTACGTTTCCCATAAAATCAAAAATCATCGTATGTATCTTCGTCCGCTTACTGAAATAAATAAGATCGACAAACGGAATCTGGTGTCCAACTACTAGTAAAAGTCCTATTCTTTTATAAATATTTTTTAAACAGCTCTTCCTCAAGATCCTCAACATACTCCGTTGCTTCCGATCGAAACTTTCTAACATGGAAAAATTTGAGTTTGGGGAGATCTGGAGAAGAGAATTGTGAAATACAATCTAAAATCTCAATGGATATTCTCGAACATCTTAACTGGTGTGAGAAAAATCGTGACGAAACAGAACCTTTTATGAGATACACAAGGTTGTTTTTCAGAAATCGTTTTCAATGATTTATCTAGTGAAGTGGCATAATATAGTAATACGATTTGATGTTTTACAAGATAAATAAAAATTATCTTCACATTCCAAAAAATTGTGGCCATTACCTTGCGATAATGAAAATATCTTAGTTTTCTTTGGTAAAGATTATCGTATATAGCCACTGTTGAAATAGATGGAATCGAGAACGTTATAGTAATGTAAGATTTCATAAACCATAACAAATCTTTGCAAAAAATCTGCTTGAATTTTGTTAAACAGCTGTAGCTTGACATTTGCATTCTTTCACCTTTTTGTCACACTTCAAGATGGCACTTATTCTAACCGCTTGGACATGTCCAATACTATATGTAAAATGTGATGTATGTACATATTCAGTTGATATCCGTACGATTCTATCACATTGATGTCAATTTTTGGGTCGTTGAGGTCGAGTTGTTGTGGTTTCCTTAGTCTTAGACGCACATCTGTGTTCATATCAACATGTTTCAATTGCGCAACTCAGAGAGAATTAGTGACTTTTGAAGTAGAATCGTTACTCAAAGTTAGTAGCCTATCTGCGAGAATTTCAGTTTGTGTTTAGCCCTTCGAAAAATAAATATCGAATTGCACAGCAAGCTACAAGATTATGAAAATCATGATTAAATTTTTTATACATTTCTGAAGTAACTGCATTTGTCGTCATATGGTATAAGGGCAATTTTTTCAAAATATTAGTTCTATGCCGAGCAGCTTAGAATACTTCTGATGATCTTACATAAAGAGAAGACACGGCGAACTTCAATTGCAAGAGGAGACTGGTCATCCAGTTTATTACTCAGAAATTTGATTAAAAAGTTACGGTTGCTTTCCTGTGGGCTTTTAGCTAACAATTGGAGTGAATGGCAGTGTAACTTCTTCCTAGACGGGTATATATTGGCGACTTTAAAAGAAAGATGTTTCAGGAAACGCTTCTGCATTCTCTTCAAGATCCTTGTGGATATAATATGGATAAAATTGATTCACGATATTCACAGTTACTTCTTACGAAGGCATAATTCAAAAACTAGAGCATTTAAGTACTACTGAAGTGTCTGCAAGAATTAAGAATCCCAACGACTTCAGCACGGACTTGCTAATAGTTGTAATATTAATTCAGTATCAAACATCTAATGAAGATTATTATGTTATAATCGTACGACAAGGGATTTAGAATTCTATTATAAGTCCATGTAGAACATTTACCTATGCTCAATCAACAATATTAGTTACGCACCAATTGTTTATGTTTCCAAGATTAAGATGAAGGCACGTGCAACTACTGATACTGCTGATTTCAGACAATATTTTTAAATCAACCCTATAAGTGAGAAATCTACAGTTCAAGGAATTGGGCAAACCATTGACATAAATAGTGAATAACAGAAGACTTAAGTTAAATCCCTGGGTATCCTGGGAGAACGATTTAACCAGATAGATATAAAGTCGTTATGACATATATATCTGTAACGTTGCATTAAATAAGAGGACATCAATTGGATAAGGTATGGAGAAAAGCCGAAGACCCAACTATAATAAAGAGTGATCGATTGAACCAATGGCTTTGTTAAACTCTACATGAATGAAAATTTGTAAACAATTTTCCAATACTTCAGAAATCAATTGGTTAATCTCCGCTATATTGGTAGTAGTAGATTTGCCAGACATAAACCCATGCTGCTGCACGGCAAGTAAAGATTTAGCACTTAATGAAAGTTACTGATACATTAGTTGTTCTAAAAGTTTTACAGAATTACACAAAGTCTGTAACACGAAATTGAATTTTCCAAGAATTCGAGAAACACGAAATCTTAATTATAAGATTAAAAATGTAACTTAAAGAATCACGGTGAACCGAAGCGCACTCTCGAATTGGAAAACTGGGAAAAATATCCAAGTCTCACTATCATATTTAATTCATATGCAACTGTAGATTTCAGATGTTGTAAAGAGACAGTTGAGTATGAAGTTAGAGTTCATATAATATAAAATGCTTCTTCAAAATAGAGCGAAAGGCTCCACGTTTATCAATGTTCAATAATTTCATTACCATTATAGGTATTACAATTCAAAATCCTTGAAGAACCGCTCCTATTGTTAATGAACTGTCGAAATAATTTAGGCATTGCTCTTGATTAACATTCGCAGGTGAGAAAATCCTTGATGGAAATAGCGAAAAATTAAAAATGTTATAATTTCCTGAAATTTAATACAAAATAGAAATCCATCCATATTGCCTTTACATTTATACCTTATTTCAGGTAATCTCACATAGAAGTTCTAGTAAATTGTTGCTTGTTTTCGATCAGTGCAATTTCATATAATTGACAATCGAATGAATGATTTTTACTTTCACATCAGTACGCGCGAATTACGAAATTTATTTGCCTTTTATTTAAACAAAATTTCTCTCGAAAACCGATTTAATACGCGTTGATAATGAAGAATGAATGAATGAATGAATGAATGAATACTTAATCCGATGCATATATCCCGTGAAAGTAGATCATACTATATATGGCTCAAACATGATAGAGCTAATCTGCGTAATATCATTAAAAAAAGCGAATAAACATTAACAATGATATTTACCCGCAGACGACCTTCGTAATTTAAGCGAATACATATCCCATCTGTTTTTAATTACACGTACACAGGTGTCTGTATCATAGAATGTCCTCCAAATTTTTAAATATTATTCTTTATACAATTTCGGACATTTATTTTGATAAGTAGGTAATTTGTAATTATACCGTTACATAAACTTTAATCAAAATATGGTAATTTTGTTTTTTTGGAATTATATAATATAAAATATTCCAAAAAATCTTTTAAATTAACAGAAGATGTACATCTGAACAAACATAAAATTCTGTTCAATTTTTTCCTTTACTTTGTTCTTGAATTTAAATTTATCTTTGCATGCATTGCGATAAATTCCTAGTTCATACTCTAGGGTCTATACAAACGTATTTAAATTAATTCAGATATAGTAATAGTCTATGCCTTCATATCCTCCAACAACTTAACGCCAATTCAGGGAGCACTGGCAGGCCATGAGTTATTACGCCCGCGCTATGATATATTCAGTAGGATTGGTAATGTATTTATATCAAATGTTCCATTCAAATATGTATGTATGTCGCATGAAATAACAAATTTGACAGTAAATTTTATACTATTTAGTTTCTATAAAAAGTTTCTATTATTAGTAACTAAAATTATTTCTATCTGCTTAAACACACTTTGGCCAAGAAATTACCGTTTATAGAAGTCTTTAGGGCACTAGTGAATTGTGGCGATGATCAGTCCTTAATTCTCTTAGCAGATGTCTCAACAAAATACTTTTTGTAAATTGCGTCAGATGGTCAAATAAACATTTTAATCCATGCTGTAAATTGCGGCAATATTCATGGAGTTGACTAGTAAATATCGGAACTCCAATATATTTATTATTTAAGAAACTTGAAATTGCAGGCTAACATTCCAATAAAACTAAAATAAATAACGTGGTTCATAAAGAACAAATAAAAATATGAAGTGTAAATGACGAAAATTTTCCACGCTTTAAAAATTCAAAACGAAATAGAAACGAAATTTTAAGTTGCCAAGAAAACCCACCTGGAGTCGTTTGATAAACCAGAGTTGTCAATAACTAAGTATACGAAATTCCGCTTTTAATTAAGTATAAGAAACAAACGCACCGAACATGACGGAATTTTAAGAAACACAGCATTTACGAAAATGTAAATTACAGAAAAATTATGATGATTTTAAATAGAATAAAAGAAAACAAGTGAACCAGCCACTAGTTAAGATTTGAAGTACATTAAATTGTCTTTATATTTTTATCTATGTTTTCGCCTCTGTATATTTCGTACGAAGACAGTTTACATTATTTTATTTTACATATCTACACACATAATCACTGAAAGTTGATATATAATCCCTTTCCACATTAATTTGTTGTGATCATCAGCAGATAATTGAACAGTGTCGCACCTGGAAAACTTCGGTAAAATACCCGTACGAAGCAAATTCCGCACACGATCTGTACCATTGAAAGTCAAAACGCACACTAAAATATATAAGTGTGCGTTTTGGCAGTCTTTATCTAGAACAGTCAGTATACTATAAGTAGCCTTCATTTTATCAATTTTAGTAATCAATTTTTTTCGGTTTTAAAGTTTCAGTACGATGTTGACAACAGTATGCATGGAGTTTACCTAATACTCAGATTTAAAAATTTTTCAGATATACCCTTGTTTTATGGATAATATCAGTATTTTAGTGACGCTGTAAATCTTGATGTTCGAGTCTGTAAATATCATAGTAGAACATATGGAATAATAAAGAAATAGGTATCAACAGACTATAAGCTGTTTTATTTCAATAAGTTCTGAAATAATCTTTGTGCATAAACAAAGAAATTCAAAATAATTCTGTAAGATTTAATTTTAGTCTTCGTAATTTGAATCTAATGTTAATTTAAAATATATTCTGTGAGTGAGAGATTGATTAAATCGCAAATGTATGTGAAATATGCATGCAAGATTTCATACTTTTATTTAACATTCAACATTGATATTGACACAGAAAATTTTTGTGGTTTAATCAACTGTAAATCAATTGTAATTACCGTAAGTACATTTGAAACAGGTTTATGAATGTGCAGATAATATGGGGTAACCAATTATATATGTACATATTGGGAATATAACTAGATATAATCTATTTTATTTATTTTAAATACATACTTGTATTATACTTATTATAAGCTATCCTACTAATATGTTATTCTAAATTAAATATGTTAAAGTAAAATCTGAATCTTATTATCTTCAAAATCTTAATTTATGCATGTAGTTATATTAGTTTTCATGACATAAAAATATGTATAGTATATGTTTCCTTACGAACACGTATTATATATCTAATCTACATACATACATATAAACATATACATACATACATAATTACTGAGTCGATCCACTGCACAATATTGTAAGATATTTGTGATGAAAAGAGAAATTCGTCATGTAAACGATTTAGTTAGAATTTGCGTTGTTTAGGTGTTTATTCATTGATACTTCTTTTGTCTAATATCAGAAGACGGGTGTCAGTGATATAATAATTGTAATGCGATGTGAATGCAACCTAAAGTGCAAATAAGGCGGTTTTCCAGTGATGAGGACCTCTTGCGGGCTTGGAACAACGAGTGTGCTTTACTCCCTAGTGAAACTTGGCAGAACTGGTCTAAACTGGTTTCGGAGGATGGAGAGGTGTATTGAGTGTAGAGGAAATTAAATAAACAAAGCTATATTGCAAAACTTTCCTAGTACCCTTTGTATGTGGTACAACAATACAATAAATATTATACAAATAAGCAAATACAAAAAGAAATACGTACTTTTACTTGGTACAGGTAAAGTAAGGCTTACTTTCTTACTAATATTTTTCAGTATTAGTAAGAAAATAAACCTGTACCACTTAAAAGTACGTGCTTCCTTTTATATTTGCTTATTTGTATAATATTTATTACATAGTTGTACCAAATATGTATTGAAAATGAATAAAATGGATTATATCTCAATATGTATATAATTAGTTGCCCTATACTATCTGCACATTCTTAAACCTAATCACTTAGGTTGATATATAACCCCTTTCCACATTAACTTTTGTAATTCTGTATACGCATTTCGACAAGTTGTCATCATCAGCAGACAATTGCAAAGTGTCGCACCTGGTAAAACACTGATGTACACTGTGACAGTGTACATCTTGGTTCTTAGCGGTACAGATCGCGTACGGAGTTTGTTCTTCGTACAGGTGTTTTTCGCCGTGTTTTACCAGGTGCGACACTTTGCAATTGTCTACTGATGATGACAACTTAGTTGTCGAAATGCGTATACAGAATTACAAAAGTTAATGTGGAAAGGGGTTACATATCAACCTAAGTGATTAAGTTAATCAACCACAGGCTCCATCAAATTCAAATTCTTAAACCTGTTTCAAATATATTTATATATATATATATATATATATATATATATATATATATGTATAAATATATTTATATATATAAGTAGATATAGTAAAAATCTATATAGCATTATGGTCATTTCGTTCAAACTTCAAAATAACGATGCTCTTCTTATAACTATGGATATCAAATATAGATATATCACTTTGTAGGTAGAAAGAAATTAACGAATTTCAAATAAAGATCAAAGTAACAGTTCTTTCACATCATAGTTATAAAGCTCCTTACGAACACATTTTAGATAATTAGAACGCCTGCGGCTATCGAAAACTTCAAGTTAAAGTTCACTGTGGTGAAAATTTCGCGGTCACAGTTCGCAAAACTATAGCATTTTTAGGTCGTCGTGAAGCACCTTCTCGGCCAGTAATTCTGAAACTGGTGGAAAAATTTGAGTTGTTGTGACAAGTTAATGATGTGAAGAATCGAACTCGTGCATGTCGCTTAAGAACAACTGAGAATATTGCTGTTGTAGCCCATAGTGTTGAGGATAGCCTAGGTTTGTCCATTTCCCGTCGATGTTTGGAATTCAGCATTCCACAAACGACATTAGACCGTATTTTGCATAAACTTAGGTCTTAAGGCTTTTAAAGTTCAGTTAACACAAGAACTCGCGCCTACCGACCATCGACAACCTCGTGTCTTTGCTGATTGGGCTCTCGAAATGCATCAAACTGATCCGGAATTTCATCGAAAAATCATCTTGAGTGATGAGACCTATTTTCACCTCGGAGGCTATGTTAACAAGCAGATTGTCGCATTTGAGGCTCGGAAAACCCAAGAATTATTGTTGAGAAGCCTCTCCATCCTCAACGTATGACTGTTTGGTGCGGTTTTTTGTCTAGCGGGGTTATTGGACCTTACTTTTTCGAAAATAAGGTTGGAGCCACTGTTACGGTGAATGGATTGCGCTATCGAACGATGATTAATGATTTTGCAATGCCGGAATTGAGAAATATTGATGTGGACGACGTTTATTTTCAACAAGACGGCGCTACGTACCACACAAGTAACGATACCATCGCTCTTTTGCGTGAAATATTTCCTGACCGTGTGATCTCTCGAGGCGATCACAATTGGCCACCGAAATCTTGTGATTTAACACCTTTAGACTTTTTTCTTTGGGGCTACGTGAAAGATAAGGACTATGCCAATGGCACACAATCGATTCAAGACCTCAAAAATGGAATTCGTGAAGTTATCGAGGAGGCTTATATTGTTTTCCATTATTAATGGCATACCTTTCTCTCTACAATTAAATAAACATCCGATGATTTCGCCTTAAAATATTCGTTTTAACAAAATAACAAAATGAAACCTCTTATCAGAAGACCCTTTATTTGCAAAACCTCTTGTAAGGGAGTACTAATCGATAAACTCATATTTCAATTTATATTTGTTACTCTGCAAATAATTATTTCAACGTAATAAGTACAATTTTTACACATAATAAATATTATTTTACATGTTTAAAAGGTTAATTTTTATATATGTTGAACCATGATAGACCATCGTACCTCCTCAATATTTTATTCTTATCTACATTTTCACCTCTAAACTTTTTTGCAATAACTACTTGTATTTGCAAATGTTTTGTATATATGATAAATGATCATTTTAGATTATTATTTATGAACATGTCTATATTACAAAATTAATAATATATTTTTAACTTCTTCATGTTCATTTCGCAATCTAAAATTTCGAGCACAATGTCGTCAAGTTTCTTTTTTATGCGAAACTTATTGGGCAGAGCAGGTGGCAGTTTCAAATTAAGGTTACATACGATTTATAAATTGTGTAGCAAGGTAATACCTCCGAGGATATTTTTTCACACCGCATGAAAAATACTGAGATAATACAATACAAACGATGAATATTTTGTGGCTTAGTATCAATAATGAATACGAAAGATATTAACAAAATTACGATAGAAACCATCGAACAGCAAATGTAATTTCAAATTTTAGAAATATGTAATAAAAAAAGGGACTAAAAAGGAAATTGAATAAAAATGAAAGAATATTTTAATTGTGAAAGATAATATCAAAAACTCATAAAAGTAAATACACAATTTGGAACAGCAAGAAAAAGAAATATTAAGACCATGAAGAACAGCAAAATTATAAAAAAATAGTTAAATCTGGACAACTATAAGAAACGACCTTCAAATTTAAAAACAAGTAAGAAATATATGAAAAAGATGAAATCGTAAGATTTCAAGTGACTTTTATAAGACTTGTAGTGGATTGGGTATGCGAGTTTGTTTGGTGGAAATAGTCAACGTATAAAAAATTAAAAAGAATTCTGAGAAACATGCATTCTACAATATTTTAAACATGCTTGATATTTGCTCTCTTTCAATGGTGATGTATAGCACATAAATATGGATATACATTTGCAAAAATATATAAATTATGAAGAGATCAAATTGTCATTAGTTTGTTGAAGATTTTACAATGAATGAGCTTTATTATAACATTTATTTTCCTTTTCGAACCCTATATCTTTAACAGAAAACAGTACTTGCCCTACCGAACACAAAATTTTCCACATTCTCATACACTTTAATATAAATTCAGCACCTTTAGTCATTTTTTAGCTTCAGTAACTTCTTGTAAAAAAACTTTTTTTGCTAATGTTATGAAAATATAACATTTAATTAATTAATGTGTAGATTATAATATTATCAAAGAAACATACGATCTTCAATTATGGTTAGATATTGGCGACGAATTCTTGCACATAAAGATTTGGTTATCATATTGGATTTTGAAATTTACGTTTATGAAGCATATAGTACAGATAGTAAAGAACACCGTCTTAGCTTCGGATTTGTATATTAATGTATTACATTAATATACAAATATTAATATACAAGGTGTTTCAAAAAGAATATACGTATTTGGAATGCATATATTTATTAAACTTTAAGACATACTAATATGATAACCACCCATTCGGAGGATCAATTTGGTAGCTCAACCTGAAACATCTTTGCACTGTAATCACGGAATTGCCCTTCGCAAAGTCGAGAACACAAAGTGATTTCTGCTGCGGGGTAGCCATTTTAAACATACGACGGTTACCAAGAAAAACAGAAGACAACTGACATCTAGTGGCTATTAAATAAACTAGACTATATATTTGTTTCTCCAACAGCCGAGCCGAGGCGCAGCGGTCGATAGTTTAGACAAAATGATACTTTGTAATACGTATATTCTTTTTGAAATACTCTGCATAATCAAGATAACTGCAATGAAGTACAGAAGCAAGTACTTGTATATGTGTGTGTGTCTAGAAATAGTCGCGATTTTGGAGATATTAATAAATAAGCTTTTTAACGTACCTCATATAGAAGATGGAGGCCATCTTAGATATGGCTTTGATTATTAAGCAATGACGAATAGATTCAACATTGCTTGAGAATAGGGGTGAGATTTTTAACACTATTTCTACACAATATTTTGCACAATAATATAGACTGATCATATTTTGCACAATAATATAGACTGATCACATTTTATGAACATATGATAAGCAGAGAGGGAATTAAAAAGAATTTGCTTAGCCACGATAGAAGAAACTAATTGTGTAGTAATTTGTACTTTACGAAGTGTCTCATAACAAAAAAAATTAGTTGAAATTAAAATATTGCAGTTGCATAAAATTTTTGAAATATGAGCAGAATTTTGGGATTCCAAAATTATTCATTGCTAAACAAAAACTGCTGAGGCAATATATTTATGAAAACAATTTGGAGCATTTTTAGATGCAGACGCTGTTTTGTTCTCCAAGATAGTGATAGACGATTAAATATGGATATAACACTGACATCCGGAAGCAAAACTAACGTTTATGGAGCTCTGTCTGCTAAAAAGGGTGGTATTAACCTTCAAGTAGAGAGTTCATGGTCACCGTCTTTTGGGGTCAATATATTCTTGTTAAAAACTATAATAACCTAAGTTATCTACGGTGATAATGTTAACAAAATTATGTACGGCCATTAAGTAAAACGTTCAGATTTGTGCCACAAAGAAGCCCTTCTTCTCTCCTTCTTTCCTCCTTCCTATTTACGAGTGCAACTTTTTATCTGGATAACGTACCATATAGTCGGAATATGACTCCGTCCATCTTCTCCTCATTTAGAACTTTGAAAAAACACTTCGGGGGATTTCATTTAGCAGATGATAACCAAATTAAAGAAGAGATTGTTGCCTACTTTGAAGATTAGTAGAAATCATGAGTAATAGAATTGTTAATTGCAGGACAGGTGGTATAAATACGTTGAGGTTAAGATTGAAAAATAAAAATACCAAAAAAAAATCGTAGAGCTTATTACATTGTTAGGTAGAAGTAGAAGACTTTCCTACTTCACCTCGTATTAGTATATGTATACTCCACATTCTCAAGAAGGTAAATCATTTAGCCTCAGCTTTCTAATGAAGACTCATGGTGCATTACTAATCGACAACGAATCAAAATAATAATCAATAGAAGCAAACGGAGCTAGATAGATTACACAATGAAGACAAAATGATTCACCAAATAGAACTTGGAATATAATAGTAGAGATTCGTTCTAAGGCAGAGTGGAATACATTCAAAATGATAATGACGATATTATATTTTTGTATTTATTACAATTAAATAGTTTTCTCTGTTTAAAGTCCCAACTCTCATATGAAACAATATATAAATCTTAATTTGAGGTTTAATGAAGTATTTATCTATTATCTCTAGTAAAACGACGTCAATATGAATATGCAATTGAATAAAGTTTATTCAGACCCATTTATAATATTTCTACATATTATTATACATACGTGACTATGTATACGTTTTCAATATTTATGTAATTATAAGTCTGTAATAAATTTCACGATGAATATATAAATATGGATTGTCATGCCTATGGTAATTAGTTCAGAGTCTTTTGTCTTAATATTTATAATCTTACTGTTTGGTAAGATATAATTGTTTAAAAATACATTAAAAAGGACATTACCTTTCCTTGTTAATTACACAACGGACTCTCTCTAATTTCTGTACTAAAAGTAAGTATATATGTATTTGATAGTTATTTAAAATATTTCAATACTTACATCGTTTACAATGTATAATGATAATTTCCAAATTATAAGTATCTTTCTAATAATACGGATGTACATAAATACAATAATTAATAATTCTACGTAAAAAGAAGTGCGTTCGTACTTAATTTTATATTTAATGTAACAGGCAACCTTCAATTTAAAAAGAAAAACTGTGAAACTGGAACAAGTCATAATTAAATTATTTACATTAGTCATTTGTTTCTAAAATAATATTCATATGTTAGACTTCAAATATAGACGTTTTTTCAATGGAAAATGACACAAATGACATTGACTTTTATATCTATATATATATATATATGTATATATATATATATATATATATATATTAAGTGATATTTTTAGATCTTCTCAACTGAGGTTGTTCCTTTTTAAATATTACACATTGAATCTTAGATAAATTTAGATGCAGAAACGTTAAATATTTTTACTATATTGCTTTAGTATTACAACAGTCCTACTGAGTACGGTGACAGGGTATTTTATAGGATGATTTACTAACAGGAAACTGTAAGCATTCAATAAGCATATGGATAATATGAGCTTGATAAAAAATATAGATTCTGTCAAATGGAAGTGGAAACCGATTTGTGTACTATGACAATGTTAGGACTTGGCAAGGATGTGATTTCTACAAATACAAGATGAATATCCTAAAGTATGTGGAAAAACTCCTCTCGAAACTACTAGGTCCAATTTAAATAATAAAGTTGAAGAATATGCTTTAATGAGACATGAGAGCCGATACAGAAATATATTGTTTTTTTCATTTTTATATACAAATGCCACCAATATAGCCACTTTTAGCGTCCATAGATTTATTAAAGTTTTTTTCAATAATTCTGCTTCGAAAATTTCTTGCATACGAACCATTTATAAGAAGGGGAATAGAAGCGTATGCAACTACAGGGGGATAAATATAGTATTGGTAGAAAAATTATATGGGAGAATCCTAAAGGCTAGAACAGAAAGAAAAAATAAGGGAAATATCATGCAAAGTAGCTTCTGGCCAGGACGATCATGTTCTAATCTCTACCACTTCGTCAGCTGTAGATTGCCATGGAAGAAGCAAGTATTAAACGCCATAAGAGCACATCAGAAAGAAAACCGCACCATCGTCAAAATTGGGCACTCGGCTACTGTACCGTTCACATAAATGGCGTCAAACAAGGTTGTTGCCTCTCCCCTAGTATATTTAAAATTTTCCTACAACCAGCTTTTTGTGATGTCAGAAAATGCGGTCTGATCGTAATACCTATGTAAGATAGCCTTGTGTATATTACTCTCTTTGCAGATGATCAATATAACCGTACTGACATATATGCTAAATAAACTAGTGAAAGAATATAATGAGTGAGGACTGAAAGTGTCACCTAGGTGTCACAATTAGCGAGCATAGAAAAGATATCAAAGACATAACAAGAAAGAAATAGAGGTAAAAATATGATTTAAGTACTCTATCAAACTCTGTAAAACAAAAGTTTGACGAATAAAACAAAAAGAAAAATTTTCAAAGCTATGATAGGATCAGTAAAAACGCATGGGTCGTAGATGTGGGCTATTAATAAAAACGTACTTTGAAAGCTGCTATTAACAAATATAATGTATTGAAGAGAATGTTGTGGGTTAACTTTCTTAAATCGTGTTAGGAATTATATCAGAGTAAGAATTAAAGCACCAAATACTATAGTCATTACGTTGAATTTGATGGAGCCTGTGGTTGATTAACTTAATCACTAAGGTTGATACACTCCGCGCAACATGAATAGGACCAACTGCATATATGACATTTGTAGTTGGTATAAACATGGTAGCGCGCTGGAATTGTTATTTTCGAAAATAAATTGATAAAAAGATGTATGTAGGTACCAAATATAATTTTTGTAAAAGTCAGTGCAAATGTACGTTACTAATGACAATAAGTAGAGTAATTAAACGCCACTTGAACACGACCAATTTACAAAATAAAAGATTCGTTTGCAATAACAAAATACTTTATTGTTCAATAATGAGTACTTTTGCCATTATTTCTTATAACCTCAAATAGTCGGGATGGAATGGAATTATACAGGGTTCTCAAGTAGTCAACGGGAAGTTCCGCCCAACTTCGTTTCAGCGCCTGCTCTAGTTCGTCAGCACAACTGAATTGGGTAGCATTGGAGTACAATTTACGCGACAACCATCCCCAAACATTTTCTATGATGTTCAGGTCGGGGGAGAGCGATGGCCAATCGAGAACCTCCATGCCTTGTTCTTGAAACCAGCGTCGAACAATGCGCGCGGTGTGAATACTGGCATTATCCTGTTGGAAAATAAATGGCCCACCTGCCATAACGTTGGAAAATTTGTCTTTCACCTGTTGCAGCAGCTGGACGTACTTTTCCGAATTCTGTCTGCCCTTCACTATTACTAAATCAACAGGTCCGTTATAGGAAACAGCTCCCCATACCATGACTGAACCAACATCGGCTCGCCTTCGTGACTGAATCACTTCATCTTTACGTAAATCGTGGAAATAATAAGAAAATCCATCCGGGCCATCTAAATTAAACTTCTTCTCGTCACTGAAAATAACAGTTTGCCATTCTCTTGTCCACCCCATTTTTGCTTGAGCAAACTGAAGACGTGCAGTGCGCTGAAATTCCCTTAAAGGAGGCCGTCGTTTAATTTTCAAACGTTTTAAATGCGGACAGGTCTTCAGTAACTTCTGTACAGTTCTTACCGATGCATTCGTTCCAACGTTATTCGCGAGTTGTCTTGCCGTTAATGCCGAATTCGATGCTTCGCGTAATATGGCTCGACGTTCTCTCTTAGTTGTAACGGATGTTGTTCGCCCTTTAAAACGTTTTCCATAATTCTCGGGATCCCTAATAAAATTGTTCACAACCTGGTGTGACCGACTTATTTTCTTTGCAGTAGCCCTTGAGGAATACCCTTCTTGATGGAACGCTTTAATTTTTCCAATTTCTTCCATACTTAAGCACTTCTGTCGTCCCATCGTTGCACAATACCCTTAATTACAGATGTTTGTTTATCCGGATACACGTTGTAACTCGACACTCATCCGGTAGCTTACTATTAAATACTGGTCGTATCCAACCGGCGCGGTGCATTTTATATGTATGTGGTACTTACGTCACCCAATGCATAACGTTAGGCACTATTGCGCAATAATGCGTATTATTTGCATTGTATTTTTAGTAAATGAATTGTTTTTCAAACCACCGAAAGCTTGCAACAAGTCGGGTGGTCCTATTCATGTTGCGCGGAGTGTATATAACTCCTTTCCACATTAACTTTCGTAATTCTGTATACGCATTTCGACAACTAAGTTGCCATCAACAGCAGATAATTAAAAAAAAATATCCGTACGAAAACAAACTCCGTACGCGATCTGTACCGCTGAGAACCAAAATGTACACTGCTGATGATGACAACTTAGTTGTCGAAATGCGTATACAGAATTACGAAAGTTAATGTGGAAAGGAGTTATAAATCAACCTTAGTGAAAAAATATCGTCATTACAATAAATGGAAATTAATTAAAATGTTAAGGACATCTACGCTGAACACCATACAAAGTTTAGAAATGGATTTCATGGAAATAGAAAGACAAGGATTGCAACATAGTGATTGGCACGATAGGAGTATATAGCATTTGGGATGTCAGAGGAGGCAATAAACTGAAAATACTTTCAAAATTAACAGACAGTATTCTTGTTTTAAAAGTGCATCACGATGCCTGCGTTTCGTTGTCGTTCCAAAATCATTTCCTCCAAAGTTTTGATTAAGATAACTAAAGAAAAAGTTTAGTAACCTTGAAAGACGACCAACATACGTTTTGCGGATAAAAAAATTTTAAACTTTTTACTAGGTTACCACCACCCCATATTTTTTTAAAAAGTGGATCATGGTTAATGATCCGGATTTCATCTTCTGCAATAATGTTTCTTAATATTGTACTTTTATCTACACGATTGCAAAAAGTTTGTATAACTGCTAGAAATTTCGATATCCGTAATGTTATTCATGCATAGTCATGAAACGTGCCATAAATAGTTATATTCGAGAGTTTATATTGTTACTGCTAATCTCTTCTTAAAATTGGTTCGAGTGGTTGATTAGAACACGATTCATACTCATTCTATTACCGTAAAATACAAAAGATAATAATTTATGTGTAAGCTATCTAGTCACAATTTAATTTAATATGGTTTCTTATCGTTCCTTTATGCTAACGTATCTTATTTAATATATGTATATACGACATTGACGTAATTATTCGTTTGTGTTTCATATTCTAATAAAACTACAAGCCCAAAAGTTCCTTATCATACTTTTACCATACTACGTGAAACAATGCAAGAATTTATTATGTTTGCTATGTATCATTCAAGACTTTAATTATTATTTTGAAAATTTTAAATTAAAGTGTTGATCTAGTTTTGGTTTTTTGAAGATTTTCAAAAATAATTTTCTCATTACTAATGACAAATTTTATAGTTTATGTATAACATAAATTACTGACTTCTCGATTTTTATTGTACGAGTTCATATCTATTTAAATATTTTAAACTTGAGGAGACATTTTACTTTACATTTTAATCTGTAAAATTAATTATGTATTCAAGAAAACAACATAATAATTATTTGAAGCCTAGGCACGTTAAGCAAAATATAACTAAATATATTGAGGTTATATTTAACTGGTTATTAGTATGAGTTATACTTATTTATATAATCAAACACTATTCGTCTTATATTAATAAAATTTTTATAAATATATTTAATCTAATACTATTTATAAGTAGAACAGTTTTATGTCCCTTATGCATCTTAAAAAGAAGTATATAATGTATTTCTTTTAGATCAAACGAGTGAAAAAAAAGTTTTTATTGACTCAAAAAAGAAGTTTTTCTTAATTTATAATTTCTTAAAATTTTAATTTATGTATTTCTTTTATGAATAAAAATTTAAATTAAAGTCGTAAGTATAAATATAAAATATATTTTAACATATCCGATTTTTTTTAATTGAAAGTCGACTACATTGAAATTAAAGACAAATTCATATTTAAACTATAAAAATTTTTACCTGCATCTCCTATTTTTGCTTCACTAGATGCTTTTAAGGAAGAACGCAGAATTTTCTTGATAGTAAGCTCTTCATTACCAGCACCAGTCAACGAAACGGACATTGACATTTGCGCGAGCAACAAGAACGCGATACAAAAACTGTAATTGAAGTGCATGTTTTCCACCTGTACGATTCTGTCTGACTGACCATCACGAAGCCGATATATCCGTTATTATTTATGAAAAATTTCGGGGGATGCACTGCGGTTCTTACGGGAAATTCCACGAATTATGTACCTTTCTTTCACGTGTCCCCTATGCAAACATATGAATACACATACATACATAACCGGTTTACAAACAATGTGTCAATATATTTCTTTGTAGAATTTATCAATTCTATACTTTGACGTCGGTTAAGTAATTACGAAAGTAAAAAATAATAATTTACTTGGTAGCAAATTTTAGATTTTGGGTAATTCGGTTGCGTTTTAGTAGCCAGTAGCGGTTATACTGTAAGTAGAGACGTCTTTTTTATGTAATGAATAATATATGATTAATAAATGATCTTACGGTAATTAGTTTAAATGCCATATTATCTAGCGTGTAATCAAACGAAACGGAAGTATATTGTTAAGTTTACGAAAAGTCGTTTCCTAATAATTAAGTTTTTAACTTTGTAGTTTTCATTGAAAATTGCATTACTAAGTAAACGGAAATTAATATTTCCTGAAACTATTATATTTGTACAACAAAATTATTGGTGTAATTCTTTTTAATTAATTATTCATATTTATCAAGTAAACATGTCTTTGGTAATTTGACAGTAATATTTTTTAAAAAAAAATTTCACTAGCTCCGTTTCTTCAAAAATAATTAAAAACTAGTAACAATTTGTTATTTATTGGGTTGTTCGGAAAGTTACTTGTTTTTTCTTTCAAGTTTTTATAGTACATAAGTATTTTATTCAATTATACAGACTGCTCATCTTGTAACTTCCTATATGGGTAACTTTCTTAGGATTGAAGATAAAGGATCGGTAAAACTGGCAAAATTGCTTAGAAATTCGAGGAATATTTGCCATCTGTTGTCGATCCCTTGAGATACTAAAAAAAATAAAAATTTCCAAAATTATCAGTGCTACAAAAATAATTCAACACTAGTAACTAGTAATTGTTACTTATTGGGCTCGGAAAGTAACTTGCTTTTTTCAATTTTTTATGGTATATAAGTATTTTATTCAATTATACAGACTGCTCATTTTGTAACTCCCTATATGAGTAACTTTCTTAGGATTGAAGATGAAGGATCGGCTAAATTGGCAAAATTGCTTAGAAATTCGAGGAGTATTTGCCATCTGTTGTCAACTTGTTGAAATATTAAAAAAAATTAAAATTTCCAAAATTTTCAGTGCTACAAAAATAATTAAAAACTAGTAACTAGTAATTGTTACTTATTGGGTTCGGAAAGCAACTTGCTTTTTTTCAATTTTTTTATGGTATATAAGTATTTTATTCAAATATACAGTCTACCCACTTTCTAAATCCGTATATGGGTAACTTTCTTAGTATTGAAGATAGAGGATCGGTTAAATTAGCAAAATTGCTTAGAAATTCGGGGAGTATTTACCATCTGTTGTCAACTTGTTGAAATATTAAAAAAAATTAAAATTTCCAAAATTTTCAGTCCTACGAAAATAATTAAAAGCTTGTAGCAATTTATTATTTACTAGGTTGTTCAAAAAGTAACTTGTTTTCAATACAGACTGCCCATTTTCTAACTCCGCATATGGGTAACTTTCTTAGTATTGAAGATAGAATATCGGTTAAATTAGCAAAATTGCTTACAAATTCGGGGAGTATTTGCCATCTATTGTCAACTTCTTGAGATAAAAAAATAAAAACTGCCAAAATTTTCGGTCCTACAAAAATAATTAAAAACTAGTAACAATTTCTTATTTATTGGATTGTTCAGAAATTAACTTTATTCAATTTTTTATAGTATATAAATATTTTATTCAATTATACAGACTACCCATTGTCTAACTCCCTATATGGGTAATATTCTTAATCTTGAAGATAGAGGATCGGTTAAATTAGCAAAATTGCTTAGAAATTCGAGGAGTATTTGTCAACTTCTTGAGATATTTAAGAACAATAAAAATTTCCGAAATTTTCAGTCATACATATATTCGTACCCACTGAAGGTAAACAAAACTAAAAATAGCATCTGGCAAATAGTTTTAAATGACTACCACAGTTGGCTATGACATTAAGATGCCAATTTTTTGCTGATTTTGTAGATATAAGATTCGATGTGGACGTCTTTTTTAGATTTTTTCTATTACTTCGGAAATATTTTAATTACTACTGCTAATTAAGGAAATAATGGGCCAGAAGGCTTTGAAAAATTATTCTAATGATGGAAAAATAAAAGATAAATGACTGCAAACAGTAACGAAGCTGAAAATTTAAAAGAATATTTTGTAAAGTAAAAAAATAAAGTAACGAAGAGACAGAAGCTAAGTTATTTCAGAAAATGTTTAAAATGACCACCATTGCACATCTATGGACATTTCGTACCTTCTCATCATTTCGGAATAAACCCTTCACAAAGTTGCTTCTTGTAGCTATCGTCATTTATAGCTATCTAACGTAGTTGGATTTATTTTTATAAACTTTATTCTTTATGGCACTCCATAAGAAAAATCCTAGTAGCGTAATATCAGGCGATTTTGTCAGCTAGAAAACGGTACCGGCATTAGCAACTCAGTTAAGTTCTAAATAATACACAAAAATCGCAAATATCGTTCTCCATTCCTATAAAAACATGGTTCCATGGTCCATTTTCACGCCGAAAACGCTAACTATACCTTTACAGAAAAGACACGTTGACTTTGTCGTTCTACAATATGGTGACGATTACTTTGAACCCATAAACATTATGTCCATTAAATACTCAATTGTTCTTTTGTTTCATCTGTATAAATAATTGTATACAAAAATGTGGATTATTGTTTATTTCTCTTAAAAAACGTCGAACAAATAACAGTCTTCTTTATTGTTTATCGGCTTCAATATAATGCTAACGCTGTATTTAAATGGACTGTATTTACTATGTTTTAAAATTAAACGAATCTTTTCTGTCGTAACAGCATAGTCGTTAGCAGTTTTACGCGTAGATGTCTTGGGTTTATAATTTACATAAACTAAAACCTTTTCTTCATCTTTCTATTTAAATTTCTTTGTTAAATGGTATAGATCAATGCTTCTTTAAATTATTTTCTAACTTGGAAATTAGTCTTTGATATGAGTGTTCCACTTTCATATACATATCGTATATTTATACGTACATATACACATATGATCATTATAATAGGTACACTTTACATTTTTATTTTTTAAATAAAGAGCATTTTAATGAGATGAAGAAACTAAAAAAAAAATCATATTTATTCTTTATAATCTCAAAAGTTTAAAATTTAACAAATAACGCAAATAATATAAACAACAACCAAAAACAGGTTATCTTTGAACATAAGGTAACTCAATTGTTGCTCATAATAATAGGTACATTTCAGTAATACTAAAAAATTAATAACAGTATTCTTTTATTTTTAATAAATTATTTTTGAAGATCAAAAACGGACTAGTATCCAGAATAACCACCTCTATTTTGTGCCACTTTCTTCATTCTGTTTGGCATACTGGATATTAGATTTTGGCAAGTTTCAGGCGTAATTTCGTACCATGCTTTCTTGGTTTTCTCCCACAGATCATCTTTATTTTTGAAAGTTTCCTTCGCTAATTTTTGTTTAAGATCACCCCAAAGATTTTCTATGGGGTTCAGGTCGGGGGATTGACTAGGCCAATTTAAAAGGTGGACGTTGTTTTCTCTAAAGCAATTCTTGACTAACGAAGAAGTATGCTTTGGGTCATTATCCTGTTGAAAAACCCAAAGCAATGGCATTTCTTCACGAGCATAAGGAAGCATAATATCTTGCAAAATGCTTCTGTACCCCACTGCGTTCATTGTATTATCTATGCGATATAATGGACCTACGCCAATCCATGAGAAACACCCTCAGACCATAATACTTCCACCGCCATGCTTAACTGTTTTCTTTGCAAATCGAACATGGAATTCTTTTCCTTTTGGGCGACGAACGTTCCTCTGGTAATCATTTTCAAACAAATTGATTTTTGTTTCGTCACTCCACAGAATATTGTGTCATTTTTTCTCACCTTCAATTCCACACCAATTCAAATGTTCATTAGCAAAATTTAACCTAGCAGTAGAGACCGGGTAAGTTAGCTTCTTGAAGGCGTCGTCGAACGGTTGGAGCGCTGACTACATTACCAATTTCCGCGGCAATTGCTTTCGAGGACTTAAACGGGTCTTTCTTTGATATTTAGACAATGTGGCGATCAATAGCTGGACATGTTTTGTGTGGTCTACCACGACTTTCTGTTGTTTTCTGCCATTTTAATGCATTTTGGACAAAATTCACGGAACGCCCTAGGCTTTTTGAAATTTCTCTTAACGATTTTCCTTCTCTTCTTAAGTTTTTAGCTATTCTTCTTTCATCAATGCTGCAATGCTTATTTCTACCCATTTTCTATCAAAAAGGACACTAAACTGTAAAATATTCATACCACTTTTTATGAAGCAAATGCCACTTTTTAAATTTCACAATATTAAATAAACTTTTCTTGTACCTATTAATATGATCAGCTTATTTCAGCACTTTGCTTAAACCGTTAACTGTCAATAAATACATAAAGCGCCATTTGCATTATTGTTGTAATCGGTAACGTTGCCACATACAAAATATTTATGGAATACAAATTTTTTTTCATTTTAAAATGGGAATTTGTTATTTATTAGTATTTTAATGTTTACAAACTAATGATCATATGTGTATATTTCAGTACTATTTTCATTGCCAGCATAATAACAAAAAAGCATATAATTTTTTTTTTTCGTTATATACATTTTTTACACAAATATTTTACAAAGAAGAACATTTAACTTTAATGCAATAAAATATTTGAAGCGAATTTTATTTATTTAAAACTGAAGTTGTTTACGCTCTTTATCTTTTTAGTGTCTAGGATTGAAAAATATTTTCGAGGTAAATGTTTTAGTACGTTGTATAGAAATACATATACAGACTTGTTCATTCTAGAATTAGATATGCGCTGTCCACAAGTGGAAAGAGTGCAGTTAGGTTAAAGCGCGCGAGAAAGGAGGATAGAATATCTCTCACTGGCAGTTTCGTTTTCTCCCACTTTTGTATTGCAAACAACTTCCCCTACTTTCTCGCGTTTATTTCAAGAATATTTTATTAGTTTCACGCCAAACGGCAAAACGTTTCAAGAAAATAGCCATGTTTGAAAATCTTTTTAATTTTTAGAATTTTCTATTTCATTTATTTCAAGAATATTTTATTAGTTTCACGCCAAACGGCAAAACATTTCAAGAAAATAGCCATGTTGCATTTTATTAAAAGATTCAAATAAAATGCATCAAATAATTTATACAATTCAAAAATGTAGGTACGTATTGTCAATGCATAATGATTTACAGCCCCGACCTACACACATCATGTCGCTGGTGAAGACTGATTTCAGACATTCTCACGCGTAACACGCGAGAAAGTAGGGGAAGTTGTTTGCAATACAAAAGTGGGAGAAAACGAAACTGCCAGTGAGAGATATTCTATCCTCCTTTCTCGCGCGCTTTAACCTAACTGCACTCTTTCCACTTGTGGATAGCGCATATCTAATTCTAGAATGAACAAGTCTGTATAGATACTATAACGTTTGTCCAGCATATTTATTTTGAAAAATATATTTACAGAAAGCAGGTAAATTATTCCATTCAGGTAAGTTTTATACTTAACATCATCATTTAAGTAATTTGTAAAGTGTGTAGCTGCAAATATTCAAATATTATTTAAATGAAGAATAGTTTGACACAAGAAAATGATGGATTTTCAAATTCAAACATGAACTATGTGTTTGAAATTCTCACATATAAAATATTACATTGTAGACTAATGTTTTTTCTTTAATATTCCGGAAACAATTTTATAACCCCGAGAATCTTCGAGATATAGAGGCACTTCTCAGTTATTTAGAAGAATTATATGAAGAAAATGACGACTTCTACAAATTAAAAGAATAAAGTCAGACCTAGTGTTGTTGCTGATGATAAGTAGAATAAAAGTAAGAAATATATTCTTAATATTTAATACTTAGAAGAGTCATCGTCTATCACAAAAGACAGAACATGATGCATATAATCCATCCACATCTTACGTTATATCTTATCTGGGTATTTCTCACATCTAGACAACAAAACGAACTTAAAAACTTCATGTTACGTCTTGGAGAAACCAGTTAAGTCCTTTCTTAGCATTTTGGTTTTATGAAATGTTTATATCAACAACTATAAAATTAATTTTGAGAATAATATTAACATTAAATACTAATTAAAGCACGGAATATAAGAAAAATAAATTGAAAGAACGTGAAGGAATGGATAAGTAACAAACAAGTTTAGATTCAAGAACGACTTATTTTTACCTATCCGCAACTAAAATAATTATTTATTTTGTTATCAAAATATTTCAAGTATTTAAGTGGAATATACAAATACACGATCAACGATTTTTAAGGTGCGAATGAACTATAATAATGGATTATATTTGCAATAATAATTATAACAATAAAATAAACTTATTGAGTACGGTATCCAAAAGAAACATAATCATTTTATTTTCACATATTTTTATATAAGTTATAGGAAACTAAAGTTATATCTCCTTAAACATAGTAGCATACGTTTGTCGACGTCAGTTTTGCCAAAATAACTATAGTTTCTGTAATATAACACATTTTTTTTCGCTATTTATCAACGCTTATTATAATAAAATGTAAACAAAGGTAAACCAATATCGTTTTGATCACAACAGCAGATGTATATACTTGTGTGCATACATACGAGGAGTATTCCAAAATCCTAGAAATACCGTTATAATTTTTCTATTTCGCCAATTTTCATGAAAATTACAATGTAGTTTTTCCATATAATCTGCATTTAATTCAATGCAATTATCCCAACGTGAAGCCGGTTTCTTTAAACTATACTTAATGTACTAACTCAAGTATGTTCTTTTCAGAGTATTTACCTTCAACTTTAACACAGGAAAAATTGAAGCTTGAGAAATCACTTGGAATTAGATCTAGCGAATAGGGAGTAAGGGAAGTGTAATCAGATACTTCAATTAACCTTTTTTTTGCGAAGAACTTGATTGGTGTGAGAGAGAACGTTGTCATGATGAAAAAAAATTATTTATTTTAACGTTATTAGTTATTTTACGTTGCGTAAGTTTGCTTGGTAGAATCTTATAAACGTTTAGTCCTTGGAAGCATAGTCCATGAAAATTATCTACTAAAAATCCCGACCATAAGTATTATTTACTCACCGATGGAAATAAATTAGATTTCTTTGGAGGTGGGCTATCATTACGTGACTACTAGAATTAACACTGCGAGCGTTTGGTCAACAGTGTATGCTTCGTAGAAGTGCAAGGAGTATGGTTGGTAATATACGTAAGTAAACACCTATATTCTTAGACAGCATTTTCAGTATGTAAATGCAAAAGTGGATAAGATCTATTAAGTATTTGCAGTATCAGGTACGTATAAACATTTTTTTTCATGTAACCGTTTTCGTCATTAGGAATAAATATTCTTATATGTAAAGAACGGCCGCTTGACATCCAATAATGAAATACTTGCATAATTAAAGCAATCTTTTTTAATACTTAACGGACATGTAAATCAACTGTCGCCAAAAATTTATTTTAATCTGGTAAAATTTCAATCATTCATTAACTTAATATCTATTTTGGCAATATCACTAATATTTCTTGTGTAGCTATTTTTGCACAATGTCTACTATTTGCATGAAAACGAGGAATTTTATAATTTATCAAGTGCTTCAACTAGTCCATTGCATTGGGTTAAAATTGTAAAACTACAGATTTAACTTGCTTGAAATGGCGAAAGTAATAAAATGCCGCCTTTAGCCATGTTCCCCAGCGTCTAAGAATTATTTGCGGAACTTCAGGATATTGATCTGTGAAATTCCCGAATAGGTTTTGGGGATTTGCATGCGCTATTAAATCTTCTACCTCTGAATAATATAGTCAAATAGTTTGTGTCATAAGTTTTAAAGTATGGTTTTACATATAATATGTAACAAATTATCACAATCCTTTTAGGAGACTGGTGCTGGAGAAAGCATGTTTGCGACACAATTGATTAAGAGTTTGTTTTCGAAATTTCCAATTTTTTTATTTATTTCAATCCAAATTTAATATTTAGACACAATACTTTCGTATTGTGGAGAATCTGTCACTTATCCAATGCTTTTATAGTCTAAATATTAAATTTGGATTGTCTTTTACTAGCTAGTAAAATTGGAACTTGACGGATTAAGTGATTCCTTTGTATATACTATGATATTAGTTAACAGATTTTCTTTGACGATCAGCCGATTCGTCCTTACATAAGCAGAGCTTTTTATTTTTAGTTCTGATCTAATGCTGTTTGTAGTTTTATCGTGCACTGATGTTAAATTTTGTTGTTGTCTGAATGTTGTCTGAATTGGGAATGTCCACGTCAACAACTATTATAGAAAGAACAAAGTGATTCATTACCTAATAAACAGTAGATTACATGTAGTCAATGTTAATTTTAAATCGAATATAAATCGATTATTCTACGCAACACCTTCTTTTTATTTTTGTGCTGTGCACTATGTGTTTCTAACATGCAAATCTACTCCAGAACATGAAAGCTTTGTCACAAATTTTACAAAATATTGTAGCTCAATCGTGTATTAAGCCTGGAAATTCGCCGATAAACTTCTTTATTTTGTAAACCGATAGTAACTTTTCCAACGTGCGTAATTACGACGTAATTAAATTGAAATCTATAAAACTGTTGATATATTAAAGAGCACAAACGAGGCATAAGAACGATAGCCTACTGACGATCCCCCGACTATAATATCTGATTACGCTCCTTGCGTATCATCGAAGCACGCGTTGCTGACCGAATGTTAGCATTGTCAAATGTAGTGTTAAAAATTACTGTTTAAATTTGGGAATATAGTAAAACCAGTCAACCGTAACAAATCTTCAAAAAAATCTGTTTTGTTTTTTTTAAACAACTTCAAATTATCGTAATCTTCCTTGTTTTGGAACGCAATTCAGTATTTATAGCTTTCACTTTGCTAACAGCTTGGATGTGCACGTTCAGTCGATATGCTCATGATACGTGTTTGACCTCAATTCTTCGGTCGATTAAAACAACATAATTTTTATTGATTATTTCCATAATTGTTGATAATCCTGGTCTCCTAATACCATGGTCACTTCACAACGTTTAAACTATGCAATCCAGCGATCAATTTTTATAAATTAAGAAGAAATATTGTCAAACAATAAATTGGATTGCACCATAAACAGCGAATTTAAATATTTTAGGATTTCTTATTTAGACAATTCATTCATATTGCCCTAACATTTGAATAAAGTATCAGAAATTAACCTAATTTCACCTGTCACCAAGGAGAAGATGACAAAAATAAAATATAATGCTAAGTTTTTCCGAAAGTTAGTGGTACTAGTCTAGTCTCACTCATCTTAGTATGTATCAACTATTGTTCCAATCTATATTATAAACAAATAACAGTACACCTACGAGGATGGATCAGTAATTAGTAGGCCACTCGAGAGTGGGCAGCACTAATAAATAATATTGATTTTTCAACTTAGTAGTTCTTCAAAACATAACTATAAAAACGTGCGTTCATTTCGACTTGCTTATTGTTTGTTTTGAAACGTGGATGGAAAAAGTGAAGTAGCGATAACTAAAAAGTTCTTACTTTTAAAAAACAAAACAAGCAAACGATGAAATCATAGCTAAACTGGAGTTTGTTTACGGGGACTAATTTCCATCTATTGCAACCATAAAACCATAAACATTTGAATCTAAACAGGGCGTATAGGCATAAGTCTATAATATCCTACATTATAGAGATTGTACCAACATGTTTACTCATAAAAGAAACTTTTTAACATATATCTAGTTTTCAGGTTTTAAAATTTACCAAGTTTTATTTAAATATTATAAATAATATTTATTAAATCTGTTACATGATATACATATTCAATTGGCGTTCTATTCTATTGTAAAATTAATAACACTAAAATTTAAATTCTATTTAATATACTATACTATATACACATATACATATACCTATATGATTAGATATTCTCGGGCTATGATATATATTCTCGGGCTCTCCGCGATGTTGGACAGAAATTTTCGAAAGATCGGCGTCTCGACGTTTCGATGTAAATCATGATTATTTCTAAATCACTGAAGGTTGATATATAACCCCTTACCATATTAATTTTCGTATTCTGAACACGTATTTCGACAACTAAGTTCTCATCATCAGCAGATAATTAAACAGTGTCGCACCTAGAAAGCTACGGTAAAAATACCCGTACGAAAACAAATTCCGCACGCCATTCGTACAGCTGAAAGCCAAAACGTAAACTGTGTACGTTTTGGCTTTCAGCTGGCTTGATTGAATCGACAGAATTTAATATATTATTTTAATTTTATTTTGTTACAAACTAAAAAAATTAATAAATATTTCAATTATTTTGATAAGTTATTGTTAAATGAAAATTTTCAATTGTACATTTTATATATTTAGATATTAAAATGTAAAAATTTAATACAATTTCGCTCCAAATGTCAGTACTCAAGAATAATTTTGCTGTAATTGTTGAGCAAACCAACGTAGAATAGAATTATATAATCAAATAATTCGTTTAGGATAAACAGATTTTCTTTAAACAAATGTACTCATGTATATCGAAACAAACGAGATACTGTTAGCAAAAATTGTTTTATTAATAATTAGATGAGTTTGAATTTGAATTAACTGAAAGTAGAGAAAAAATAATAAAATATTCTGAACATAAGAATTCTAGAAGTGAATGGAAACGAAAAGAATGATAATCATTTTATTGGAAACAGAATAAAATGAATATGCAAGATATACTTACTTTTGTGGTCATGTAATAATAATTATATGAGTAATAAACCTATTTTCTAAGACTTAATTGTCATCATAGAAAGAATTTATCAAAATTATATATGTATTTTCCATATTTCTGAAGGAGCCAATGTTGTACTCAAAATTTCCGGTTCTCATTTGTAATTCTATATATTACTATTTTTCTCGAATCGAAGCTTGCCTTTACCCAAATTTTGTGAAACTTATTACATAGTGTACACGTTTGTATATTTAATAAACCTAATCTTATATTAAGTATAAATATTTCCAGGTGCGCTTATAAAGAGTGTTTTTTTTTTTGGAGGCGGAGAACTTTTAATTGACAATACTGTTTTCTGTGACAGCCGATTTGTCAGTTCTCGGTTGTTTTCGAGTTAGTTTAATTTGGCAATTCATCATGAATAGACTCATGCTGGAATAATGTTTGCAAATTGTTCAAATTTATTTTGAAAAACATTGTTCAATTTGAAAAGCTCATCGGGCATTACGTGCAATTTATGATGCTCATAATCGTCCATCAGAGCGATTAATTCGAGAATAAATTTGCTGTAAACGACAATACGATTCCCGTAAGACATCGTACAGTGCGCAGCGTAATGTTGATGATGATCCAAATGCACCTACAGAAAATTTTGCGTAAAGATTTTGGTTTACGTGCTTGCAATGTTCAACTTGTACAGGAATTGAAGCCACACGACCATCGTTCGCGCCGTACATTTGGTGAATGGGCCGAAGGAAATATTGCTATTGACCCACAATTTCATTTGAAAATTTCGTTCAGAGATGAAGCACACTTTTGGCTATATGGCTATGTCAATAAGCAGAATTGTCGTATTTGAAGAGATTATAATCCACAAGCCAGTGTTGAAACACCATTACATACAGAAGAAGTCACCGTTTGGTGAAATCATTGGTCCATATGTCTTCAAAAATGATGACGGTCAGAACGTTACAGTCAACAATGAGCGGTACAGAGACATGCTTACTAACTTTTTCGTGCCTCAATTGCAAGGCATCAATGTTGCAGACATGAGGTTTCAGCAGGCCGGCCCTACATGCCGCACAGCACGCGGTACAATTAATTTACTTAAAAAAACATTTGACGAACGAGAATGATTTATTTCACGAAATGGGCCTGTTAACTGGCCACCTCGTTCGTGCGAATTGATACCATTAAATTATTTTCTCTGGAGATATGTAAAGTCGCATGTCTACGTCGATAAACCTGAAACAATTGAGCACTTGGAAGGCAATATTCGATATGTTATTGGCGAAATACAGCCTGATTTACTACGAAGAGTGTGTGAAAATTGGAGCTCCAGCTTACGCCATGTACGCGCTGGTGGCAGCAGCCCGAAAACCCGAAGCTATGTCCTTCGAATAAAACGTTTTAATTGAAAAAACCTAGACTTGCTCCAATTCCAAAAATACATGTAACACAGTTTTTGCATATGTGAGGGCATGTGGTTATGTCGTGATGAAAATTAAATAAATTTAAAAAACATTTATTATTAATTATACCGTGTTCTAATAATAAATATCTTGGCACACTGACTTTATGCCCGTTTTTCTAATTTAAATATCTTGTATAGGTCTAACCTCATGAGGCCGCATGGACCACAACGCAGTTATAACATGCCCCGAAAGAATGATAAATGATAACGGTTAATGAAACTATTACATACCCAATCTGAAGCAACAATCAAAACAATAGACTGAGGCTAGCAGAAATGCTCTGAAGGAGGCAAAAATTTATAGACTCAGCCGGATATGTTACAACTACTGTTTTTTGTGACTGTAGCGAGATTCTTCTCATAGATTATTTTCAAAAAGGCGAAAACAATAACTACTGTATACTATGCATTCCTTTTAAATTCACTGCAAGATACAATATAACGAAAAAAGCCCCACATAAAGAAGAAATGCGTGCTTTATCTTCAGGATAATGTATGTGTCCATACTTCGATTGTTTCAATGATACAATTTCATGAACCACATTTCGAACTACCTTCGCATTCAGATTATTCGCCAGATTTGACACACTCAGATTGTTTCCTTTCCTTTACCTGAAAACCGGGCTCAATGACAAGCGATTTGGGTTGAATAAGCAGGTAATTGTTGAAATTAACACATGTTTCGAACAGTTTGAAAAAGTTTACTTTTCTAAATGAATAAAAAGACTGAATGTAATGAGTTGTAATTTTTTACCAAAAAGTGTATTTTCTTAACAAGGCTCACTAACTACTGATCTACCAACGTATAGTTATAATAATTATATATGTATCAATAAAATGTAACTTAGTATTATATTTACTGGCGGGTCAACTCAACTGTTTACTTTCACGCTGCCCGAAGGATATGAAAAGCACAGTAGCATCGTACTATTGAGTTTTTAGTAATTTACCGTCCAATTAAAATTTCATCATTTTGAATTTATCTTTATAATGATCGGATTACTTTGTATATACATGTATAACTTAAATTAACAAAAATTATCTTCGATAAAAGTAATCATACATAATTTATAATTTCTATATTCTTTTCAGACTAAATGGAGGGAATTCACTTCTTGACTTTAACTCAAGGTATGTATACGTTATGTATGTAGTTCTTGAAACGTTAAAAAATTTAGTGAATGTGTGGAGTTTATGTGGAAGACCGTTACATTTTCCTACATTTTCTTCGTTTTATTGAATAGAGAAGAAAATTAACTTTCCGTATCAGAGCTTATTATTACTGTGAAATTATTGTAGTATGGGATAATAGCATAACACTTTAGATAGTGTTCTTCAATATATATGCACATAGATATTTAATTAAATAAAACATCCATTTTATCGCAAAGTCGAGTTAGGTAGTAGTTTTGAATTTGATGACTATGGCATTTAGTGAATTTACAGAAAGTAGAAGCTTCAATTTTGACACTCGAAATAGTTTGTAGTTTTTCTCAACTCTCAAAAATTGAACCAGTGCTTGTCTGATATCTTCTTCCTTTTTGAATTTTTTACCCTGCAAAGATTTTGTAAGGACAGAAACAAGTGATACTCGGAGAGTGCTAGGTATGAAGAATCCCCAAAGCAGTACATGGTCTAGCATTATCATGAAGCAGTATCATGTCTTATTGAACATCGCCGGCCTCTTTCCTGTTTTTAAATTATCCGATTGCTGACAGTACCTCTCCGAAATTAGTTTTTCGCTCGGTTTGAACAGCTCAATATGTATTGGTCCTCGAATTTCCCACCTTATACACAACATTCTCTTACTCAGGTTCAACTTCGGTTTATAGGTGAAGGGGGCGAATTTTCCGCATTTACAATATGCTCTTTTCCTTACGATATTTTCATAGGCAAACCACTCTTCATCCCTATTTATCATTCGGCCCAAAAAGGGTTCGATTTTGTTCCGTGCAAGCGGAGATGTGCATATGATGACTCGACCATTCAAATTCTTCTCACTTAACTCATGTGGCGCTCATCTCGAATATTTCCACATCAATCCTAGTTTCCGAATATCGTCCGAAATGGTTTGTTGAGCCGAATCAAGCTTTTCTTCAATCTCTAATGTCAAAAAAGCATTTTGCTTGAACAAGATCTTGATGGAATCGTCGTCGTTCAAAGACGATTGTCTAGAGCGTGGCTTATCAGAAAGGTCGAAATCGTCTATTTGAAATTTTTCGAACCATTTTTTGCATGTTCTACTAGAAACTGTATCTTCACCAAATACTTTCAATAAATTTCTACACGCTTCTGCAGTATTTCTTCCTTGTTGGAATTCGTGCAAAATACATATATGTACATATATTAGACAAGCACTGGCTAAGGATTTTTTTGAAATGGACTACACAAATTGCCGTCACGCTGACAAGATTTCATAAATAACTATAAATTATATTATTCAACAAACTCTATTCAAGATATGAAAAATTTATTATTTTATTTTATTATAAAAACGGACAGAACCTTCCGGTAGACCTAATATATTTATACTGTTAATTTTTAAAAATTAATTTCCATTTGACATTAACATTTTAATTAATCACCAAACTTCTTTGATGTTTACATTAATCATGCTGCAATCTTTACTTATAATTATGATATTATATTGAAATGTGCCTCTCCTTTCTGTTTATTACTTCGCTATTTATGTTGACAAAAAAAATGATTATTATAATCCACTATTCAAAATATCATTTTATCATAATTTATATGATAATATAAACTACTATCTCCACATTTCGTTATATCTTCGTATTCTTATATTTATAACATTATTTTTGTTATATCAGTTTTCTTTGTCATCGTGAAATGTGATGATAGAATGACACATAGGTAGCGCTCTAATTGGTAAAACAAATGCACTGTAATTTAGGTTGCCTATTTATATGTTTACATTCCGATATTTAGATAAATCGGTTGGTTAGTTTATTTATGACAGCTGATTGAAAAAGAAGCAATACGTCGTTTTGTTAAAATGGAAAAAGCAGAGTATCGTGCGGTGATTAAATACTTCGTAATTAAGCGTATGAAAGCTACCGAAATAAAAGATGAGTTACTGGAAACATTAGGTGAATCTGCTCCATCATCCGCCACAATAAGTAGATGGGTAAATGAGTTTAAACGTGGTAGAACAAGCTGTGTTGATTAAGCGCACTCTGGAGCACCCAAAATCGCAACTTCTAAGGAAATGATTATAAAAATCCATAATATAATATTATTACGCAAGATCGACGACTCAAAGTGAGAGAGATAGCAGATATGGTAAACATTTTAATGAAAGAATTGGGCCTTTCCAAGCTTTCGGCAAGATGGGTACAGCGATTGCTTACGACCGATCGAAAGTTCACTCGTTTGCGCATTTCCAATGAGTGTTTGGACCTTTATAAGCGGAATCCGGTTGATTTTTGTAGGCGATTTGTTACTTGCGATGAAACTTGGATACACTACAGTACACCCGAAACTAAACAACGGTCGAAACAATGGTTAGAACGTGGTTCTGCACCTCCAAAGAAAGCGAAAACCACTTTATCGGCAAACAAGGTGATGGCATCAATTTTTTTGGGATTCAAAGGGCATTTTGCTCATTGATTACCTTCAGAAAGGTGGCACAATAAACGGACAATATTATGCAGAACTTCAACAAAAATTAAATGTTGAGGTTCGTGCTGAACGGCCAGGAATGGCAAAGAAAAAGATTCAGTTTCACCAAAACAACGCTCCCTCGCATACCAGCACAGTTGCGATGTCCAAAATCCACGAGTTGCATTTCCAATTAGTACCGCATGCGCCTTATTCGCCGGATCTAGCCCCTTCCGACTTCCACCTTTTTCCAAAATTGAAAACAGCACTAAGTGGAAAGAAATTTTCGTCTAACGACGAGCTTATCATCTTTGTAAATGAGTATTTTGCAATCCTTCCGGAATCGCATTTTAGAGATGACATAAAGGCATTGGAGCACCATTGGAATAAATGTATTGCTCTTTTAGGAGAATATATTGAAAAATAAAAATTATTTTGTATTTAAAAAATTCGTTTTTCTTTTCCATTCTCACTACTTGTCAAACTACCCTCGTAGTTTCTATTTCTTCGTTTATTTTTAGATATAGTTTTCGTTATAGGAAATACATTACTCATAATTAATATTTAATTAAATATAGGATTCAAATATAATATAATGATATAACAAAAATAACTTTTTTTTGTTATATTAGTTTTCTTTGTCATCGTGAAATGTGATATAGTTTCTAATTTTTCGTTAATTTTTAGATATACTTTTCGTTATGGGAAATGCATTGCTCATAATTAGTATTTAATTAAATATACGATCCAATTTATCATAAAGTCGAGGTTCATAGCAGTTCCCAATTTGTTCATTGTTTTTATGTAGGTGTTCCGGCACATATTACTTGTGTGCGTTGAGATACTTTCTGATATTCCTTCGTTGGTAGAATCTACTCACCTTTTTTCTGCTTACGTATTATTTGGTAATAAGTTTATGCCCATGACATTTCTACGGTTTACAAATACTCCTTACAATATACAAAAGAAATTATATGTATTTCTAAAACAAAACTATAACATATTCTCAAGGAAAAGTCAACTAAAAATGTAATTGTAAACTTAAATTTATATCTGTATGAAAGGTATTACAGTCAATGTTTGTACTCCATTATTTTCTAGTTTTAATAAAACTTACTTAATTGCTAAACAACCACATTTTTTTATTGTTCTGTTTCTAAGAATGATATTGATCTTCTTTTCGTTTCCCCACTTGTTTTAGAGAACATGCCTCTTTTTGAGAGTAATATCAACCTATACAGCATGCACATTACCTCTCTGGCATTTCCAATAAAATCTGGCATATCCAGAATTACTGGCAAAATTCATCTGTTGCTTTGGCCTTGAGATATATTTTTATAATGAAGAACATACCTTTTTGGAAGTGAAATGTAATTATATTTAGTATAATGTGTATGTACATTTTCATTTTAATGTAAAATAATAATATAATTTTAAAGAATTTGGTTTATAAGATTAGTTAAGTAGATGCAAACATACAATGTGTGCTTCAACCTCAACCACATATCACATACATTTTATATATTGTCGTGTCACTGATTACATGTTCTATACACCATGTAATTGTAAAATACGTATGTATTGGTATATGCATTAAAATGTATTGTGTGCGTTTATGTCGCTACTGTATGCGGAGATCTCATATATTTTGAGAAGTTTCCAGAGTTTATTAATCACTGAAAATTGTCGTACAAAGTAATCAAAAGTTTGGAATCAGTAGTGATAATATAATCTATTTAATCATAATAGGTATTACTACTAGACAAATTTCCAAAAGAGACAAGTTTCTGCTTACCATTCTATTTTCAAGTACAACCAAAATGATTCACTTGTTGAAAGTTCTAGAAGAAATAATCATAATACTAATAATACTGACCAAAAAAGCTTTTACCTTATGCCAGTAACTGACAAAATTAAACAGCATATACCAAATACAAATTTTTAAGAGCTATACAAATACCTTGTCTCAGAATAAGAAGGCGTGATTCAAAGATCCTGCAAAAACGCGGAACACAGCTTAAAAATGTAACTTAGCATAAAAACGAAACATAAACAGTTGTGAATGTACTGGTTTGTCAACAATATTAATCTTTTTCTTAATATATAAAAATAAATGAAAAAAAAATCATTTTAATGGAAGTGTGGTTGTACAAACGTTACTTTTTGGATTAATATGTATACCTATTCAAAATTAAGATTAAATATTATTAAAATAAATATTTCATGAAATTTTCTTTTTAATAGAAAAGTAAGATATACATTTGTAAGTCATTGATGTTCATATCAAATTTATTTGTGAAATTCAAACTAATCGAATTCACTTGTGCTTGACAATAAATCACTTTCATTGTCACTGTTTCCAGCACAAATAATAAATGGTTCCACAATATCATCCATTAACCCATCTAAGTCCCACATTCTTTTTTATACTTTAATCACATGGTTGATAGTATTCTTCCAATTATCCATTATAACATTACTATTTGCTTCCAACAAAAGTTCTCGCACATGTGACATTTTGAGTGTAGTATTTTTTGAAGCAACTTCACTCTACTGACAAAATGCAAACAGAGACTTATTCAGACGTGATAGTATTTACTTACGGAGCAAAAATTTTGCATTGTTATTCTAATCTGCTAGGTTGCTATAATTTAGGGAGGAAATAAATAGATTCGTACTATGTAAAGGATACGACTTTAACTGCAGTTAGTTAAGTTAAGTTCAGTGAGTTTTTAATAACGGAAAGGCATAAAAATTGTATTTAGATTTTATTTAAATTCGTAATCATGTCTTATTCGAATTCAACTAATAAAAATAATTTTTGTTATATGTATGGTAAATTTACTCCATTAAGTAAGAGTGAAAAGTTAAGTCCGAGTATTTGTTGAGTCTATAAATTTTATTTCTGTGTGGGCGCCAAAAATCAACACAAACCATCAGCAGTGTATAGAGGATGTAATCAGTGACACGACAATATATAAAATGTATGTATGTAATATGTGATTGAGACAGAAAAACAATTTATGTTTTTCCATATATAGTATGTACTACATACAGCAGATATTTGAGGGATGGGTTATTTAGACAGCGACATTCTTTACCTTTCGCCGTCCCTATGTGCTAAAAAGAACTAAAGAACAACGTTGAAGATTGCTCTTTTTGCCTTAATAAGACAGCAAGATTCAACAAGTGTGGAAAAGAACATATGATGTTCGAAGTAGTCATGACAGTAGCTTTGAAGGCTATAATAAACAAAACGATTCTTACTTCATTACTTGTAAGTCACATGTAATTACTCAGTTTGAATTAAATGACTGCAATAAATTGAATTCGGCGAGCGCTTAAACCAAGACATTTTGGGAATGGAAAAACAGAACCAGAGCAAACGGAATCCTGTAATAGTAGTAGATTAGTATTGGACGTCAACAAGGGAGGTTGTGGATATTGTTTAGAAAAGACTGCTATATTTCGTGACATTTCTAATTGTATGAATTTGAACTACAGATTAAAGTATGTTAAAAAAACTTTTCATTAAAATCCAATCGAAATTTGAGCTAACTTGATCATCTACGTTATATTAAAAGAAATGTTTATGTTTTCTATAAAAATTAGTATACGTCACATAATGGCAAAACCAAACCCCAAATTAATTGGCCTGTATAATAGATAAGCATATTTCTTAAGATGTTTTTAAGAGAATAGGAGATAATAGTGTGTTGATATGAGCGTCATCCATAATTAATTAATTTGGTTTTTTTCAAGCCATTTACGTTAGGGACAAATAAAAATTTCCTTAAAAAATGAAACGACTGTGTTACGTGCAACTGTCTGATTTCTGAACAAATCTTTTCAAATTTAATTATTTATCAAATTCTTCCACACAAATATTGTGGTTTTATTTATTAATTATACCGTTTATATTTTATGTACAGGTGCTTTGCTTCTGTCTTATTCGGTATGACACTGACCTTATTGTCTTGGAAAACCACGAAATCATCAAAAAACACACAGACAAAAGGTGAACGCAGTAATAATCTAGTACATAAAATTAAATATTCATGGAATATTATCTATCTATTTATAAATTTTGTGTTATAAATCTATAATCAACAAATAATTCAAATAAAATAACTTTTTCTTAATAAGCCACATAATTAGCATAGACGTATTTAGAAATAAATTCTGTAACCTCAATGATAGCCTCCGAATTTAACAGTTAATTTATTCTGTTCTTGTCCTTTCATTGTCATTAGAAGGTAGTTTCGGGGTATTTACATTTAACGCTTTTATAGAAAAGTAAACAGCTGTTGTAATTCTATTCAAATAAACAATCAGTCATATAAATTAGACAAAGAACTACATACATGCTATATTAGAATTTAGAATTAAATTGATTAAATTGTGTGGCAATTAATTTTTATTATAATAAAAGCAGAATTATTATTAAATTATTATTATATTATTAAATTAAAGCAGAATTGGGAAACATTATACTGCGATCATATATTTTATATTTACGTATCGACACTTTTCTACAGCTATAAATTGTTCTTTGTTTTGTAAAGGTATGAGACAGTTACCTAATATAAAGCATCACTTCAAGTTACACATGAGATAACGTCATAGTGTTACGGAATTTCTTTTTATTACTCCACGTTATACAATTTCTTGAAACCAAAAAATTTAAATATAGGGTTTGGCATATTTTATGATACCACGTTATAGCAGTTCTTGAAATCAAAGCAATGAAAAAAGTATTCTTACGTACATAAAGCACAGTTTTCACAAAATAAATGTAAATTTAAGATAATCACTGTAGGTTGATATATAACCGCTTTCCACATTAATTTTCGTAGTTTATATACGTATTTAGGCATTTTTTACAACCTGAAAAACTAAAAATACCTGTACGCAAACAAATTCCACACACGGTCTGTACCGTTGAAAACCAAGACGCATCCTGGCTTTTAACGGTATAGATCGTGTTCCAGGTGAGACACTGTTTAATTATCTCCTGATGGTGACAACTTAGTTGTCGAAATACGTATACAGAGTATGAAAATTAATGTGGAAAGGAATATATATCAACCTTTAGTGATTAAGTTAAACAACCACAGGCTGCATCAAAATCACCATAAATTTATGAATTTATGACCTGTTGAATTTCAATGACTGTAATTTTATATTCTGTATAATACGTTCTCTAAAGAAATCTATTGCAATTTTACGCTCTGTACAATACTACGATATATGATTTTTATTAATAATTAGAATCCTCTTTTTTCACTAACAGTATTCTCCAAGATCATTTAAAAATGTAACGGCGAAGTTTTTAAACAAAGTATTTTAAAGAAAAATCAATGTCGTTTCCGTGAGGAACATTCTCCAATATCCATGTTGAGCGAATTAGTAAATTGATCGTGCTGGTACATAAATATAGATTAGGGACATTATTGTATGTCTACAGGGCAATCAGACATTCACGGACAATCGCCATGCGATTCTATGATTAATTCTGAGTCGACAATCCTAATACAGAAAAGTTGTACGAGGGTAGCCGTTATATTTCGCGAATAGCAAACAAAAAATATTTTTTTATTATCGAAAATAGTTTTATTGCTTTTCAAAATATTCTTGCACTTTTGCATTCGTTTAAATCAATCCGAAAAGTATTGCTGCCACTGTAAAGGCGGTATTTCCAAAATATGAGTTTTGAATGCCTCAACTGTCCCTTCCGGCGTAGAAAACAGTTGACCACGAAGTTTATTCTTCATGTGTGGGAACAAAAAGAAATCACAAGGTGCTAGATCAGGGTTGTACGGTGGATGGCTCATCAATTCAATGTTTTGCCCAGTCAAATATTCAATTGTTTGAACCGACCTGTGAGAGCACGCATTGTCATGGTAGAGAATGATGTGTCGTTTTCGGTTTGTTTTCTTTATTTCTTCAAAAACTTTTGGCAAACAAATAGTTGTGTACCATTCGGAATTAACCGTTCTACAACTCTCTAAAGGCACGGTTGAAACGCGACCGGGACGACCTTCACGAAATTCATCGTCCAAAAAACGCCGGACAAGTTTAAATTCACTATACCAACGATATACTGTAGCTTTTGATAGTGCTTCATCACCATATAAAGAATTCAGCTCGTTAATGCATTCTTGTTGATATAATCCCCGCCGAAAATTATTAATTTTTTTTTGCTGACATAAAATTTTCAAGTTACTGAAAAAAATAGAAATAGCGACCGGATAATAAAACTGTCAAGGTAAATATATTGTCAAAAATGATAAACTACCCGTGCAGTCATCAGATCGGAGGCAACACTAACAATGTTGCCAGTTTCCGAAATATAAACGGCTACCCTCGTATTGTCATTTAATGGTATAAAACCATTAAAAAAATCATAGGAATGATATGGCAAAATAGAGTTTTATTTAAGTCTAACAAAAATAACAATAATGAAAATTAGCGCGAGTACTGAAACTGGTCGCCATTGATTTTAAGACAAAACTGTAGCCTTTGTAGAATTGCGTTTAAGAGTGTTGCAACATGTCTGGGGTATTTAATTAAATTGTCGCCTTAATTCTATTTATTACTTCCTCTTTAGGCCCACGCGTAAACTTTTTGCTTTAAAAAAACCCAAACTTCTCCAAACCCCAAATTGGTCCATTTCGCTTGATCCACATATCTGGAAAATGTTCGTTCAACCATGCTCTTGTAATTATGAGCCGGTGTACCATTGTGCATGTAATATAAAACATAATAAATTAATTTTTTGACGTTTAATGGAATACTATCCAATACTTCTTACAACACATTTAAGTATTCATTTGCATTTAGACTATTCGGAAGAAATATTAGTCCTAGAATTTGAAAGTTTAAGATGTCTAGTCAAACATTCATAGAAAACTTCTTTTGATGTCCAAATTCTCGAACAGCTCTGGGATTTTCGTCAGCCAAAGTAGAAATTATGACTGTTGAAGACATCTTCTCTTGTAAAAATGTTTGGATCTTCTTGAACTTTACTTAAAATTGAGTAGCAAAACATTATTATTTGCAAATTGTCATGTTCGTATAATGATTGTACTTTCGTTATATGAAACGGTCTCAAAAGGCTTTTTGTAAACACTGAATGAACTGTGGTCTTGATCGACCTGCAACACGTTGACTGGGAACAAATGTGCTTGTTTCGGGAAGTCTCTGATTCGACCTTCGAAATGTATTGGTAGATGGGTGCTGCTACTGTGGATGCTGTATTCCATATTCGTCTTTTGCCGAGTGCGCATTTCCATTGCAAAACTTGAAAACTTTATACATATCAGCGTAATTTCTGAAAATGTATTTTACAAATTGCTTGGAATATCACAAAAATAAGGTAAGTAATGGAAACTAAAATATGAGTCCCTCTCTGCAAAATTGGTGTAATAACTCCATACGTGTCCCGCAGCCTTCCCAACATTTTAAAATTTGCTATCACATTTTCAAACACACCACCATATTTGGCAGCTCTAACAATGATGCTTCTCCTTTTTTAATAACAGAAAAGTGTGTATCAGATTTTGAACGTAATAGAAGATGATAGAAGGTAAACATGGGTAAAATTGCAGTGTTGAATGATCGTTTGGCAAAATACGAGAGTTAGTGAAAATTGTAAGGATTTCAGAGAAATGGGTAGATATATTTTGCATGAGTGTTTATATACGAAAAAAATATTGGTCTAAATATTTCAAAACGCTTTACTCTCAATGAAATCTGAATTTATCATTACCCACCCAAGACAAAACTACAGCCTAGATAGTAGATGGAAATTGATTGAAGTAATCTAAAGAAGACAGCCATTACCTTCCCATCGGTTGGGTAAGTAATAGATGCTGTCTCTTTGGGATGTATCGTATAGTGTAGTACTTGGCGACTAAGTATATTGAGAAGCATATGAGATAACATTACTATATCAGTTTGATACTGATATCAAAAGCAAACGACTACATTTAATCAAGAAAAGATTTCGTTTGCTCATTTATTATTAATCGCCTACGTTATGAATTCTTCACGTACTTTGCTCACTAGACTTAGTACCTAGTGTATTTTCCTTCTTTCCCAATTTAAAAAAATCACTGACCTAACAATTTCTTTTCGTTTCCATATTTAAGAGAATAAGTTACAGGGTTAAGGTTTTACATGCGGTTGACATTTAAAAATGAAATAAACTAAGGTGGAAAAATTGGAGAAAACTTTTAAAGATTGGTTTCCTTAAATGCAAAATGCATTGACTGGAAAATCATTAATAAATGTGATTTGTCAAAAAATTGTGTGTTATATTACAAGGCTCAGCAGGAATATAAATGTTGCATAAACTAAATTTACTTTCGAATTTTAAATTAGTGACCACACGAACTAAAATAATTCTTGGTATTTCCCTCGTGACCCTTGTTACATCGAACTTTATCTCATTTAATCTACAAAGAAAAATTAAAGTAGAGAATTAATTTATTCTAATTGGCACAATGCTTATTAACAAAATAATAATAAAAAGGAATGATCTAGCAAAACCAGACATTCTTTTGAGAAAAATAACGAAACAAATTAACATGTAATTAAATGTTAAGGTTGCGGTCGATCTAGAAAACGTCAATGGTAATTGATTTACTATAATTACGCAAACTACTAATTTTGGTTACATTCGTTATTATTGTCTGAACATACACAGTAGGTATTTGCTACTATTTTGTGGGTATTCGTGTTCTTTTTTTGGAACAAAAACGAATAGTAATCAATATCATGCGGTATGTCATTACTACTTAAAAATAAATTTGTGGAATGACTATCATTTAGACATGTTGCTATCGTAGTCTATAAATATTTCTTATGAAAAATATATTAGGCCTGAGAATACCGTACGAGACTTGTTTACTTAAAAGGAGGTATGGTTGCAAATGTTTGCAATAGAAAAGAAATACTGATCGTAAAATTCTAAAATAAAATGTTAAGTATTTTCCGAAGAAGAAAACATTGGTTGGACATGATTTTATATTATCTCATTATTATTTTAAGACAGTTTTCGCCCTTTATTAATTCAGTATCCGCGTATCTTGCTAAGTTTTCTTTTAAGAAAGGTATTTTTCCTTCCAAGTTAAACATTTCAATGTTTGGTAAGGTTTATGAATTTATTATAATTAAGAAATTAATTGAATGTATAAATACATTCGGTTATTGTCTAATACGTGGATTGTCTTTTAAGTTTGGCATGTAAAACTGGAATAAAACAATAGAAGCTTTTGAAGACTACATTGTTTTTCGAAAACTTCTCCACGAAGATTAATGCACTTTCGCAGGCGCTCGAACCAACTGTGGAAGCAGTTGTTCCACTCGTTTGTTGGTACAGTCAAAATTGTGTTTTTGAACGCGTCGACTGCTTCATCTGATGACTGGAATCTTTGACCACACAGTCCGTTCTTGATTTTCGAAAGAGAACTTGCATTGTCTTCGTGGAGGATGATTCGTCGTTCGGGGTAGGTTTTTCGAAGCTCAGCAATGTCTTGCGGTAAACAAATGATTGTATACCAATCGACAGTAATAGTTCTTTGATCTTGTAGACAATTTGTTGCTACATGACCTGGCTTCGAGACAAGTGTAGCGACCATCTTTTTGGAGACACTTCGAGAACGGATGACTTTTGTCGGCTTTTCTTCACCTTGGAACACCCAAACAGATGACGTTTATTTTCCAGTTCGTATTAGTAAATCCAAGATTCATCACCACTGATAATGTTGTACACGTTTTTAGATTTTCCGACGTTGAAGCGATCTAGAGTTTTTTGACATCAATTCACCCTAGCTGCTTTATATTCTTCCGTCTGTCTTTCAGCCAACAGATACGGTATCCAACGGAAACTAATTTTTTACAGAGAATTCCTCACGCAAAATTTTTTGAATTGAAGTCTTTGAAATTCCCAATAATGCTTCAATCTGGCGATAATGTCACATGTGGATCTTCGTTGATGATCTTGCGCACAGCATCGATATTTTCCTGATTGACTGCTGTTTTTGGTGAACCTGCTCTTGGATCCTCGCTAAGACTAATCCATCCACTTTGTCACTTGTCACACTTCATTATAGCTACAACACTACAAGTATCGCATTGAAACTATGGATTTAGGTTAACTAAAGATGGAGGTTAATTTTTAATACTGACATTTGATTAGTGGCGCCCTCTATATCCCACTATGCCAAACTTAAAACATTCTACGTAATACAGCTTTTTCCATACAAGAAGTACAGATACGATTTTATTTAAATTTTGAATGCGATTTATACTAATCTAGGAAATACGCTCCTTTGCTTAGGCCTATTTTAGATCTGTCTCACCTATCTGAACGTATGCAAAAAGTTAAAATACAAAATATTCAATTTCTCTTCCCTAGTATTAAATATAGGTGTACCACAAGGTTCCATTTTAGGACCAACTTTATTCTTAAATTATATTATTGATTTCCCGTACTGCATTAAGTTTGATGATCATATATTGTATATGGACAAGATTAATGTATTAGTTTCTTCAACAAACAAGTACAATAATTTATCAAAAAATCGGAACATTTTTTAAAATATTAAAAATTGGGTAGAAGCTAACTATAACCAATATTGTTTATTTTTTAATTATTTTCTTCTACTAAACTGTTAGGTTTTATTATTAATTAAATTTAAAATAGTCATCTCACATCAATTTTTTAACGTAATTTATTTATTTAAGACTAATAAAAATCCAAAATGGTTTAACAAATAAATAGAAACCAAAGACAGGCCTATCGTTCAACAAATATAAAAATATAATTATAATGTATAATAAATATAAACTGCAAGAATATATATTTGTACCCATCTAAACAAAATATTATAAATTAATTTGTGCAGAATATATTTTTTTATGTCGTAAGTTCTCTAGTTTATCAATCTGTTAAACATGATATTGAATATGTTAATCTCACATGACAGAGAGTTTAATTCTTTAGATATTCAACTTATTCGAACATTATAACCATAAACTGTGCGATGGAAAAGCAGTGTTATAAAATTTTCATTACAAGATTCTAGTTTAGGTACGCGTATTCTAAAGAATGGCTTAATCACTGAAGGTTGATATATAACCACTTGCCACATTAATTTTAGTATTCTGTATATGTGTTTCGACAACTAAGTTGTCATCGTCAGCAGATAATTAAAAAGTGTCGCACATGGTAAATTACGGCGAAAAATACCCGTACGAAAACAAACTCCGTACGCGACCCTTACCGTTGAGAACCAAAATGTACAATGTGCACATTTTGGTTCTCAACGGTACGAATCAAAAGGAATCTAAATGTAGACAGTGTACATTTTGGTCCTCAACGGTACGGATCGCGTACGGAGTTTGTTTTCGTATGGGTACTTTGAGAACCAAAATATACACAGTGTACATTTTGGTCCTCATCGGTACGGATCAAAAGGAACCAAAATGTACACAGTGTACATTTTGGTCCTCAACGGTACGGATTGTGTACGGAGTCTCTTTTCGTACTTGGTGTATGTACACAGAGTACATTTTGGTTCTCAACGGTAGGGATCGCGCACGGAGTTTGTTTTCGTACGGGTATTTTTCGCCGTAGTTTACCAGATGCGACACTTTTTAATTATCTGCTGATGATGACAACTTAGTTGTCGAAATACGTATACAGAATACTAAAATTAATGTGGTAAGGGGTTGTAGATCAACCTTCAGTGATTAAGTGAATAAACCACAGGCTCCATCAAAATTACCTTAAAGAATGGCTGTCTAACATATTATTCAAGCATTTAAATCCAAACTTAATCAAAGATACTTTACTCCGTGCAGACAATGATTGAACATTCAGAAGTTGCAAGCATTCAAAAGATAATTGACGAAATATCATTGAATTTTTTCTATTTTATTAGAATTAAATTCGATAAGCGGATTCCAAACAGTACAGCAATATTGAAGAGTAGCTCTCATCAAGCTCTGATATAAGACGATGATGGCAATAACGTTTACAAAATCTCGCGTCTGGAAGGAAAGAATAAAATCTGAATCAAAGAAGACACTCATATCCCTGATAAGTTCACCATTCCCAGCAAATAACCCTCGGTAGAATCTGAATAGTGTACATATGTATCCCTTTTTCCTCCTAGTGAAGGAGATAGTTTTACGGGTGGAAACTTCCTTAACATCTGATTGAAACTATAAGCTGTCAAATGCAAGGAAAATAATTTGTAAAATATTAGATTGTCAACAAATAGCAGAAAGTTATAAAAAATTTATCCGGTGCTTTGAGATAAAAGTAAGACTAATATCGGGTCCAATAACTATCCTAGGGAACATCTGAGATAGCTATTAAAGGATGGGACACACACATAATCTGCACACGATTAAACAAATAAGACTTGAATCACGATCAAAGCTTGCCGATGAAAGCTTTCGATATCCAGAACAAAAAGTTATGGTTAATTCGATCAAAAGCTTTACTAAAGTAAGAATAGACGGAATCGATTCGAAGTGCATTTTCAATCGATTCAGAAACAAAATGCTGTTAAATAAGTAAATTTGTTTGGGTACATCCGAAGTAATTATACTGGAATATACTGACAAAATCTCCTCTGCAACAATGGAATCTAGTGCTTTATAACTTTCATCCAAAGCAAGTACAGCGCTAATAGAGCAATAAAAGTAATAATTTATTAAAGGTGTAGTTAATGACTAAATTATTGTATAATATCTGTACTACATGCCGTTCAATCAAGTAATATAAAGAATTATACTATTGTAATCCCAATTAATCTGCTTTGGATATAATGTCGGTAGTATTATCTTCATTTGCTTTAGTTAAGATCAAATCATTATCTTGTATTTTTTAAATTACACTATTAACAGAATGTGTATCTGACTTATCTTGAATGCTACATATAATTACCGTTATCAAACCAAAATTTTGATGACGAAATAGATGTTAATAAAGAAATTTTTTACAAGAATGGTTATAATATGAAAATCATGTAAAACATATTAAATGAAAAGAAAACTAAACTTGCATTCAAATTAATATTTCTATTTCGCCTGCAAAAGTGCAATGTTATGATTTGACATAGATCATTTTATTCTACTGACATTAAGCTTCAAAGCCATGCATATTATATTTTGCGAACGTAACACCGTCATAGATTTATATCACTTTGAAAATGTTTGAGTTTGAGTTTTGTGCCTGAAAAAGTGCATTTGGGGCACGCATTACTTTTCTTACTTAATCAAAAGAAAAAAGCCGTTGAAAGTCATCGTTTGCTGGTAGAAACTTACGCTGAACATGCTCCAACCATAAAAATATGTGAAACGTGGTTTCAACAATTCAAGAGTGGCGATTTCGATGTGCAAGACAAAGAATGTTCTTGTCTCTGCAGGAGTTATTGGTTGAAGACCCAACAGAAACTTGAAAACAATTGGTAGAAGCGTTAAATGTGACCCAAAAAACGGTTAGCAACCGATTACGAGCAATGAAAAAAATCGAAAAGATGGGAAAATGTGTGCCACATCAATTGAATGACAGGCAAATGGAAAGTCGAGAAATCGTCTGTGAAATGCTGTTTCAAAGGTATGATTGGAAGTCATTTCTGCATCGAATAGTGATGGATGATAAAAAATGGATGGGAAAACCCTAAGCGTAAAAAAGCAGCGTTATCACCTGGCGAACCCGCCCATCGACTCCAAAACCAGAGTGACGTGGTGTTGGAACCTGGTGAAACAGTTAATACTGAATGCTACCGACAACAAATTATCAATTTGAAACATGCATTGATAGAAAAACGTCCAGAATGACCCTGAAGACACGGTAACGTGATTTTACAACATGATAACGCGCCGTCTCATACAGCAAAACCAGTCAAGGGATCGTTGAAAGCACTTGGATGGGACATAATATCGCTCCCGCAGTACTATCCGTCTGACTATTACCTTTTCGCACCAATGGGACACGCGCTTGCAGAGCAGCACTTCGCCAATTTCGAAGATGTTAGAAAATGGCTCAACGAATGGTTCTGCTCAAAGGACAAACAGTTTTTTTGGGATGGCATCCATAAATTGCCTGAAAGATGGGCAAGACGTGTAGAATCAAATGGATAATACTTTAAATAAATAAATTGTTCCATTTTCTTGAAAATTATGTAGTTTTTTTTACGAAAGACCGGTAATAACTTTCCAGTACACCTGATATATCTAACAAATTGGTAGAAATTTTAATATTTGTGGTAAATTTGATAAAAAGTAAGTCTAGTTCACTCTTGCAGGCCACATATAAGAAAATGATCATTGAATCAAACAATTTTTTAAATATAAGATAAGAAATTAAACATGAACTTGAAATATTTAAGATTTCCGGTAATTCTATAATAACACTGGTTAATAACCAGACTAATGTGATATATACACCTCCGTTTTCTGGTCGTACCTTAAATTATAATCCCCTTAAAATACACTTTTGTTATGTTTTTTTTTTGTTTACCCTCAATAATTGCCAGTTTACATCTTTTGTTAGGCTATACTATGTTGATATATAGTACATAAGATAAATAGTTTATATTTTATTTTATTTTATATTTATTATATATATTTGTAATAGTGTTCGTTAATGACGAAATTGATCGACGCTTCAGTCAGATATTTATTTTAATATTGTGATACAACAAAGTAACACGTGTTATTAGTGTCTTATGGAATATCACAAAGTACCGGCTTACAGTATTAGTCTTTTGAAAATAGATCCGCTTTGGTATTAAAATAAGCGCAATAAAAATTGTGCAAGTATGTAGATACTTCTCATGATTCACTTCTAGTGTAGCAATTAACAAAACTAAATATTAATACCCGATGTAATGTAATAATGTAATCTATTAAAGATCCCTATTTTTTGCGGTATATTTACAGAATTATGTCAATCATTCTAAAACCACAAATCGCAAAAGTAGTAAATTTTTCATTATCGTAACTAAATTATGGCATTTATATATCAACAAACAATAATTAATAAAACGTAAATGTCACATGCGTTAGTGAAATATTACATATGTAATTTTATACATGTGCATTAAAAGTGAATATGGAAGTATTTTCTGACTCATTTCGCTACGAAAAGAACCGCACCTTGGTAACAAATATTCCTTTAGATAGGTATTTACCAAATTCTTTCTTTTACTTGTTGTTTTTTACTTATAACTTTTAATTGTTGATTTGTGTTTCTTTGGGCGTTTTGGTCATGTAACATACGTATGTATTTACATAGCTCCACATTATGCACGGAAAATAAAACATAAAGAATTTAAAACGTGATTTTAAGGTAAAATAACATAAGTTACGCAACTATAATTATTCTAAATAAAAAAATTTTCGGTATCTAAAATGTAATAAAAATAAACTATGGAGCATTGTACAAAACAGCTTTCTATTTTATTTTGTAATAAAAAGTTAAAAAAAAAATAAATTCTGAGACTGACACACTAGTCACAAATTTAAGCAAAGGGTATGTTTCGTTGTCTAGTTTGATTAATATGTGTGTTGGTTGTGGTCAAAATATTTATTTCATTAGCGCAATTCTTTTCTTTATAAAGAGGAGCTTTATTATTCGCTTTTTGAAAGTAGAAATGAAAGCCTTGCATAACTTTAATACATTTAATAAAATAAAATATAAATACATATTTCTATAAAATTAAATTTAAAAATTCTTCGATAATATAAAATATAATTCAATTTTCCTTGGTTTTAATAACACATGCATTTAATCTAAGGTTACCAATACTGTCTGCGCATCGGTTTGCAACTCCGCATATATGTATCAATCTTTAATAAAGATCTGCTTATGCCCCAAAATGTGGAAATGTCTGTGTAAATAAGGTGGATGCGATGACAATCTGAAGCATTGTGCGTTGTTTTGGTGGAAAAGAATTTTTTCTTGGTTAACGAATAGTAATCAATACCATGCGGTACATCATAACATTACTACTTAAAAATAAACTTGTAGAATGACTTTCATTTAGACTTGTTGATATCCTAGTTTATAAATATTTCTTATAAAAATATATTAGGCGTGGAATACCGTACGAGCCTGACTTACTTACTTAAAAGGAGGTATGATTACAAAAGTTTGCAATAAAAAACAAATACTGTTCGTAAAATTCCAAAATAAAATGTTAAGTATTTTCCAAAGCAGAAAACATTGGCTAGACATGATTCTATATCATGTCTTTATTATCTTAAGACAGTTTTTACCCTTTATTAGTTCAGTATCCGCGTAGTTTGTTAATTTTTCTTTTAAGAAAAGTATTTTTTCTTCCAAGTTAAAAATTTAAATGCTTGCTAAGGTTTATGAATGTATTATAAATAAGAAATTAATTGAATATATAATTTTGCATAAAGAATTGTGTGTAAAAAAGTTAGTTTCCCGTTGGATACCGCATCTGTTGACCGAGGAACATAAAGCAGCTTGGGTGAATTGATGTCAAAAAACTCTAGATCGCTTCAACGCCGGAAACTCTAAAAACCTGTCCAACATTGTCAGTGGTGATGAATCTTAGATTTACTTATAGGAACCAGAAAATAAACGCCAGTCGTCTATTTGGGTGTTCCAAGTTGAAGAAAAACCGACAAAAGTCATCCGTTCTCGAAGTGTCTCCAAGAAAATGAATACTTTTCATTAACTTTTTGCTTTAATTTGTCCAGAAGACTTTATAATATGAGTAATATGCAACTATGAGGGCTTATTCTTTTGGAAGTGAACGTTTAGGTTCTCAGCGATGTGTACCGCGTACGGAGTGTGTTTTCGTACAGGTATTTTTCGCCGTGGTTTACCAGGTGCGACACTTTGCGGTTATCTGCTGATGATGACAACTTGATTGTCGAAATGCGTATACAGAATTACAAAAGTTAATGTGTAAAGGGGTTATGTATCAACCTTAGTGATTAAGTTAATCAACCACAGGCTCCATCAAATTCAAATTCAACTCGAAGGTAATCAACATGAAGAATACCTTTTGCATCCTAAACAACGCAAACCATTATGTTTCCTGCAAATGAAACAGCCATTGTTTTCTCTGCGCTGGGGTACCGCTGTGTCGCCACTGTTTAGGTAATTATTTTGTTTTGAACGTACAATGATGAATCCAAGTACTATCTTTGGTAATAATATCTACTTTCTTTTTTTAAAAAGTTCTAAAAGATCACCAGAAATTTGCGTGCGCATCAATTTTTTATGAACACTGAGCAGTCGTGGCACTCACCCCGCGGACAGTTTTTTCCTAGCCAACTTTTTTCAAAATATATTTTAAACGTGCTTTTTCATCAATTTCTAGTAGAGTGGTAGATTTTGGACGTTTTCTACGCGGGGTGTTTTTAATGATTGTTCGATCACATTTGATTTAATTAATTTCTGTAATCTTAATTAACGATGGCGTAGCGGAAAATAATAATTTTCATTTTTCTTAATTAATTTATTTATATGTAATTATGAACATAAAAATAACCTGACTGCGGGTTTTAAGTAAATATTAGATCTCTTTCCATAATGTGATTTATGGCGTGTTAAAGGACTCAAAGTTATGTAAGGAAACCGTCTAGAAAACTCCAGATAGAGGTTCAAGTCCTTCTCCAGCGCGGAAATTTTTAATTAATTTCCATGATTTTAATTAACGATAGCGTAGCAAAAAATAATAATTTTCATGAATTTCCCATCGTAAAGAACTTAATTATATATTTGTACATAATTATAAACTTTTTTTAGGACTTTTACATTCAAATATCAAATTTTTCAGAAAACGTGATTTTTAATATTGTAACTACAGATACCATCTAGCTATGATCAATGGGAAACGAATTTTCGAACGAAGCGTAGCGAGTGTATAGTAATTATTGACATATTTGGCCGCCAACGGGTGTTGGCTTATGAGATCAGTTCCCTTAGAGATGTATAAACGATTACTGATGAAATGCAATAACACTACCATATGGGTTTCAATATAAAAATTCCATAGTTTTCTCGATCTACTCTTGAAATATTTATTATGCATATTTATAAGTCTGAACGTGTCAAAAATATATGTCAATAATAAAATCACACAGACGCCATGTTTTGTTATATAAAATATGGGGGTAAAGTAATTAGTAATTACAGTAATAAATTTAATCTATGTTCTTTTTTTACTTTGTAGAACTTCAAGAGAAAGCGAAATCAGATGTTTCTGTGAAGCCAAATTCATCGTCCGTCAAACCAGTCCCATCCAAAACTTGTTTGCAAGACAACAAAACGCTTTTAGTAAATCCTAACTGTTACATTCAGATTTTAGTCGATTACGTTGCTCAGCATGTAAATTTTGATCCTACAGGTACGTTATACATGCTACTTTTTACTTTATATTAAATTTGCCGTCGTGTTAAAGTGTTAACTCCCAAACTCCGACATGTTTCTCTTAGATGAGATATAAAAATCTAATTAAAAATTTAGTAGTCTTTTGTGTTACATATTTCGCTATTCTATAAAAGAAAAGATTACTAAATGCGGTTATTGAATCATAAAGTATTATCGGAAAGACGACTTAAACCTTTCCACATGATATTATGATGAATTACTATTATTAATATTTGAGAGTTCCCAGGTATTCTCCATAATTAATAATCTTATTATTATAATAAACAAGCACGAAGGTGGAGTGCAATGTTCTCGACATGACATTGATGACGGTCAGAGTATCGAATACAGTTTCATTAAAACAGCGATTCCTAACTTTTGGTCCTTATGAACCTTCCAATATAATAAATAAAACCATAAAATTAGGTTGTTAAAATGTATTTCTAATACCGAATAGTAGTTCATAATAAAAAAAATTAAGAATTCCCAAACTTAGTGAAACTAAAGCGACAGCTCAATAAATATCAACTGGTTGTTAGTTAAACTTAAATGTCAGGTTAAACTTGAAAAACTCTCAATGGAATATTTGTGCCTGTTTGGTGGAAAAAAGAAATTCTAAATTTGCTTCCATGTCTGCAAGATTAAGTCTTAGATCAGATTCTGCATTTAATTTCTTTCCGTAAGCTTATGTTGAAAATCCTTTCTCACACAAACATGTTGTATAGACATAAAACTGATTTTTCTATTCAAAGAGCATAAATATTCATTTCTTACACTGAACCAAAAGTCAATTAAACAGTAATTTTTAAAAACACATTTTAGGGAATTTGGATAAGGATAAATCAAATCTTTTCTTTTTCCAGTAAACTTATAAAGGGTGCTTCAAATTCCGCGGTTTTTTTAAAGAATAAATAAAATACATAATTTTCATTCACTTTCAAAAACTTTTTATTGACAATTGAAGTATAAGTTATGACATTTATGTGCGAAAAATAATGTCTGCCAAATGGCCTTCTCTTGCAGCTCCACAGACGCCCACTCTTTTGTTAAAATTTTCAATGACATTTTGACATAATTGAAACTCTATCTCACCAATGACACCAATAATTTCATCTTTCAACACAGGAATTGATTGTGGATTGTTTTTATAAACCCGACTTTTCACATAACCCAAAAGAAAATAGTGGGTGGCCGATTAACATCACTCTATCTTTAGATTACACGTCCAGGAAATTTTTCTCTCAATAAATCAATTGATTCGTGTGCAAAGTGAGGTGTAGCGCCAGCCTGTTGAAACCATATATCCTCTAGATCAATATTAGTTAATTCAGGCCACAAAAATTCGGTTATCATCCGACGAAATCGATCACCATTCACCGTTGACAGTTACGGCTTCACCAGCAGCATTTTGAAAGAAGTAAGGTCCAATTACACCACCTGACCATAATGCACACCAAACAGTAACTCGTTTAGGATGCATAGGTTTCTCATGAATAATTCGTGGATTTTCCTCACCCCAGATATGGCAATTTTGTTTATTAACATAGCCATCAAGTTCAAAATGTGCCTAATCGGAATACATTATTTTTTTGAGAAAAATCAGCTGGTTGTTCATTGATGAAATTGACAAATGAACGACGTTTTAAATGATCTAATGGCTTCAGTTCCTGTGTTATTTGAACGTTATATGCCTTCAGAACTAAATCCTTGTGTAAAATACGCCATGTTTTTGATCCACTAAGTTCAAGTTATTGTGAACGTCGTCTTATGGACATTTCAGTGTCTTCAGCAACACTTTCACAAACCAAACCAATATTTTCTTGTGAACGACCACTACAACTGTATTTCTCACTTGTTTGATCTTACACGGAACCGGTCTCTTGAAATTTTTTAATAATTCGACCAATAATGCTTTCAGATGGACGATTATGTAAACCATAAAATTCACGTAATTTTCTAAAAACTCTTTTCACAGAACGCTGATTTTCATAAAATAAGTCAACAATTTGAACGCGTGGTTGTACCGTGTACAAAGCCAGTTTTATAAATGTCATACATCACACTTTTTAAATACCTACAGACCCAAACAAATTCAGTGCGCCATATATATTTTATTTATTCTTAAAAAAACCACGCAATTTGAAACACGCTTTAGATGTATATAATGTATATCTTCTTAAAAAGGACTACTTATCTAGTTGTTCGATCCAGATATATTTAGTCTATTAGAAAAATAGAAAAAATTTAACTGAACCTGTTTGAAATGTTAATATCCCTTCTAATATTTTCGTTAAGTTGATTTCATTTTTTGATAAAATACTGCTGAAAGATACAAAACGCTTATTCATGTTCGAATATTGTAAATAAATATAGAAAGTGACAACTAAGTAGCAAGTTTTTGCAGCCAAAGAATATCAGGATATACAAGAGGACAAATGAAATGGATTTTACATTTAACTTCTGTATGAAGTAGTACAGAAACGTGAATGTATAGAAAATCCTCACAAAGCTCTTGAAATATACAAGAGTTTGTGTAACTCCCAATTTAATACAATCGACAATTTTTATAGCGTCGATTAAAACACTGGTCAACTCAACAGGAATACATTTATATACTGTGCTTATCTATGAATATACCAATGAATCCATTCAATATTTTAGTTGACTTCTTTACTTGCACCACAAGATAAGATAGTTTTCTGGTCATTGACTTTGCGCTATCTGTGACCACACTCAAGCAAGGAAACTAGCCATATCATATCAAAAGTCGCTTCTCCTGTCGTAGTAATTTTCAGAGGCTTTGCAAATAACATAGCTAATATAGACAAGCAATACAACAGCGTGGCTATATTAATTTTTTCCACATAATTTATCAAATTATTAATTCTCCGCAGTACTGTGTTGTCTTAGTAAGGTAATTAAGCCAATTATCTTTAGGGATTTTTCTTCCCAGCTTGGGTACATACTCCAATCGAATTTCTGCTACTGCTTGTGTTTGTCTAGGTTTTGAAATTCTGTAACTGACCCGAAATGTTCTTTCGTAAGCATTTTTACCATATGTGTTTGAAACTGTCAGAGAAGAAGAAGCATTGCACTCTTTATTATCTGCTAATTTTCTTTTAATATACATAATTTATTCTTGTACGTCGGATATTTTGTTTCAATGTGTCTACGGAGAAATAATGATTTTAAGCTAGTCTTAACTGTGACTTGCTTAGTTACAATTGACTCAAAACGATTTGCCTTTTGATTCATTCTCGATAAAATAAAAAGCCATTCATAGTCCCTGTTGTATGGTATTTTCGTTTCAAATACAAGTTGAAGAAGAAGCTATTAACTCCTCGTCCAAATTTTTGTCTGACTTGACAAAACTACCATTTTTAAACGTAAATTCATAATAAAATTGCGTAGTAATAATTATTCACTTTCACGTTCAACGTGTACACGCTTAAGTAAAAAGTTATTATTATTATTTATTTACATCCTATCTCGTGGTTCTTAAGTGTGTCGTATAATTTAATTCGACTCTGCTCTTCCTTGTGTATTTATATCGGCTGACGTTATTCTTGTTCTTTCAAGCACTTAATATGATGCTTCTGGAATATACGCGAATATGCTAGCATCGCCAACGGCGGGTATATCATCGAGTTAAAGATTGTTGCCTATTGCAACTCGACAATTTTACAAGATCTTTCGTGATGACGCGTAAATGACATATAATATTCATGAAGTTGACATTTAATTTATTTTTTGTTTCATTTTTGGTGAGAATATTCGTTATACTTTTAAGGTGGACTAAAAATTTGCCTATGTAATATTTTGCTTGTAAATTATTTATAAAGTACTCAACTCGCGGAGGTTCGCGAATCACCTGTTGGAAATCACTGCATTAAAACAATCTTTCATTCGAATTTGAAATAAACAGCTTTTGTACATTTGTCAGGATATTGACCAGTAGTTAAATATTTTGTTTTGAAAAGTCCAAATCTTGGCTTCGCTTTATACAATCAAATTGGCCAGTCAAATAGTAGCGTGATCGTATATCGATTCGAAATGATGAACGTAAATGGATGATCAAAATTGGTCACGATATAACGTAGAATAATAATTAAAGATTTCAAAAAAACGGAGAGGATACATCTCAAATAATCATTTACAAATAATAATGTATATGTGAAGAACTCAACCAGATAAGTAAAACGATGGCTATCAAGAGAAAAACGTCAGAGACTGAAATACTAGTCCTTCCGAATCTTTGCGCTGGCGTATTATTATTATTGAGATTTGACTCTGCCGTTACCCATTTGAGACAAACCAAATGTTTAGACAATGGGTAAAAACAAGAAGTCTTCGAATAATCTTGCTATATTTAACAGCTTAATCGTTTGGGTAGAAACACTCTGAACATGTACGTAACTTTTCGCGATGTGCATAACAATCCTGAAACTAATGGGGTTTTCAATAAGGACTTAACAATTTTGTATTTAAATAGATCACAGAATAATTGAGATATTGGGCTGAAATGTATTCCAGGTGCAGTACACATGTTACATTTAACTATGAAATTCGATCTCGTTCAAACAACCATCGCGAACACGTCTGCAACGAACAATTCTTTGGAGCCACTTTTCTACCTCTTTTTCATATATATATCGGCTGGACGTTGGCAATTTCGCCTTCGATATCGTCCCTGAGCTCCTCTAACTTTGTTGGCTTTTTGGCATAAGCCAATGACTTAACGTAAGCCCATAAAAAGAAATCAAACGATGTTAAATCGCATAAGCGAGGCGGTCAATAGACCGGACCATTTCTTGAAATTACACGGTTACCAAACTTCCCCTTTAATAGATCAATTGTTTGAAAATCTGTGAGACATGTGACACCATCTCGTTGGAACCACATATCACTGATGTCAAGTTCACCCAATTCTGGCCAAAAATAGACTTCCAACATGGCACTATAACAAACTCCATTGGTCATCGACGAAAAAATATGGTCCAATTGCGCCACCGATTTGAAATCCACACCACGCGGTCACTTTTTGTAGTTGTAATGCAGTCTCCTGAAGCACATGTGGGTTTGTTGCTGTCCTATAAGGCATATTTTGGTTATTGATAAAGCCATTAAGTGAGCTTCATCGCAGAAGAAATTCAGCATTTTCTTCAAACTATGGCAGAGCCCAATTGGGAAAGTTTCGGCGCTTCAAATGATTAAGAGGCTTCAGTTCTTGAGTTAATTTGGTCTTGTATGGGAATCCCAATTCCCGTGAACGGTGTGGAACTGACTGATTTTACTCATTTTGGACCGAATCACTTATGCTGTAACATTTTCGGTACTTCGACCGATGTGTTATCTTACTGGCACAGGAACATCCAATAGTGAATATTTTCACATGAATTTCTGTCACTACACTAAGTATAGCCTGTCTGACGGGACGATTATTACGACCGAAAATTTAAGTAAGCGCTCTTAAAGTTGCGACAACCGGCTCAGAATTACCGTAGTAGTTTTTAATAATTTCCAAACATTGCTCGTTCGTGAGTTTCACCATTACAAAAATGTTAACCGCGACTAACGTTTAGACGTTGACAGATCATGAAAAACGTTCATTAAAAGACAAAATTGTTATGCCCCGATTGGAAAACCCGAGATAAGAGATATCTTAAGATAAACAATAGCATAATTATTTTTCATGTATTTTTGCTTCGTCTGAGTAGTTCTTCCACTCTCTATTTCTTTTAGTCGTAAAATTTTGTATATACAATTAATTGTATTATTATTAAATAATTTTCGTATGGTAACCGAATCCGCATAAAAGAATCATAGCTGCATCAAATTAATGCAAGGGAATATTCGAAATTTTTTAAAGAAATACTAGAACATTTTTATTTACTTTTGTAAACATATATTGTAGCGTATTTTGTACTTCTTTGCGAAGCAGAAACTTACGAGATTTACAAGATGTGGTGTTCACTTCCTCATCTTGCATATTTAAATGAATTAAAAACTCTTGAGGAAGATAACTGATTATAGATTAGTGATTTCAATTTAATAATATTGTTTCTTTGCTTTTTCATACTTTAATTTTGTAAACATCTAAGGATTGTATCATTGGGAATGCTCTATTTCGAATTATATATATGAACTTTGTTGTTTATTAATTTTTTTAGCTAGTACAGTCGAACAATGACTACGCCTAGAATTCAGCGATAAGATAGTCATAATATACATTATTTGGTAAGAAAACATCAATAAACCAGTCTTTGAAATGTTTTGAAGTAAGTTTTCCACACTAGCCGATCTAAAAAGTGCTTTCTGTATCTGAGACTTGAAATGACGTGTTACTTCTTTCAGTATAAGGAAGAGTGTAGATATTTAGTATTCGTTTGTTTTGTTTGACAATTTGAGATTATGGTGTAATTGTGCACAATCTAGAATATATATTGAACGTTTGCCTCTACAATTTTTAAATTATTATACATATCACAAATGCTTAAAATTTCGTTAGTAACTTGCGTTCTATTCTAACTAATTAATATTAAAACAATATATTATATTATAAATTGTATACCTGCCCATCTGCATTTACTTTTAAAATGCCGAGTAATATTTTTTAACTAGAACAAATTATATATATTAAATATTTAAATTTTTGGAAATACTATTGGAAATATAGAAAATGAGTTTGAAGTCTAGCATAAAAAGTGGATTATACATATAAATAGGCTTATTATTTATTATTACCTAAAATGACGCATGACTTGACGTAATAAATTGTCGATGACGTGAATGAATTGTTAAATAATTCCACTATATGAAAAAATTGAACATTAAACGCGTAAAAGAAGCAAATTAAGGAAATAGAAGAAGAATATTCTAATTGCAGAAGATAACACTAAAATTTCGTAAAAGTAAATAACTCGTAACAGTGACTAGAGAAAACAAAGAATCGATAAAACAACAAAGATCATAAAGAAGAACAAAATTATAAAGATACTTAAATCTTAACAAGTATAAGCGACCGTTTTCAAAGATAAAACAAATAAGAATTATACAAGTATACAACAAGGGTAAAATAAATAATAAAAAATAAAGATTACAAACAACTTTTATAAAGGTTTATAATGAAGTGGATATGAGAGTTCGATTGCAATAGTCACGTATAAAAAATTCAAAAGCCTGACAAACAAATATATTCCGTAGTATTTTAACAGACATTTGTAAGCTTTCAATAATGACACGTACAGTACATAAACATATATATTACAGAAATATGAATATGGATAAATAGAATAATTTACACTAGGAATAACGTTGTGATAAGAGAAGTTAAATAAATGTGTCAGAAATATTACTAAAATGGAGTGAATGGGCAGGTAATGAAACTACGTAATCTGCAGGTGAATGATTTTCAACTGTTAATAACGCAGGCCAACCAATAAATATTTTTTAAAAACCTTTTTCAAAGTTCAATGTTTCTTATGTATTTTGGTGTACTGAAATTTTCACAAGTTGGGTAATGATAAAAATATATAGTTAAAGGTACGGGAATCCGCAGGTGAAGCGACTGATTTTCAACATGTTAAGAACACAGGCGATAAAGTTCCTTAATAATACATTTTTTAAAAACCTTTTTATCCAAAAAGTTAAACAAATTGTAAAGATGTTCGACTGATGGTTGGAGTATCCGATATAACAATTTTAAAATCCTACACGTTTCTCAGCGCAAGATGGGTGCCGATGTAAAAACAATAGCGCGTAGAGTTTGGTGCATTTTTGGACTGCAATGAAGACAAGGATGGTGTAATCCAAATTTTCAACTCCAGTCTTTTTCTCTCCCAAGAAATTTAAAGTGTCACAATCAGCTTCATGGCAATTTTTCGCAATCTTTATTGACTGTTTGTTGGGTATGATAGTATTATATTAAGTGATTATTATATATAGTCAACATTTATTTTGCAGGTAATCATTTTTTTATGTAATTTAAAAATTATCTGTTCCCTCGTAATTTATTATAAGAGTATAATTGAAAAATTTAACTTTTTATTATTACGATGGTAGTGCAAGTTTGACTATGAACAGTTTTTTACTTATTAATCTAAAGTTTTGTATTTCCTCAACCTCTTCACGGTAAAAGCTAACAAATTCTTTTCTCTCAGCCTGGAACCCAGAAGTTCTGCTTTTTCTTTAGTTAAACGTAAATCTCTCACTAGGTCATCTAGTTCGTGTTATTCAAACAACCGAGGTTGCACGTTTTCAAACTCACAGTCAGACTCAGCATCAGGTACCTTGCACTCAGATTCGCTACTAGTCATGGAAAGACCTTGTAATGTTTCGAGTGGGTCTGGTACAGGAATATGTTTATCATGAGGAACTGGACGCAATGCTGATGGAAGATTCGGGTATGAAATAACTTTTATATTCTTAGAATTGTAGCTACTGACATCGATGCTGCAAAAGTAGCAGTCATCGGAATGATTCATTTGTTCCCTCCAAACCATGGGAACTCCGAATCTAAACGATTTCTTTTTCCCACATGACCACTTCCGTAAATCCTCTAGACAAACGTAACATACCTTGTGTGGTACCCAAGCTTTTTGCTAGTCTCCAAGCTTCACTCCAAAGTAGGCAAAGTAAACCTTTTTCGCGAAATCTGTTATGCTCCTTTGATGCTTCTTGATCACAAACTCGCCACAAATATTTAAAAATTGTCAGGGCTGTTGGCACAACAACGGCTTGCCATTTGACTGAACGCGATGTGAACGTGATGTGAACGCAACTAAATACAAATGTGAACTAAATAAAAATCACGATGATATGAACGACTATTGCAATGATAAGGATCTCAAATTACCCTATTAAGCAGAACGACTCATGAATTCCAGAATAAAGAGTATATGCCTTTGTGATTTTCTTTGTATTAGTCACGCAGATACTCAAAAGTGCACTTACTACTAATTTTACTACTAATTAGAGACCAAGGTATTATTATACGCTTAGAATACATAAATAACATAGAGCAAACATGCGAGGAAACTTTACGTCCTGTGGTATTTTAAAGTTCATTCTTAGATTCGGCACGTCAAAAAACATAAAGGGGAGCCAAATTTATAAAAAAAGTTTTTTCATGGTTGGCCTGTGTAATATGTCAGATATGCCAGAAACAAGTGAGAAGTGAGACAAACAAAATAGTAGAATTTTGACGAGATTTAAAGGAGGTGTACGTTTAAATGAGTAAAGCAATTTAAGAGTGCTTTACTGTGAAATGGTGTTTTCTGTTAATTTAATAATTATCATTTTGACTTATCTGTTTAATTCAGACTTATTCTACTTAAAAATGCACCAACATTTAAACCCAGTTAATAGAGTTAGTGATGACGGTGTAAGAGAACGGGCGGTTCTTACGAGTTGAACAAGAGTTTAATGTAGGTAAAAATACTATCCTTAGAATTATGGACAGATGGGCTAATAAAGCACAATTGACAAGCCAAATATTACTACTGCGAATAACGATGCACCATTTATTAATTACCTTCGAAATAATCCGTAGAAGCTAAAGAAGAAACTGCATTTTATGTGACGCACAGAACAGCTCTTCGTCGAATTAAATGTTCTAATTTAAGAAACTATCCTGCTGCTAGAAAAGGATTGCTAGCTCAAATCCATTAACAACGACGTCTGAAGTTTTCAGAAGAATATGTTAATATAAACAATAATTTTTGGGAAGTGTCATCTTTTCAAACGAAAAAACATTTCAATTATGGTCGATTAAGATTATGTAGACCACAAAATAGTAAACAATTACAAAGCAGAAGTCATCTTTCTGTAGACGTTTGGACTTGGATAAGCGTACAAGCACCAAGGAGAATATATGAACGATTTATAGGAAATTTTTACAGAACCATATTAGATAATATAATGCTATCGTCTTCACAAATATTTCTTGAAAATATTATTTTTCAACAAGACATCTATTCTTACTGCACATATTATTACAGAATGACTTGAAGAGAATGAAGTACATTACCGTGACCGTCGACATGAATTCCATCGAGAATGTTTGGGCTTTCGTGGAAGAAAAAGATTATAATATCAATTTTTAACTTCGAAATTCAAAAAAGTTGTGGCAAGAAATAGAAAATTATTGGGAAGAAATCACACTAGAATACACTCAGAGTTTAATTTATTCAATGCCACCACGCTCTCAGGGTGTCATTCAGCAGAAACCTTGTTTTATAAAATATTAATTTTATTTATTTATTTTTTATTGTGAATACTATTAGCTGGTCTTATTTGTTACTATAGAAACAAGTACATTTACTATTAAGTAAGTACCATTTATAATTATTAAGTAATGCTAAATTCTCTACTAAAATTTGTTCTCATTGTATAAGTATTGTTTACTACTTTTTAATATAGCCTTCTCTGACTTCAATGCATTTGTTATAATGCTAATAAGCATTTCGATGTCTTTATAAAAACAGTATTTCAATATAGCATAATGTATTCCATCACGGCTGTTTCAATTTCATTGTTTGCACTGCGATAGCCTCCTCATAGTGCTCCTTAAAATTGGGAAGAAGCCTTGATAATATTTTACTGAAGAATGTCATCTTTATTTATTTCGCAAGATTACGACAACAAATGCGAACAGTGGATGCAATTCTGACGTTAAATAATCAAAAAATTTTCAGTACTGAACTTGTCCTAACTGTCAATTTCTAAATACTCATGCAAAATGTGTTTTATGCTTGTGATCGGAAGTTACGACACAGCTAGTAATTCTTTAACTTTTAATTAACCGTCAAGTATTTCCAAATTTTGAACAGTTGCAATATTGTCTGCGATCAATATGAACGGCCGGATTTTGCACAATTTTCAAAACATATTTGCCCCCATACGAAATTTTTTGGCCTACTTTATCTGGCGCTAATTTTGTTCATCGTTAAGTGATCGTACAGAATTTGTCTACAAAGGAAAATTCCCCACTCATTCAAATTCATATCTCCATTTGATTAAAAAGTGTTAGTTGAATAATCTTAATAGCCTCAGAATGATATAAAAAAACATTTTCAGTTGATGCATCAAATGAAGAAAGCGATTTTAAAATTCGGCCCATTTTGATTTTGTAAATTGTTCTATAATCGTTCTAAGAAGAAAATATTAATTAATAAGATCACATGAAATTAGATTTTTTCATGTAGTATCGTGTTGTGCATAAAATACCAAAGTACATTTGAATAGCTTTTGAACACAAATCCTCTCAAAAAATTTTACTAGCAATAGAATTCTTCAAGTTAAATTAGTTCGGTGGCCAGTTTGGCTTAAAAGCCTATCAAGAGAACTTTTCACACATGTGCTAAATTATATTACTTATTCTTACAAAAACATGACAATCTCAATCTCCGTCCCGTAAAACATTGTCTACATGTTGAGGTATTCTTCTTGTATGTCGTATTCGATAACGATACTAACAATTTTCTATTCAAGGACATGACTTCATAGGATATTTGCCTTATACTAAACCTTTTTGCACAATCACAGTAGGAGAAAATTCTACATAAATATTATCCAAACGGTATATCACTTTCGTCAATAAATTACCCCAACTTTTTTCTCAAAACTTGCATGCAAATACAAAAAAATATTAGAAATTATTCAACTGTAAGGAACTATATCACACACGCACAACGTTAATTTGTAGAAAACATATCCTTACAAAATTCTAAAAATTCATTAAAGAAATATAAATAATGTTCCACTAAATAAATTTCAAGGAACATTTACATTTTGAGGGCTTTGTAATATGGGATATAACTTTTTTTGTCCTTTGATGTCTCTATAATGAGAACCGCTCTCGTATAAAGAAATTCGACGAAGACATATTTTCAGATCATATCCGCTTACCATATATACTCACAAAGGAAAGTATATCTTACTGTTTCTTTTTTACTTCAGATCTACTTTGTTTTTCTCTCCAAATATAGATTCTTAATGCATTATACAAAGTCGCACATACACGGTGTAGCTATAAATACTTTCAGTGTTTTTAAGGCGTATAAAAATAATTCAACATACGACATTAAAATACATATATTTGAAAAGCGCAGAAAACGATCAGGTCATTGGTCTATAAATTTACGTCATGTTTCTAATAATATTGGTGCTGCAGGTTCAAGAATTTTTAGTTTCTAGTATTCTAAATTTGAATGACGTTTTTTGTATGTGATGTCTTCTAAGAATATCCCATAATGAATAGATCAAGTCTATCAAATTTGGACTGTTTCTACTTTCTGAATGTGTAACGAATCCTATTGAGGTACTCATCTCCTCCCTCTAAATGAGAAGCCTATTCTCTAAAAGACGACGAAACTTCAGCAAATAAAAGTATAAATGTGAAATACGATTCCAGCCCGGAATTCTAAAAAGGATTATGAATAGAAATAATGAAAGTCTACAAACCAGATTATCTAATATTTTTTTCAGTCATGTTCAAGTCATTTCATTTTGTAAGTGGAACTCGAATCATGTCAAGATATGCATACATGTCTTCTCCCTAAACAAGAGTTCTGTTAGAGGCTTCACTATAATTTACAACATAGTTTATTGATACACCCAGGCCAATGTTTTCGCTCTATTCTGCAAAAATTAATAGAAGAAACTCTTTTGTAGAAAACGCTTTATCGAAATATTACTGAGGCCAAGCACTAACCATATTGAATCGGTATTATGATCTTTTGGGCTTCTAGGGAACTTGGAACATACATATATTGTATGATAGTAGTAAAGATTTTCTCGTCGGATAATAAGATTTTGCGATACCGTCTTTTGCCGTTACAGCTTAACAAGTTTTTAGCTCTTTCAGTACTTATGAGTTTATGTCTAAATTTTTCCTAATAATTTGAGAGACAGTTCTTGATGCGATGTTCATTTTAATGGACAAGAATGTCTGCTTCCACAGTGGATTTCGAGTTATTTCTGCTCGACACAGTGTTTGATATACATGTGTACAAAAGGAGGACGTGGGATCGACATAAGGCGATCAACATCACCAATACTTCGAGAACTTGCAATAATACGGTATATGAAGCAATCTTTAGTATTAAGAGGTAATGCAAATATAGTATTTGTACCATTCTACGACATAAATGGTATTCTCTAAACGACTACTAGAAACAGCGAGCGAAGTTAAGATCTATCTAATGTTATTGATTTGTATTTCAGAAACATCAGCCATGATGTGAATTTATTAACTACTTAAAATCTTAGTTTGACAGATAGACACCAATAGGTGTCACCAATATACAAAGATAACAATGGGATTTGTAGATCTACAGATTTTTATGCTGCCAATTACAAACAAAGCAATTCATGCAACAGTAAGTTCTTACGACCCGGTTAGTTATGGATTGTAAAACGCATATGTATTAATCTATGCACTGTAACCTTAAATAAAACATCATATAAAATTACATATTTTTTATAGGATAATATTAACTTCTGTTCTTGCAGCAGAAATAAGACTTTCGCTATATGTACTTTTCGTTCCAGAGTAAGCATTTGATAGTAAAATTATTTTGTTCCAAAGTAAGGGTTTGATTGTAAAATAATTCAATAAGAAATATCTGTTTTATCGTAAGTTTGACTGAATTATGTCAAATAAATTCTAATTTATAATATTTATAAATATATAGTACAGATCTAATACAAACATCCTTTAAAAATTAGTTATACAGGAAGTAAGGACTTCTTGAAATCATATGTACATAATATATTTGTTACTTTAGGAGGAATCTTCGACTTTTGTACTGAATCTGGAGAATTATTAAAAATAAATGATTTTAAACCATGGGAATACGCTACAAAAATAATGCGGTTTCAGAAAATATATTTTGTGGTAAAAATAGAGAGTAATAAATACGTTAATATTCATATACCAACACGTGTGCTTATGAGGGTTTTTTTTTGAGGTTAGGAAACGAAAGTGGTCATATGAAAAGTATAGAGCCTTTGTTATATAAAAATTCGAAAGAATATTCTGATGTCGTATTCCGTCTAAAAAAGCTTTTACCATCTTTACGAAGAGCAGTAGATAGAGTGAGTTTTTAGTAAATGTAACATTTTCTATTACTTTTTTTTAAATATTGATGTGTAGCCAGATATTAAACTATTTTAATACACAGTCTATCTCAGAGTAAACGAAACATTTTTAAAATAAAAACGAAAGCTTACTATTTTGCTAAAATTCATTTATTTTATTTAAAGTAGTCGCCTTCGGCTTCAATGCAACGTTTTGAATGAATTTTTAAGTTCATCTTTAGAGATATCCTTCAAGTCATCATGAATCGTTTAACGCCAGAACAACGCTTCCAAATTGTGGAAATTTACTTTGAAAAAAATAAATCTGTTCGCGAAGTTCATAGAGCACTTCGTCCATTTTACGGTCAACATAATCGGTCTAGTGAGCAAGCAATTCGTGCAGTTATTGATTGTTTTCGCACTAATTGACACTAATAGACACCTTTTTAACGGCTTCGACGTCGGCATAGTGCTGTCCTTTCTTCGACAAATGTAGTTTGGAGAATAGACAGAAATCACCGGGGAACAAATCCGGTGAATACGATGAATGGTTGATGGTTAAAATGTCATTTGTAGTTAGAAAATCAGTGATAAGCGTTCAGGGTTGAGATGGTGTATTATCATGTAACAAACGCCAGCTACAATTTTCACGATTTTGAGGGCGCACACGACGAATACGCGCTAAAAGACGCTTCATAACACCAAGATAATATACAGAATTAACTGTTTGACTAGTTGGAATAAACTCTTTGTGCACTATACCTTTCGAATCATAAAAACAAATCAACATTGTCTTTACTTTTGACTTCTCCAAACGGATTTTTTTCGGTCTTTCTTCACTAGAAGCTTTCGTCCTTCTTTGAGTCTTTAATCAAGTCTGTACTAAGTTAAATTCACAGCAATTTTTTATCATCAGTTAGCTTGTGTGGTATAAATCTTGCAAAAATCTTTCTCAGTCCCAAATGCTGTGTCAAGCACATACACGCGTGTCATCAAATTAAACGTTTCAGTAAACGATTTACCGAGTTTAAAACAGAACTTGTATTTGCTCTTTGTTCAAAATTCATTTTTCGACCAATGCCAAATACACTGTTACTTTATGCGCAATTTCTCTGCTTCCAATGAAGCAAATGTGGCATAACATTGGCGAAAAATCTACGTCACCGACGCATATTTTTTTAATAGATGGTGCCACTAAAAAATACTGTTTTAAAAAAGTTCCATTTTCTCTGTTACAGACTGTGTATATAAACATTCATATTTTTTACTTTTATTAATCTATTTAATGCTAAATTTATATTAAAAATTATTTAAATTCTTGTAATAAAAACGGGTGGAACGAAAGTTTTGGGATTTTCTCAAAAACGAATGTTGCTTTTGAAATTTATTCTTTCCGATACTCTTGAACAGTAATTACTAACTTGAAACATACATAACAATTTTTCCAATTGTTGAAGCCGACACAATTTTGCTCGAGCGTCTCGCATAAGACGTTGACCACATTCAGCGTCAATTTTAATACGTTTAATACGGATTCTATTCCTAACTGCTCTGCTAAGTCATTCGAGACAATAAAACCTAATATTTTAATAGGCATAGCGTGAAGTGCGCTTAGTAGGTTATAAACACAAAGCATAAAAGGCTAACAGTTATTTTCCAACCATTGTGTTGCTTCTCCGGCGTAATGATTTGAAGCTAAATGATCGAAATATCAAATCGCTCACCAGACTAATGGTTTCTGTAGGAACTTGGTTTGTGTTTTATATTTTCTTCGCAAGGAATCGAATCAACATTTCTTATATAAAGAGGAACATTACCAGAAATTTCTGCATGGGAAAGTGGAAAATATTCATCTGTAACAATGATGTTTGTCAAAAATTGGCAAACTTGAGTTATTCTCTGTTGAGCTTGAGTGAACTTTGGACACTTTTGCCTTTTCCTATATTTTAAATTATTTATTTTCTACTCGAACAATAGTGGTGTGAAAAACGTGAAAGCATTGAGCAAATTTACGAGTTAACGCTTCGATATGATTTTAGGAAGAATATAAAATCCTTTCTTGGACTCAGGTTATAGTTGACTGTCGTGACCGTTCACTTTTCGGTAAATTTTGATAAAGTATACCTTCATCACATATCAAAAGATTGTTTAGAAAATATTTTCGTTTGCAAATAATTTGATAGGAATATGAGCTATGACATAAGGGTAAGGTAAAGAGGGTAACTATGGTAACGTTCACTCTTTAAATATATAATTTTCATTCCACCCATCAGTTTGGAATTTTGTTTAATTTTATAGCTAACATATCGATTCTCTTCATAAGAAATAGTAAAAGTAATCTAATATTTCGTTATAATACAAGTTTTACTGTATCAAATGACGTATAAAAATAAGTTAAATGCTTTGTCAAACGAAGATACTTTCTTTGGACTACGTGCCGTCGAATTTATTTTAACGTACTATTGCAGAGACCTAGAAGAAATTCAGATGACACGATGAAAATTGCTAAAAGAATTTCAAAAAAATCCATGGAAAATACTACACGTGCACATACAAATTCCAAACGTTCGTCTATTTTACAATTAAATGCTTCGCAAACCAAGACTTCTTATAGAAGTTTATCCGGCGGTGAAAGACCAGACACTCATAGTAGTTCATTTCTAAGACGAAACAATAGTACATCGAGGACAAAAGCAAATTCAGCAAGAGAATAATATACAAGTATACATAAAATAATTTTATTATATTTTATAGCAATGTATTAAATATATGCATACTTTTCATATTCTTCTTAGCTTATTATAAAGATAAAAATTATTTTTTAGGTATACCAAAAGTGTGCAAGATGTATACATAATTTCAAGTATTGTAATATTTATTTGTGCGTTCTATATCTCTCAAATAAGTACTAAATTGTATATTATTATTAACTCGATCTTTTTCTGGAGGAGATTCATAACAAAACGGAATGGACTTAAAAATATGACATAAATATTTATATTTTTGATTTCTTTATTTATGCTCTTTTGTCCGGTTCTCTGCCATAATTCTGTATTTCTAATTTGTTCGAGGCACCTGATTCCTAGAATATTCTTGACGCACCTATTCAAGATAGTCTGGAACTTTCGCCTGATTGATGCCATCACCCTCCATGTTTTAGAACTATAGAAAAGTTCGGATTTAACTGTCAAATTACATACTTTTATTTTTGTAAGTTCACTTATACTCTTTGTTCTCAAGATTTTTCTTATGTAAATGTTCTTCTTTCTTTGCTTATTCTATATTGTACATCCATCATTAATCCTCCATTGTTTGAGATGGAACTGTCCAAAAAAAATACAGATTTACTGCCTTTAACAGTGTGTCACGTATACATATGTATTAATGTGTCTCCAGTGTTACTTTTCAGCATCGTCAATAATAATAGTAATAAAAATAAGACGTGGGTAGCCGTTTATATTTCGGGAACTGGCAACACTGTTAGTGTTGCCTCCGATCTGATGATTGCATCGTGAAGTTTGTCATTTTTGACAATATATTTACTGTGAGAGTTTTATTATCCGGTTGCTATTTCTATTGTTGACAGTGACTTGAAAATTTAATGTCAGCGAAAAAATGGAATTAACTTTGTTGCACTGAAACTAAGTTTCAGTGCAACAAACAGTAGCAGTAGTTGAGCCCTGAAGATGTCCCATACGAGTGGCTACGAAACGTCGCCAGTTATACCAGTGAAGTCTATGTATCAGAAAACACTGTTCTTCGTTTACCTCCATATTACTGCGAGCTGAATCCGATGGAACTTGTATAGGCACAAGCAAACAATGGAGTTGCTGCGAAAAATACAACTTTTAAATTAAGCGAAGTTAAACAAATTTTATACGATGCTATCGATAATCAAACCGCAACCACTTGCCAAAACTGCATAAGTCATGTTATCCAAGAGAAACATGTGTGAAGGGTCTTGATGGAAATACCGATGAAGTTATAGAATCATTCACAATTTCTATTGAAGAAGACGATAATGATAGTAATGATTTGATTTTCTTACCAGCATCAGAATGAATTCGAAATTCTTGAAATAGTTTATAAGATCAGATATCTTTCACATTAACTTTAATTAATGAACATAAATTGTTACAGTTGTAAAATTTAAGCTATTTTGTGTATTACAAATATTAGATAAAATAAAATGATACATAAAATAATTCGTTTGACCAAATTTAATTCTCCGGCGATTAATTTAAAAATTGTGGTTATTGACCTTAACGGCGAAATGGTTCAAAATTAAATAAGTAGTTGTTTGAAGTTCGTTAAGAAATATTGTCTAAAAAAAAACTTATAAATATCAGATGAAATATGAAAACAGTCCGTAAAAAGACATTGCTTCTAATTATTATTATTAATTAACATTAAGTATTGTTATGTATACGTAGTGTATCTATTATAACTTACTATTAATATTTTTTTAAATGAATAAGTAACATTGGATCTGTTTCCTAAACAAATATCTTGGCTTCACACAAAAACAAGAATTTTTAATGCATGAGTTATGTAACGACACTACTGATTTATTTACTTTTTTATTCTACTTTAGTTTCTCGTATTGTACTACTGCATTTGCAATTCTCTTGCAAGTAATTGGCGACGGTTTAATATTTTACACGTTTTCAAATTTAATTTGACCTCAAAAATTGATTTCAGGAATTTTGTACGGTGTAATTCAGGCTTGAGATCTGCTCAGAAATTTAGTTTGACTTCTTATATATTTTTTGTTTAAAAATTAATAATTTTTAATTTTATCTCGAAAGATGACATATTACATGTATTTACATGTATACATATGTTCGTATGAAAGGACTAAACATTAAAGCTTTAGAAAAGTGACATAACGGTCGATGACGTCTGGGAATATTACGCTCGATCTTAACCATGACGAACCCTAACTAATTGATGAACTGGTTAAACGTGTTTTGCCTGAACTTCAGACAACCACTAAAGCTGCGAAGATCCAACAACGCCAGGCTTAGAATATCAATGTGAACGTTAATGTTATGCGTGGTACTACAAAGCTACAAAATTAGAAACTGTAATAATATTAATATCATTTACTGTTCAATAATTACCCATTAATAGAACAAATATACAAATTAATTTGAATGTATATCTGCCTACTCGTAGATATGACGATAATATAGATACAAATAGTAAATTACTATCATAATAATGAAAAGTATATGTATATGTATCTGTAGTAAAGTGTACACACATTATTGAAGGGGGCGTAGTTGGAAAATAGCTTCTGAAAAAACGGTAAGAAAAAGGTACTAATAGAATGAAAGAAAATTCTAGAGATTAGTAAATTGATATTGGAGAATAAAGGATGTCTATCGGTTACACAGTCAATAATTTTCCAAATGAAACGACTACCATGCACATATAACTCAAAGCTCGCAATCCTAGAAGTGATCCATAACCAATGTCCATGACTGGATAAATTCCAACAATTCTAAAGGAGACGTATTTAAGGAATCGACGCTGGATCTTCTTAATGATGGTAAAAATATTGTGGTAACCATAAGGAGGATGCATGTTCTAATTTACTAATTACCAGGTCGGCTGAAAAGTCCCCGGTCTGACACATAGATGGCGTTACTGTTATTAAATCCATATGTTTTTTAGATAGTACTAACCTTCAAACGAAACGTGTCAAAATTTGACAGCAATCCGACCATTAATTACTGAGATATTGCGTTAAGAGGGAAGCTACTTTTGTTATTTAAAAAAATGGAAAAAAAAGAATTTCGTGTGCTGATAAAGTACTGCTTTTTGAAGGGAAAAAATACCGTTGAAGCAAAAGCATGGCTTGATGAGGAGTTTCCGGACTCTACGCCAGGAAAATCAACCATAATTGATTGGTATGCTATGTTTAAACGTGGTGAAATGAGCACCGAAAACGGCGAACGCAGTGGACGACCAAAAGAGGCTGTCACCGACGAAAACATCAAAAAAGTTCGCAAAATCATTTTAAATGACCGTAAAGTAAAGTTGATCGAGATAGCTGACATCCTAAAGATATCAAAGGAACGTGTTGAACACATCGTGCATGAATATTTGGGCATGCGGAAGCTCTGTGCAAAATGGATGCCGCGCGAGCTCACATTCGATCAAAAACAACAACGAGTTGATGATTCTGAGCTGTGTTTGAAGCTGTTAAATCGTAATAAAACCGAGTTTTTGCGTCGATATGTGACAATGGATGAAACATGGATTCATCACTACACTCCAGAGTCCAATCGACAGTCAGCCGGGTGGACTGCACGCGATGAACCGGCTCCAAAGCGTGGCGTCAAGTTTTTGGGATGCGCATGGAATAAGTTTCATAGATTATCTTAAAAAGAGCCAGTCCATCAACAGCGACTATTATACAGCATTGTTGGACCGTTTGAAGAACGAAATCGCAAAAAAAACGGCCCCATATGAAGAAGAAGAAAGTGCTGTTTCACCAAGACAATGCACCGTGTCACAAATCAATGAAAACAATGGCCAAATTAAGTGAATTGGGTTTCGAATTACTTCCCCAGATGTGGCCCCCGGCGACTATTTCCTGTTTGCAGACCTCAAGAGAATGCTCGACGGGAAGAAATTTAGCAGCGATGAGGAGGTGATCGCCGAAACTGAGGCCTATTTCGAGGCTAAAGACAATTCGTACTACAAAAATGGTATCGAAAAGTTGAAAGAACGCTATAATCGGTGTATCGCCCTCGAAGGCAACTATGTTGAATAATAAAATCGAATTTTGCCAAAAAACTGTTTTATTATGGTAGACCGGGGACTTTTCAGTTCGACTGTTACTTAACTGAAAAATAGCACTTTCGGTTTTATTTTATTTTCGTTTGTTATTTCTTTTTTATTCTACTATTAGATAGGTCATAAATTTTCTTTATATTTCATATTCATTGAGAATAAGAGGAGGCACCCAAAAATAACCGGAATTTCTCTATAAAAACCTGTATTTCATTTTTTTTTTTTTTTTACAAAACAACCTTAACACCTTGAATATACTTCCCATTTAGCGTTATACACTTGTCTAATCGATGATTCCATTATCGAAACATTGTTCGGATCCGTTTTCCTGTATGGCTGCGAGCTGCCGTGTCGTTTTTTCTTCTTCACCTTTTCTACGTCGTTAAAACGATGTCCTTTCATATCTTTCTTCATTCGTGAAAACAAAAAAGTCACACGGAGCAACATCAGCTGAGTAGAGGGCGTGAGGCAAAAGACATATAAGGCTGTGTAAGTAGGTGCATTTTCATGGTGGAAAGGCCATTCCTCCATCTGCTACAAATCGGGCCTCTTTCGTCGCACACTGTTACGCAGTCTTCTCAGAATCTCCAAATAAAATGCCTGATTAATTGACTGACGGTATGACACGCAGCTCATTTAAGTCCAACATTACAAAAAACGACGTGCAAACGAAAATGCTTTACAAAAAAATGCACTGTAAAAGGTACAACCTTATTAGGCGGAAGAATCGACTGCATCGAACGCAGAGCAAGTTGCGTCACGCGCACCCAGCGGCAAGAATACGTTTAAAGGTAAATCGTGTGTTCTGTTCTGTACTCACTATATTCATGCATTTTGTTTATTGCCTGTTGTTAAACTATTTATACAGTTCTTTGTTATTCTTTCTATTTGTTGCATGGTGTTCACTGCTGGCTAATTGCTCTATGTGATTTTCTGTGTTTTTCTTTTTTATTTATTATATTTTGTGAACTCTTTCTGTATTTCTTTTTTACCCTTTCTCTTTTCTACCAGTGCCCAAGGTTCATTGCTTATCCATTCGCTTGCGCTATTTTCAATAGTTGTTCATTCTTGTCATAAATCTTCTATAGACACATTATGATCTGTCTTCAGATGATTTTTTTAATTTGTACTTTTTTTTTGTTGTTGCCTCGTCTAGTTTATTTGAATTTAGTATTTACCCTTACTTAATTTGTTATATTTTCCTTTTCAGTTCTTTAGGTTTATTTCAGTTTATATTTCATTTTTACTACCAGTAAATATTGAGTCGATTGAGTCAATAATATTTCTTTGTATTTTTTATTTATACTGATGCGATCAATTTGATACTCTGTTTTATCCTGCGCTTCCAATTTGTAATTCGAAGTTGCCACACAATTCAAACAGTAATTTTCTATTTTCATTTTTTTCGCTTATTTCTTATTCACTAACTTTCGCATTCAAATTACCGATCAATCAAAGTGTGTGTCTTTTTTGTTAATTTTTGATAAAGCTATAATAGTAAATAGTGATAGATCACTCAAAAATATAAATATTCTATGTCAACATTCAAAGTTTACATAATTGGAATATACGTAAACTTGCATCTGATTATAGCGAAATTTAATACAAACTTCATAACTGTCGGAAACTTGGATGAGAGAAAGTAATTACACTACGTTTCACATTTCAATATTACGAACAGGTCACGTATTTCTTTAGAAACAATCATGAATATGATGGAATTGCCATTTATGCTAAAAAAAACATTTGGGTGCTAATCACTTAGATTTGAACATGTTTTATTGTGAATTGAATTTTGAAATACATAACTTGATTTTAAGTTTCCAAGGAATGTATTTATTCACTGAAAATTCCAAACTGAGCTAAGAACAAATACAACTTTGTTGGTGTGCTATAGTGGGGATTATATTAACCTTTTTAATCTATTATCAGATCTATTTATTTACATATGATGGGAAATCACTATATCATACTTGCTAGGAATTAAAATCCCGAAACAAACGATAACGAATGTGAAATGTTGATGAGTTTGCTGCCTAGATTTAGTATGATTGCTCTAGTGACGATGTACCATATAATAAATCTATTTTGAATAACGTTTTCATAAATGTTCGGGGTACAATACTTATGGTATTCCCATACCCTACGTCAGATCACTGTTAATCTTTATTTGCTGTCCACACAAGTACTAAGTGTTTGTGTTGACGTTAAATAAGAATGTTTGTGTGGACGTCTAGTAAAGTATTTTACTAGTTTCTCTGTGTAGTTTTACTAGGAGCCCATGTCCAATACTGTTTTAATTACTACTGTAGCTGACAACTTATTTATCGAAATACGTATCTAGAAGGATTAAAATATTAATGTAGTAAAGTTTTTCTTTCCTTTTTTTGGTCATTCACTTGGCCATAATCTCCAAAATAATTTGCAATATTGAAGAATTTAATTTTATGTTGTATAAAATTTTGTATAGCTACAGAATTCTTATAAACACTTTATCAAAAATAACAGAATATATTTTTAAATTATGTATTTATATAAAATAAAATATATTCCACACAAATTTTAATTTTTCATTTATAAAATAATTTTGATTATTCTTCGTGGTGACATCTATTAACTAATTTTTAATATCTGTCTCACTTTTCCAAATTTTCTGTAACGTAATAAAAGTAAATGCATTGTTCAAAGAGGGCGCCACAGAATAAAGAAATTAATTTTTAGTTCTTTTTACAATAGAATTCATTATATTATATTCCAAAGGTATACTACAGAAAATGATTTCTACAGTATTCACTAATTGTGTTTTATTACTCAACTCAGAGCATAACTTTTAATTTTCTTGATATAAAATAAATATCACTTAGTCTATTGTACCATCTAAAAACCGTTGCATACACTTCTACAGGTATCAATTCTAGTTTTAAACCAAGAGCACAAAGTTGAGAATTAAGAGAAATTAATCAATTCTGTCAAAGATGGCGCTGCCTAATATTTATTAATTTTCTAGTTATTCTATTAATATGTAATGTATTTATGCTGTACCTACATAATTTTACCGAAATACAAAGATAAATTTCAATTTTTTTCGAATTTCATTTACACTCCCATATCAAGACACAGGTGTGTTTTACAGTGACCACCCATTAGAATATATCAGAGATTAAGTCAATTTGAATTTTGAAAATTTGGGTAATAATGTTTTCGGTTATACCCTCCTCAAACAAGGTAATGGCACTCATGTAAGAGTTACGGTTATACTGGAACTTGGCGTCATCTTCCTTAGTTTAAATAGAACACATATATTATTGCGATTTTGGATTCTACGTAAAATTTTGGGTGAACGCCTATACTTTTAAAGTGGCTTAATTGCATACAAGGTGCTGAATTAATGCCAAGTTTAGTTAAATTCAAATCATCATAAGTTGGTATTTCCAAATAGAATGCCTGTATATTTTCTATATTTTGATATATATTAGGTCTACCGGAAAGTTCTGTCCGTTTTTAAATAAAACAAAATACTCAATTTTTCATACCATCAATAAACTTTATTGAATAATATAATTTCCATCATTATTTATGACTTCTTGCCAGCGTGATGGCAATTTGTATATCCCATTTTTAAAAAATGGTGGAACATTCGAGGATCAATACATTTTGAACTGCTGAAACCAAATGAAGAGCTAAATTTGGAGAGGAACTGTCAGCAATTGGGTAATCTAAAAACAGCACTCCAAGAAAAGAGTCATAATAGTACCAGGCCACGTACTGCTTTGGGGACTCCTTAGAAACTTGTAGAGCTAGGCTCATATCCGCCACTCTCCCCAGACATAGTGTCTTCCGATTATCACTTGTTTCTGTTCTTACAAAACTTTTTGCATGGCAAAAAATTGAAAAACGAAGATATCAGACAAGCATTGATTTAATTTTTCACTTCTAGGGATGATATTTTTTAAAAATGGGATTCACAAATTGCCATCACGCTGGCAAGAAGTCATAAATAATGATGGAAATTATATTATTCCATAAAGTTTATTCAAGGTATAAAAAAATGTATTATTTTGTTTTAATCTGAAAATGGGCAGAATTTTCTGGTAGACCGGAAATATTTTTTGTAGGAATGTTGATTCTGGGAATTCAAGTGCAACTCCTTTACCGCCTGATAATTACCTAGTAGTTAATAATTGAATTATTAATAAAATATACCTAGTTATTTTTGGCTTTTTTTTATCTGTGTTGTCCTAGATTAGAAAAATAGTAGTAAGGTTCATGTTCTCACTTACATTTATGGTATATAGTGTTTTGTAGCAAATATAGTACTTGATAAAAATAATAATCATTGACTATTTAACATAATTAATTAAATTAGAAACAATATTCTAAAGTTTCATCACATAAATATTAGTGTCATTATCTTTTATAATTTTAAAAAGGGCGGTTCAGGAGTCCACCCTACATAAAAATTTGTTTCATTACCACTGTCAACATTAGCTTCCCACTTCCTAGTATTTTCATATAATTTTGGGTCTCCTAGTAGTAAAAATAGTACCAAACAATGAAATCAATAAACGTGTGCAAATTCTAAGTACAATGTTCGATATTAAAGATTCTTATGTAGTTTTGATTTGTGAAAGAGTAAAATAATTGTTTTTTTAAGGCAAATTAAATGAAAATTGGTAAATATAGTCATTTTTAGTGGTTCAGAATCTTCATAAAATCTATAAATATACTGCTTCACAATTTGGTGGCAAGTAAAAAATTGGTATTTCGAGAAAAATGTGTTAAATGATAAAAATGAAAATTTTAAGGACTTAATAGAAATAAAAGAAAAAAATTCCGTTAATTTTACATTTCAACAATCAAAAAGATATACATTGATTTCTAAGGGTTTCTCTATTTATTGTATTAATAAAATACAAAATATAACGATTATTACTAAAATTATTTGTTAAAAGGAAACTCATAAGTATCACTATTTTTCATGTATAAAAATGCAATTTTTTCAAACCAGTAAATATACAAACTTTAGCAAGATAAAAGAACTTAAATTATACTTTTGTTTGTAAGGAATATATTAATACTAATGAATTTTTCTTTTTAATTTGAACATTTAGGAAAGTTGTAAACAATAAAATACGGTAATCATAACCTAAAAATAAATTAGTTTTATCTAAAAAATAAAATTATATTGAATTCAAAAAATATAAAAATGTTAATTTTTTCTAAAGCTCTTGAGTATTGGGTATATATTGTCAAATGCTTCTTTAATTTCTTGTCTGGATTTACTGCCTGTAAACAGTACTTTACCATTTACAAATATTAGTAATACTAAGCGAGGTTTAACCATTCTGTACACCAATCCAGGAAATACTTCTGGTTCATAACTAAAAAAGAATGTATATATTAGTTAATAATAACTAAATCTATTTTAAAAACAAATACAATGACAAACACACAATGAAAATACAACAAAAGATATATGTACACAATCAGCAAAAGATGATCGGGGAACTACACGAAGAATTACAACACTCTAAACTCTATGTTTATATGACTAATTAAATTACTTGCTGGTTTTCTAAAATAATACTCAAACCAAATACAATATTTTTATTGCAAAATGACTATTAACTAACCAAGATTCTGTTACAATACTAAACATTAGAATAAAATGTAAGAGTTTATATGTACAATAAAATCATAATTTAGCATAATAGGTCAAAGCCAAACTTAGTAATCTTGTTACAAGATTTTTTCTTGAGCTTTTATCGAAGATCACTCGGTATTCACGCCTTTGGTAAGTCAATAATATTTATTGCTCTGAAAATTCATCTTTCGAAGGCTCATGTTCACAATCTACGATATCCACAGAAGGCGATTAAACTATATAAAACCTTGAAGCATTAAAAGGCAAACTACTGATTTTCACTCTCGCTGGCAATCGTTGAATCAATTACTATTCAAATATGGATAAAGTATTTTCTCGTTAATCAACAGCTTAGAGACAGCAAAAAAAAAACCGAATTCAATAATTACAATTGACACCACAGCTACTAGTGCATAAAGTAACATTGTGTAAATGTAGATAAATCTAAACTGGAACTGTAAAAATTGCAACAAATTGACATTTGCAGTTTAGCAGTGATATTATGAACAATTTCTAGTATAGTAGGTGATACATACATCACAGTTAAAGCCTGTTACCAGTTCTAATGTATAATAGCAAAACTTTTTTTCCGATATTGTATACAAAATGATCATTTGAAGTAATGACTACAAATTGCAACCAAACTAAATAAAAAAACGCCCTACAAATTAGATTTGCTACTAAATAACGTGTTTACTAAAAAACTACAGCCTTACTATAGCATCATTCCCTTACATTATATCATCTTTTATCCGACCATTTGATCCTTAACCTTATATAATATCTTAAATATTTATGGATGCATAATACAATTAAAGTTTAGATTTCACTGCTATAATTGTCTTTAATACTATTTAAGACATATTTGTGTACACATCACTAACAAACTTTCTATTTATTTACTTTTACAATGCTTCAGTATGTTAAATAACACAATTCTCATAATAATAAACAGTGAGTACTAACGAACTAATGATTTCAAGACAATCAATATATCTACGAGCATTAATACTTTTTCTTATTTCAAAATAAAATAATGCACATACCATACACAATGAATATTTATTTACAAACTAAGGTTTATAAAATAAAAGCCCAAATTAAAGATGTTCCAATTCTAATCTTTTAATTACAGGAAAACCGAAATTTAGTGAAATATTAAATAAAAAATGTTGTATATTAGAAATTGCATTGTCTTTTCAAAATGATTATAAAAATAATGCACCTTCCATTTAAATAAATGCATTTTGATTTTAATGTAAAGTCTGAAGAATGTTATAAAATTCACACTGTTACTAAATATTTCTCTCTTGAAACATAATTTTACTTTGTCAGAATTTTAAATTTCTAGTTAGTTTTGACATAATTTAAAATTATCACTTTACATGCACCACCTGATATAACTTACCTACTAAATTGCCCATGCATTTGATTTAAATTTTCTAATTTTATAGGAAATCTCAGATCACAGGATGCAACTATATTCTGGATTTTATAATTTGTGAATTTTACCTACAAAAAATACTTCTGATTAATAAACTGACAGTTATATAATTCACCAAAAATACATTAAAATTTAATTTTTGTATTATTCTTGTAAATTTTTTAGCTGCTAGTAAGGCATATTGTTCATTTCTGGCACCAGTACAAATTATTTTGCCAGTTTTAAAAATTAATGCTGTAGTTCTGGGTTCTCTTATCCTCATAATGACTCCACTGAATCTGGCAGGATTATATTCGGAATTTCTTGTGCGAATATTTATTCTCATTAAATCTAACTCACAACCAAGTTCCACAGTTGCAACACAGTTTCTAGAAATGGTTAAAGTATATAAGAATAAATACTATTAAATAATGTTTTTCCTTACTGTAGGGTAATATTAACAAATGGATCATTTGCTGCTGAACCAGGTATACTGACAGTCATATTTAATGGATTCTTCATAAAAAAATAATGATTACTATTTCTTCATAATAAAATAATTATACTTACTGCTTGTAAGGAAGTACTTGTCTGAGGACCTAATGATGTAGACCAGTCAGGTATTGGGACAGCAGGGGTATTCTTGGTAGACATTGTTAGCATACTTTTCAAAACTGTGTCTGTAGGTTTGCCTTCCATAATTACCAATAAATTGTATTATTTATTGTTATCAATTAAAAAAGCTTATCTTATACTTCTTGCCTTCATACTTGTATATTCATTCACTTTCTAAAGATTATTCCATTTTTCGGCAAACGATTATAATAGCATATTTAAAAATATTAAAGCTATTTTCAGCAAAAATAATAATGTAAGATTAAGGTTAATACATATTTTCCCTTTTACATAAACATCTACAAATGTCAACAATTGATCAACATAACCATAGATAAGAAATAACTATAGATGAGCAACTCTGATTACAGCGCCATCATGCCCTGGTGTAATGAACAAGTTATTGAAATGATAACCAGCGCCATCTATGTTATCCCTTACAACTATAGTACACTATATATTAATTTATTTTCAAATCAAAAATTAATTTGCTTACTATTTTACATACATTAATTTATATTATATAGAAGTACAACATAAATTAAGCATGTAACATAGTATGCAAATTAATTTGTGCATTTATATAAAATAGTAAAACATTCTTTGGTATATCACATTAACAAAATAAAATCAGGTAGGTATTTTCAAAAATATTTGCTGTTTTGACAATATCTTTTTCAAGCCAATATATATATATATATATATATATATATATATATATATATATATATATATATATCATAATAATATCAGATTATATTTTTGACATTTATTTGTCTTCCCGAACTTTGATTTACATAAAATTTGTATTTTTTATTTCAACACATTGTTGAAAAAGCCATTATCAAATACATTTCAAATATTACTGACATAGTCTTATTTGGTATCTGTGGTAAAGAACAAGATCATGTATTTATAAAAATGTAAAGAATATATTTAATATTATACAAAATATATTTCATGGCAAATACAATAATAGCGCACTGATGTATCTGTAATACAAAAAAATATTTAAGTAAATATCATTGACATCTTCATGTTCTTCACGTTCCTTTACATATTTTATATAATGATATGAACTTATAACAAATTATTCAAACAAATCAATTATACCTAAAGTATATAAATTTTAAACAAGTAATCTTGAGATTACAATTATTATTATAGGACAAATCTTAATGTAGATATTTTAATAATAATTAATGTAGATATTTTAAGAAGTAAGCTGTTTTAATCCAACTATTTTCTTTTGTTTATTTTTATTTCTGAGATATTTAGCATATGCAATTTTTCTAATACCACTTAATTTATTAGGTGCATTACACTGACCTTTTAAAATACTATTAGTTTGTTTGATCCATGTGTGAATAAAAAAATTTATTGTGAAGTTCAAAAAGAATGGTTTTAAATTGTATTGGTGATGATAAACTAGCTAATGCAGTTGATACTGCAGTAACTTCAGAAAAATTATCTTCTCTACAAGTAGTAGCATCAGGTGGTGTCTTCGTTATTCTTTCTCCCATATCTAAAACAAACAAAAAACAATACTAAATTATATTACTATATTCTGAAAGCTTCGCAACATTTTGTAAGATAAATTTTTAATAATTATTTGAATGGAAGTACCAAATATACGTACCAAGAATTTCTAATGAGGATGTACCTGGTAAGGGACTGTCGAAAGAATTTCCTCTAATATCGACCTCTGTATAACCTACAATATATAAAAGGCTTGACAAATGTCAACAAAAAACTATTAAACATCAAATATGCATACTGAGTGATTGCATTGATGATGAACTAACTAATGTGGTTGTTTCTGCAGTAGCTTCAGTAAAACCTAAAATAAAGATATTATTTTTTAAATTTTTTCAAATATTGAGCTGTAAAACATACTTGGTAATTGTAATGATGGAAGGCTTCCGGCTTTTAATCCTGTCAAGGTTTTGCATGGCTCTGGAATATGGCAATCTTCAACAAAATGAGCATCACAAATTCTGTAACTTGCGCTTACTTTGGCTGGATGCAAACCCCATAATTTTGGATTGTTTATCCTCCGCAGCCATTCATTGTACATCTATTATATAAGGAATACTTAAATCACATAAACATTTTTCAACAATTTGAAGTATACTTACCTCTTCATCTTTATATGATATACGATGAAACTTAATTTTATTGCTGTAATTACTGCAGCCAGGAACGCAACACTTAAACCCCATTTTTGATATTTCTGAGTTTAACTCAAAAAATCAAAGCACGTGCAACAAAATTGATGCGGCGTTAGTACTGAAAAGTACTGTTTTATAACAACAACGAACAAGCTTTAAAGGTAAGAAAAAAAGACAAAAATAACAAACACAACAATTGACAATAACCAATAAATAACCCAAATAACATGCAAATGACGTATGAAGTTTAACCCAGCTTAACCGATTCAACAGGAAATAAGAACGAAAATACTGTTGCCATTTCAAGGGTTCTATAATATTCGTCCAAGCAGTGCCCTCCTAATCTGATGTAATAAACTATAATTTTGTTTGACCTTGAAGATTAAACTTACTCGGGCCTGAACATAACTTAATAATGTGTCTAAACATGGGAATACTTCAAAAAGCGGAATACCAATTGATGCTTCAAAATGTTACTAAATTATCTCAGATGTAAAAGACTATTGGATAGGTGGCGGTCCTAGGCGAAAGAGGGAAAAAGTGGGTTTCAAATTAATATCACCGGAAAGAAATTTAGCAACTAATGTAGCCGTATTAAGGGTTGTCGAAACCCGCCTAACGAGCAATACGAAATTGGGAATATTTTGAATATTCATTCCTGTTACTTTATACGAGTTTAGCGTTCGATTTCTTCCCCTTATTTATAATCTATATCTGTCAGCATCGCTTATGTTGGTCAATATACATATATCAAACAACTTGCGATCTTTGTTAGAACTTATTATTTGTAACGCGCAACAACTAATATCTCCGTAGCAATTGAGAATAGTTAACTAATTTTTCATATTTCTTTAACATCACTAAATTCAAATTATGATTTAAATTTAACTACCAAATATACACTCCAGTGCAAATTCACACTGGAGTGTATACATAGTGTTTGGTCGGGAAGTTATTTGGAATTTTTCTGTGCGAGTTTGACTGCGGATCCAGTTGCGACATTGAGATTAATATCTGCTGATAATGGCAACTATGCAGAATACGAACATTGATATGCTAAGGTGTTTTATTTTCCTTTCTTGATTAAAAAACTTAATTAATGCGGTCGAACTTTGTTTGTACAGTGCCTAATTACATTTAGTGTTTGACGTATAATCGTGGCTGTTGAACCGAGAGGTCAAAATGTGCTTGATGTGTGATATTAATATTTATATCGCTTAGAATACTAATAACTTTGCACCAAAAATTATATTTCGATAGGTAGACTTTTTTATCAATTTTTTTTGTAAAATAACATTTCAAGTAATACTCGCAATATAAAGGAAAATAAGAGGGATAATAAACAAACAACTAGGTGACAAAATTCACGCAATAAATTGGTAGCAATTGTTGATGTGAGGGGCGCGGAAACAAATTTATTTTGTGATTGTGGATTTTGATGTATGAAAGTCTAGCGAATCGGAATGTTCATTTTCTGGAACAACCATTCTCTAGAACTCAAAAATTCTTTCTCAAACCTTTTCTTTGACAATAAATTTGTTATAAAATATTGAAATCAATAATAATCGTATGTTAATTATACTTTAGCTTTAAATAAGCACTTTAATGTCGATATAACAGGGATTGCATATTTTGTTTTTCATACAGTTTTCATACCGACTAAGGAACTATGTATATTGGGATCTTACAGAGAAGTTCTAATTTATTAAATTCTATGGAATAAAATTTAAAGGCAAAAATGTTTAAACTATATATTTCAAAATACGTAGTATTTATTTAGATATTTTTAAAACTACTTTTAAGACTTTAGATTCACATAATAATCTAAAGAGAATAAAATCCATTTTCTAATTACTTAAAATGTATATTATGTCTCTCTTTCTCTCTCTCTCTCTCTCTATATATATATATATATATATATATTATGACTGATTATAGTATTATTATAAATATTTTATTATTACTTAAAATTTTTAATATTTGAAGTAAAAGTTTCAATTAAGAATAGGTATGTATTTATAGTGCCATCTGGTGATACAAAAGTTAATAACGATAAAACTGCAATAAAAGAATACTATACGTTATAGAAGTCTTTTTGTAAATGAATATGTTTATAGCTAGTCTTAAAATATAGCAGAAATTACGTATTTTATTTACCTAAAAATATGCATATTTAATATTTTATTATTTGTGAACTTTGTTATTTAATTCATATCAATTCATATTAGTGCTTGTAAAGTTTCCAAAATAGGTTTTTGTAAGGAATTATAATACAAAATGAAAATTTAAAAGTTTAAGGTGTGAGATTTATGAATTTAGTAAAGGGTAAGTTTATAATTATAATTTAATATGTATAAACTCTGTATGTCTATTTATGTAACATTTAATTATAATTATAAAAGACCTTTTTCTTGATAAACAATCTTGACCTTGAAGTATATTATTTTAGGCGGTCAATTTAAAATGTCTCAAAGATCTAGAGTAATTGAATTGTATAAAACTGTAAGTAGAAATTAATTATTTGTGTACAAGATATTACATTTTCTTTTCAGTTACTTCATTTAGGCAAAGATTATCCTTCTGGTTATGAGTTTTTTCGTACAAGACTGCATAAAGCATTTATAAAAAATAAAGATATTACGGATCCTGAAAAAATTGAAAAAATGATAGCTCATGGACAATATATTGTTAAAGAATTGGAAGCATTATATATGCTGAAGAAATATAGGACATTGAAAAGAAGATACTACAGTGAACACAAATAAATTAATGGTAAACTAATATATATATATATATATATATATATATATATATATATATACTAGTATGTTTATTAATATACATAGTATCTATTTTTATAGTTTATTTGAATAAAACGATTTGTAAATTATTTATATTAAGATCTTTTAATCATAGTGTTATTTGTATTTTGTAACATAAAATGTGAAAGTTACATAATTATTATATATAAATACTTAATAGAAGAATAACTTTCATACGCATATATTTGTTTAGATAAAAAATGGTTTTGACATGAAAGTGAATATTAGGAAAATTGAACATCATTGGAAAATTACATTAAATTAAATAAAGAATATAATGTACATCCATAGAAGAATATCATCTGTTCAACACAATAGAAAATCGGCTTTTTTTTACATATGGGAATATGGCATAATTACCTGCTTTATTTAGAGGTAAAACCAACATCACTTAAGAGAAAAGTTATGAAAACCTTTACATAAATTTTTATTAAGACATTTAGTAGCATTAATAGAATCCATGAAAATTAGAATTTCAAATTTTTAAGGCTTATTTGTTTTCTTTCAGTTGAGCTGTATGTATAGAAATGATGATTAATTAGTAAAAAAGCAGATAATTATTGTTTAGGACTCAACTAAAAGTATAATACATAATGTAAGAAATTTTTAATTAATTTCTCAGATTATAATCAACGATGGCACAACAGAAAATCCTAATTTTAACTAATTTCTCATCGTAAAGTGCTTAATTATATATGTATGTATATATAATTATTAGCATCAAAACCTGACTACGGGTTATAACAATTAGTTCTGTTTCTATATGATTTATGGGGTATCAAGGGACTCGAAACTGTAACACTTGGCAGCTTAATTGGTAAGGTAGCCGTCTAATAAACGAAAGTAGCAGGTTCGGGTCTTGCTTCAGTGCAGAAATTTTTAATTAATTTATGGATTGTAATCGATGATGGCACAACAGAAAACACTAATTTTCACTAATTTCCCATCGTAAAGTGTCGTTAATTATATAATTATTAACATCAAAACCTGACTGCCGGGTATAACTATTAGATCTGTTTCTATAAATGTGATTTATGGCGTATTAAAAGACTCGAAACCGTAATGCCTGGTGGTCTAATTGGTAAGACAGCCGTCTAGCAAACGGCAGATATAGGCTCGAGTCCTACTACAGCGCAGAAATTTTTAATTAATGTCTGTGATTGTAATCAACAATGGCATAGTAGAACATACTAATTTTCATATTCATGGAGTTTTCAAAGTATTTAAATTGTTTTTCGTATTGCAGTGCAATTTTCAGCAGAATTTTCCTTTTTGTATGTAATTGTAATTTTTTTTGATTCAATAATATACAATTGGTAAATTTTGATGAAGACTGGATTATTAAATTAATCAATTAAGATTAATATAACCCCTTCTCAAAATAATTTTCATATTCCGTGTATGTTTTCGACAACTAAATTGTTATCATCAGCAGATAGTCACAGTGTTGCACCTGGTTCCACGGCAAAATCCATATTGGACTTACACCGTCGAGAACCAAACTGTGTTAGATTCTTGACGGTGTAAGTTTAGTATGGACAGACAGTAACACACAGTATGTGTTTGGCTGTCGACGGTGTGAGTTTAATACGGACTTACGTTTGTGCGGATTTTGCTGTGATTCCAGGCGCGACACTAATTAATTATCTGTCGATGACGACAACTTAGTTGTCGAAATACGTATACAGAATACGACAATTATTGTGGAAAGGGGTTATATTAACTTCAATGCATTAAGTATACGATTGATTTTACATGATCTAAGCCTGGAGTTGTATACCTCCTTTAACATTAACTGACTTAAATTGTCATTTATATGACCAAATTTAAGCGTGCGTATTAAGAAGTATTATCTCTTCCTCGACATTGCATAGCAAGTAACCCACTATTTGTCTAACGGACATCACCTGTTTCTCGAGTAAGCAGACTCATTGTGACAATTAAATAATTTTCATGCGTGGTACATACTACTGTGGACAAAAAATAGTAAGACTTTTTAATTTAAATTTCGCGCGAAAACTCTCGTCGAAATATTTTTTTTCTAGGTTGGTATGACTGTCCGTGACATCTGTGCCAAATGTCACATCAAAATAATCATTAGTGTTTAGTATACGCTTGTCTTTCTGAAGTACAAAAAGTGCATTTGGCGATTTTTACAATGAGTGAAATTATTCAACAAAGAAGTTCCATTAAATTTTGTGTACGGAATCAAATTTCTGGTGCCGAAACGTTCAGAATGTTGCAAAAGGCCTTCGGTGATAATTGTTTATCGCGAGCAAGTGTTTTTGATTGGTACAAATTATTCAAAGAGGGTCGAGAACGTGTTGATGACGAACCACGTCCAAGACGCCCATCAACATCAACTGATGATCAACACGTCAATAGAGTCAAGGAATTGGTGCTTGAGAATCGACGATTAACAGTCAGAGACCTTACTGGCATCGTTGGAATATCGGAAGGATCAGTGAAAACCATTTTGAAAGATCATTTGGGCCTAACAAAAGTGAAAGCACGATTTGTTCCAAAATCACTCAATTTTTTCGAAAAACAGCGTCGCGTTGACGTCTGTGAAACAATGCTTTCCGACTATCAACACAAAATGAAAGGCATCATAACTGGAGATGAGACTTGGATCTACGCTTATGACCCGGAAACAGACGATCAATCGGCCGAATATCGTATCAAAGGTGAGCCGAAGCCCAAAAAACCACGTCAAAGCAAGTCAAAAATCAAGGTTATGTTGACAGTTTTCTTCGATTATCGAGGTGTGGTGCACTCCGAATTCCTTCCGACCGGCCAAACTGTCAACAATGAATATTATTTGAGTGTTATGCGTCGTTTGCGCAATGCTATTCGTAAAAAGAGGCCAGAATTATGGGGCGACAACTCTTGGTTTTTGCACCACGATAATGCACCGTCGCATACTGCATTAATTCTTCGTGAGTTTTTCGCCAAATTTTCAACCAATATCGTGCCGCAACCACCGTATTCGTCCGATTTAGCTCCGTGTGACTTCTGGCTATTCAGCAAACTCAAACTACCGCTCCGGGGAAACCGTTTTGACTCAATTGAAGACATTAAACGTGAATCGCTACGCGCATTGAAGGTTATTCCTGAAATTGACTTTAACAACTGTTTCGAGAATTGGATGAAACGTTGGCACAAGTGTATTGGGGCCAGGTGGGATTACTTTGAGGGGGACGAAATAGATTTGGAAGAATAAATTAAGAATTTAAAAATTATTGACAAAGTCTTATTATTTTTTGCCCACAGTAGTATACAAAGTTAGCTAGAAGAGATAATAATTACACTTATTTTCTTCGAATGAAATAGTACTGACTTTGTTGGTATGTCCGTATCCTAAAAGCATTAGTCATTAGTCCAGTGTCGAATTGAGTGAATGGTAAGATGTCGATCGTCATCTATCATATTGTGTATAATTGCAATAATTTTGTAAATAACAACTATATTTCCAAGCCTTGAATGGAGCTGGTGGTATTCTTTAAAATACTCATGACGGAAACGAAACTCATTACACCAGCGTTTTACGATACTAATCAATATGAGCTACTAATAAACGATATTTTCGGTTGTTCTAAATAATCTTGCGGGTCTAATACAAAGTGAACTAGGAAAGTTTTGCAATACAGCTTCGTTTATTTAATTTTTTCAAAGTAATTTCTTCTACACTCAATATATCTGTCCATCCTCCGAAACCATCTTTAAACCAGTTCTGCCAAGTTTCACTAGGGAGTGAAGCACACTCGTTGTCCCAAGCCCGCAGAAGGTCCTCATCACTGGAAAACCGACTCTCTTTTAGATTCATTTTTACATGCGGGAACAGTGCAAAGTCGCAGGGAGCAAGATCTGGACTGTAGGGAGGGTTCTCGAGAAGTTTCAATCCTATCGTGGTCAAATATTCGGTGCAGACTTTGGCGCGGTGAGCTGGAGCATTAATGTGATGGGGGAACCAGGTGGCCATTCTTGACTTTGGCCACAGGTTCTTCATAGATCCAATGACTTTAGGCAGGCATCGTTCAATATACCACTTAGCTGTGACTGTCTTCTGTATGTGCAAAACGACGCGTTCCACAATTCCACTCGATTTGAAAAATACAGCTCATCATCATCATCATTTTCTTCTTTTCTGACAACTACAGATGTGTCCTTATCACCAAAGACCCAAACATTGTTTTGAGCTTTGGTCGGCACATCGTAATAGTACAGCCAAGTCTCGTCACCTGTCAGGATGTTGCTCACATACCAAGATTGTCCCTGATTAAACTTTTTAGCATATCCCGGCATCATGCGGCACCCAGAGAGAATAAAGTTTCTTCACGTGCAAATGATCATGCAGAACCGAACGCATTGCTGGTGCATTTAGGCCTGAAGTACCCTCTATCTGTTGGTAGGTCACTCGCCTGTCCTCGCCAAGCATTTTCCTCACAGTAGTAACGTTTTCCTCCGTAACTGACGTTCGTGGCTTTCCCGGCCTCTCAGCGTCCTCCACAGTTAAATTTCCCCTTTGGAATTCTCTATACCACCTGAATATCGTTGTGCGATGTGGACAAACATTACCTAGTGCAAGAGTTATTTGGTCCATGTTTAAACCATGCACGAAATTATAACGCAAAACTGCCCTTATCTCATTTCGTGACCACGATGCCATCACAAGCACTTTACACTCTTACTGCTAATGAATAACTGAGCCCATCAACATGGCGCGGCGGCTCCTATGCACGTATGAATATGTCTCAACATGCAGCAACAAGCAGCTTCCTACGATTAATTGTTGCGTCATATTGCAAAACTTTCCTAGTACCCTTTGTACACACCTGAAATTGTGGAAAATTACCCCTAGAAAATACTTGTTATTAAATTTCAAATTAAATTCAAGTAACTGTACAGTAAACGCTACATAAATCGACTAGCAAACACGAAATTGGTTTCGTTATCTACTTTACCTATTGGTAAAGTGAAAATGACTCGTAAAATCAATGATATTTTTGAATCACACATTACTGTGAATGTATTATCCACACATTATTGTTAATATGTGTCGTAACTTTGGTTTAAAAAATTTCGTAATAAGACAAGAGTCTTATTACGTGAAAAGGGTCGTAAGTTGACAATGACACCAATACACCAAGCTGCACATGTGTCATAGTCAGTTAATCGACAATCGTTCGCTATTTAGAACAAGTGATAAAAGTTAAAAAGAATGACAAACAGCTGCGATACGAATTAAACGAAAGTACAAAAATTGCAATTTGAGGTTTTGTCTTCCCTTCTGTCTTACAGCAAAAACGACTCTTTTCTTGAGTAAGTAATGATATTTAACGAAAAATAGATCCTTTGCGATAATAGGATACGTTCAGTGCACTGGTTGAACCCCAGAAAGCCCCACATTGCCTAAAACATGAATTCCACTGAAAGAAGACTAACGTGTTACATCCGTAGATGTTCCTCATAACTTTTTGGATTTTAACGAAATTATTACGGAGAAGTATTGCCAGGAAATTAATAAAGTGAATTAAAAATTAACGCTTGTAGTTTGTACTGGTCAATGGAATCACCAATCTTCAACACAACATCCGACCCCTAGACACTTGACGCTCCAAAGATTGCACGAATTAGGTCACGTAGTCAATAAATGAGGGATCAGGTAAATGCAGATTCATTTGATTTCTCAATTACTGACTACCTCTTTTTTAGGAATGTGTTTTAACAACCAAAATGCTGCTAAAAAATCCTTCAAAGTGTTCTCAGTTTCAGAAGTAAGGTTTAAGTAGAGTTTTAGGCTTTTAAAGTTAAGAGATAAAAACGAAATTATTTTTTACAAGAACTTAGTAAAGGTATATCAATCATGTCATTATCGTTACTGATTTAGCAATTAATGGAAACTGTTAAAATTTATTTTTATCGTGCTGGACGTAAATCATTTTGTGCAATAAATACCTACAATAAAGTCGATATATGTATCTACATATATAATATATGACAAGTAATATTCATTGATTCTATGTAGTAATATGATAATTATGCAAATGTATCGTGCTTATGGAAATTTTGTAGGTGGAAGCCAATTTCAAGTTTCTTGTTAATATAAGTCACAGCAATTTTCTCTATGTAACTATGTGTCATTTGCCATTAATAAGTTACGCAATTAAATTCCTAGACGTTTATGGATCGTCTATTATGTGTAATGGCTTGACTTAAGGTGCTGTTACCCATATCGAAAGTAACGGAATGGAAACTCTAAAGTCTGCATATTAATGTTCATAGATTTTTGGAATTTTGAACAAAATCGATTTCTATCACAATTGCGTTTTAGGAGAATGGTTTTCATGCTAGCAACATTTGCTATTTCGAAATTAATCATTTGCCAGTATATTAAATGAATTAAAACAGGCGACGATGCAGTTTTTTCGACGGTATCGATGCGGTATTACGGTTCTGAACAACGGCGGTCTTAACGGTTGCGCGGCTCTGGGTGGCAGATCTTTGCGAGGTCCTTGGCCTTTGGGCAAAGCACGTAAAATATAAAGAGAAATGCGAAAGTAGTAAATAAATAACTAAAGTTGGAGTTTTAATATGTTGTACGAGGGTAGTCGTATATATTTCGGGAATAGCAAACAAAAAAAAAATTTATTATCGAAAATATTGTAGTTTTATTGCTTTTCAAAATATTCTCCTTGAAAATGAATGCACTTTTGCATTCGTTTAAACCAATCCAAAAATCATTGCTGCCACTGTGAAGGCGGTATCTCCAAAATATGAGTTTTAAATGCCTTAACTGCCTATTCCAGGGTAGACAATCGTTGGCCACGAAGTTTATTCTTCACGTGTGGGAACAAAAAGAAACCACAGGGTACTAGATCAGGGCTGTACGGCGGATGGCTCATCAATTTAATGTTTTGTCTGGTCAAATATTCAATTATTTAAACCGACCTGTGAGAGCTCGCATTGTCATGGTGGAGAATGATCTGTCGTTTTCGGTTTGTTTGCCTTATTTCTTCAAAAACTTTTGGCAAACAAATAGTTGTGTACCATTTGGAATTGACCATTCTACAACTTTCTAAAGGCGCGGTTGTAACGTGACCGGTTCTTCCCAAGAAGCAGGCAACCATTTGTGCTTCGATCGCGAACAACTTTTGTTGGTTTTGGCTCATCCTGGAATACTCACACAGTCAACTGCTGTTTACTATCGGGCTCATACGTATAGGTCCAAGATTCATCACCTGTGACGACTTTATAAATGTTCTTTGATTCACCGCCATTGTATTTTTGTGCATTTCTTGGCACCAATCGACGCAAGTCCTCTTTTGAGCGGTTGTCAAATTATGTGATACCCAATGTGAACATAGCTTCTTAATGGCTAAATGTTCATGCAGGATCTTATGCACGCTGGTGTTACTAATACCTAGAGATGCTTCGAACTCACGGTATGTCACATGACGGTCTTGCATTATCAATTCAGACACTGCATTAATATTTTCCGATACAACAGCATTTGTGGGACGACCTTCACGAAATTCATTGTCCAAAGAACGCCGTCCAAGTTTGAATTCACTTTACTAACGATATACTGTAGTTTTCGATGGTGCTTCTTCACCATATAAAGAATTCAGCTCGTCGATGCATTCTTGTTGAGATAGTCCACGCCGAAAGTTATGAAAAATAATTGCAGGAAAATGTTCGCCAGTTAATTCCATTTTTTCGCTGACATAAAACTTTCAAGTTACTGTCAACAATAGAAATAGCGACCGTATAATAAAACTCAACGATGCAATCATCAGATCGGATCTAACAGTGATGCCAGTTCCCGAAATATAAACGGCTACCCTCGTGTTAGAAACGGTAAAATTATTTCAAATATAATTTATATTATTGGAATAATTTCTAAATAACTCCGTGAAAGCCTTACATATACATATTAATATTTTTTCCTCTATATATATATATATATATATATATATATATAGAGAAAAAATATATATATAAATATATATATATATATATATGTATGTGTATAAATATATATATATATATATATATATATATATATATATATATATACACCATATATAGGGTGGTTAGAAATTCACGGATAATCGTCAGATAGGGTGATTCTATGATTATTCGTCGATAATCCTGATACAGAAATGTTGTATTGTTGTTAGTTAAGCAATATGAATTACTTAAAAGAAGTGTAGATTTGGCAACATGGTATGAAACTATCAAAAAATCAGTAGGACACACATTTATTTATTTATTTGCCTAGACAAATTCACAGAAAACTTTCTTTGATGCTCAAATTCTCGAATAACTATGGGATTTTCATCCGCCCAAAAATGGGAATCGTGACTGAAGACATCATCTCTTGTTAACATGCATTCGTCACATCATAAAATAAAAGATAAAATGTTTTGATTTTCTTAAATTATGTTTAAAAATGTATTGCAAAACATTATTCTTTGCAAATTGTGATTTTTGTATAATGATTGTACTCTAGCACCATGAAACGGTCTTAAAAGACTTTCCGTAAGAACTGAAAGAACTGTTGTCTCACTTGGAATGTTTATATTCTGGGCTATCTGTCTAGTGCTGCAAGTAGAATCCTGATGAACATTCAAAATTTCTTCTTCAACTTGGAGCGTATTACGATGTCTTGGTCTTCATGCATTACGTTGGCTCGGAGTAAATGTACCTGTTTTACGAAGTCTCCGATCTATTCTTTGAAATGTGTTAGTAGATAGGTGCTGCCAGTGCGGATACTATATTGCATGTCTTTTGCCAAGTAGGCATTGCTTGGGATATCACTAAAATGAGGTAAGTAATGGAACCGAAATCAAAGAACGTTAAACTGAGAAATGTTAAAATTTGAAAAATAACTATTTTTAAATTACAAACATTATTCTGGACTAAGGTTTAACGATAAGAAAGCAGTTAAAGAAATGTTTAATAAAGGAAAATATTAACATTAAACGATTAGTTACATCAAGTGTTGCATAATATTTTACTTGACAGTAAAAACATGGCTTTCCACAGAAAATTGCAAAACATTCGAAGTATCTTTGTTGCAGATTTTCAACATTGATGGTCTCTTAACGACTGATAATATAACTTTCTGTATTGGAATTATCGACTGAGAATGAATCATGGATTATCCGTGAATTTATATTAACTTACCATGTACATATATGTACAGTCAGTCACAAAAATATTTTTACCACCTATGAATGTTGAATATCTTTAAGTGTTAATATTCGGTTATTATAAAGCACATTTACTTCGATTTAACAGCGTTAAAAAACTCTGGAAACCCTTAATAACAATATGAAGACTGTTGTTATTTACATCTACAAAAGAATTTGCTAAATATTCTAATACCGAATGTCGCAAAAGCTTTCGTACACTTCACTTTTATAAGATGTTACTCTATTGTGAGCAATAAATTTAGAACGAATTCGGTAAATCCTCATAGCATCACGTATTTGTAAAAAATATGCATTTTATGCTTTTATGAAGATGAGTTGTACAAGTAAATACGTGTTTGATAATATGCCCTAGTTAACAATACTACGCAAAGAAAAAAAATCTTTAGGCCGAATAATCAAATTTATCGAAAAAGGGGGTTCTGCAGTACAGATTGAAAAAAGAAACATTCAAAATATCCTAAACTGTTGAAATTGTACCGAGAAATAAACGTCTAAAAATTCTAAATGAGCGCGATCAGAGAACTGTTACAAGTGCAATGAGTTAAATGGGTACGTGTACTGCGTGTAGCTGTACAGATGGAATTTTATACAGAAAAGAAAGTACATTAAGAAAATAAAGAGAATTTCAAGAAAAACTGCACCCAAAAGAAAAAATTCCAAATAGGACATGAAATGCTACAGTACTATATGACAATACACTATTGAGAAAAAGTATACATATTAATCTGGTACGTAGACTTCCGCGGTCGTGGTCCATACTATCTGCTTCTGGGCTTCCGGGTTGGAACCGCGTCACTGGTAGAACTGGCGACGTTTCGTATTATAGTTTCTATAGTTTCAGTGCGACAGACAGTAGCAGTAGTTGAGCCCTGAATATGTCCCATACGAGTGGGTTCGAAGCCTAGACAGTTATACCAGTGACGCGGTAGCATCTCGGAAGCCCAGAAGCATATACATATTAAATTTATGAAAAAGAAAAAAACGTCATGAAAACAACGGAGCTCTACACAATATGTTAGGTCTCGGTATTAGGAGGACAAAATTTGAATGGTACCTGATAGCAACCCGCGGCACTAATAAATTTACTCGAGATAGTAACCAGGATAGATGCCATCTTACTTGTAATTTAAATATTTCAAAAATTTTCTCTGGATGCATTCAATTTTAATTATATAGGGCCCATAATTTGGACACCAAATAATCGATACATATTCCAATTTGCTGCTGACGTACGCGAAGCAAAGTGATTGAATTGTGCTAATATTCGCAAAAGTGCTAGTGGAAGAGTGTCACGTAAAAGACCTTTCACTGAATGTCGTTAATAGTCACTTATTGTAAAGCATAGGATATAAAGGTAAGTGATAACGTTGCTAATGTAAGTTTTTTACGTGGTAATTTTGCGTTAGTATTGCGCAACGTTAAATCATCAAATTATGCTGCTGATACAGACAAGTCACTTATGATTTGTATTTCACATGAGAAAGTTTGTATACAAATTTAGCGCGTAAAAGCGGTTTCAATATAATATTTTAATACTGCGTAAATACAGAAATGTGCCTTCATAATGTCAAAATGCTATTTCAGCATTTTTTACAGGAATTAAGCTGACGACAAAATTTAGATTGTCGATTTTAAATATTTCTCCTATAGTGTATAGTCAATTTTTACAATGTTTGCTTTAAACTGTAGGCCCTGACGTTACGCACATTTTAGCCTATTTAACCAATTCTTTGAATTATAACAGTGTGTGCCTTATCTTCAACATAAGTTAACAATCATTGTTTGCTTTGACATGTTGGAAGATATTAAGATCATTCAATAGCAATAATCTATTATTATTCGCATTAATAATACGAGGTGTGGCAATTAAATAACGAGACTGGTGTGAGACATGTTATTTCTTGCTAATAAACTTATATTTAACATTTATCTCCTTCGACATACTCTCCTTCCCTATCTATACATGTGTCTTCCATTATTCGAAACAATGCTGTAGATTCATCAGTTGTCAGCCTCTCCAACAACTCTGTCGTTTTTGACTTTACATGATCAACTGACTGAAAATGTGTTCCCTTTAATGCACTTTTTTACTTTTGGCAATAGGTAGAAGTCGCATAGTGCGAGATCTGGTGAATATGGAGGATGATCAAGCACAGCAATTTGCTTGTCCGTTAAAAACTGCTTCACAGATAATTAACATTCTTGCACAAACTTTGTCATGTTTAATTCATCATGCAAAATGTGTCTTACTGGTTCTTTGTCAATGTTTACCATATCGGCAATTATCCAAGTACTAAGACGTTGGTTAATTTCTTAAACGTTCCTTTCAATTCTTGTAGTCATAGATTGACCAGGACGTTCATCATTTTCGACTTCTTCCCGCCCTTCAGAAAACCATTTGTGCCATTCAAAAACTTGCTCACGTAACATAACATTATTACTAAACACCTTAAATATTTGCAAACATTTTGTTAGCGATTTTTTAATTCGACAAGGAATTTCAGGTTAATTCGTTGCTCAGTTTTTATGTCAACCATTATCACGGCATTACTAAATAACAGTTAATAATTAAGTAATTAAAGCTCGAACGTTACTTGGAATGTATCAAGGTCAATGACGTTTCAATTACAGCCTTGCTAACATATATAACGATTATGCAATTCCTAGAAGAGTAAGATTTTATCTTTTTTGCAGAATAGTGATCTAAATCACAACACAAGATTATGTAAAAATACTTAGATAACAAATATAATCATGTTGACAATAACGCCATTGCCTCTACAAACATAAGCCATAATTTCAGTCTAGTAGAGCTTTTCTGATACTAAGTTGACTGTTGAGTGAAAAAGGAAACTCTTAGCACCAACACTAACTCTAGGACGTCTTATAGAGGAACATGAGATATATTAAGAACCATTTCAGAATGCCAAGGATTGCAAGTGGTAAATTAGCTGATAAAAAAGGTTAATAGTATTCCACGAAAAAAAATTATTTTTTATATATTACATTATTTTTTTTAATTTTACGTTACATATAAAAAATGAAAGTTCTGCTGTATTGAAAATTGTATGTGCTTTTTATGTCTGAACTGCTTAAAATTTTTTTGAAAAATAATGTAACTGTTCATACTTCCGTGAGCAGGAGTGTATATACGCAATTTTTTATTTTCTATTGGTCACGATATACTAAAAAAATAAGAACAATAATTGTATTGTGATATTTAACAGATAGATATATATTAATTGCTAATAAGTGTGTTTAAAAAAAGTTACTTTTTAACAGTATATTTGTTAACGTAAAGTATTTAAGTATATGAACAAGAACATAATTAAGATGTCATAAGCACAATATATATATATATATATATATATATATATATATATATATATATATATATATTGGTATGTGTGTTGTGTAGTACGTATAGTACTATAATTAAATGTTGTGTTTCAAGTTTGAATTACAGAATGTCTATTGTATATTTATCCAGTAAATAAAAGAGATTTCAGGCCTCGTTACATTCTACGTAAATTTCAGGATTCATGCGCATTGATTTCTGAGCTTTCAGTAGTCCTGCGTAAACTACCGACATTTTCGTTTATCGATTAGTGTTGGGAGCAGCAGTCGACGGCCATTTTGTTATGATATAAACGGCGTAAGCTCGCCGAGGAAAAGCTGCAGGATAGTGAAAGCTCTCAGAGCTGAAGCAGTGTTGATCAAAATGTTTCAAAGCTCTTGAAACGCGAGGCAATCTTCTGGTGTACAGTGAGAACAGTAAAAACTGTGAGTAATTATATTTATGTTGTTTTATACATATTCTGAATCGTAAAATGTTGTTTTTATTGTGTATCGGGATAATATTATTTGAGAATATCGATGATAAAAGCATTAATGAAAAATTATTTTTATTTTAAATAGTATTGAGTGTTACGATTGATAATTGCATTTTGTATATTCGTTTTAGTCAAGTGTGTATTTGAGCTTTCATAGAATATTATAGAAAATATTTCAAAATTGGTGTTAGCACTTGTCGACATGAGCTAAATTGATTTTTCTGACATCGATTAGACAATTATGCATTGACATGTTTTCTCAATAAGTCAATTAGATTCTTATGTGCAAACCATTTCGATTCATTCGTGGTATACTGGAAATATTTCTTAACTTGTTATTGGTCAAAATCGATATTACACGTCAGAAAGTTGTTGTGCATTATTGTCGTGCCCTCTTCTAATTGACTACAATTTATTACATTAAATGTTGAGTTATTTATACAAAAAGGGGTAGAACTTGTCAAACTTCTGAAGATTGTTTGAAAAATGTAGTAATTATGTATAAACTTGAAAAGAATACGTGCAAAATGGAAATGGAGATTGTTGAAATTTTAATTATTTTTTAAATTATTTTTTGTATATAAACGTAATAAAATTAATATATAAATATAATACAGATATTTATTGCAGTTTGTAAATTATTTATATGCATTTTGTTAATTAGTTTTTGGGTTTTATTATCTAAATACGGTATATTAAAAAATTAATAAGTTAATAAGTTTATCGTCATTATTCGTACTATGATTTTCTAATTTTATACATTTTAAATACTTATGCTATACTTCGTTAGTATTAAATAATAGTAATGATATGATAATGTAACCAATTGTAATGTTCTTTTTTAGGTTTAATGTATTTTTTAATTTCTTTTATAAATAATTAAATATGTATAACATATATGTTGTGTGTATTTGTATTTTTTTCCACTATATTTAATAATATAATATGATAGATTTGGAAGCTAAAGTCGTTCATAATTTCTATGAGTTCGTTTAGTTTTGACATGATTAACTTCTCTTGAAGCTTATATTACATGGTACAGTACCAGATATAAAAAGTGATCGAAATGCAATTAGCGTACATAAAACTTAAATTTGCAGTATCGGTAGCTACGAATGCGATACGATTTCAGTTTCTAGGTCATTGCTGTCACATTATTTGCCAAGCGCTCTCTGCATATAGACTTTATATAATAAATTTACTTGGGTTGTATCTGAGATCGTGCTCTCAAGTCGGCATTGAGAATTCTTATAAATTGAAACGTGATTTTATATTATTTTTTGCATCAGAAATATATAAATAGTAATCAGAAACATTTCTTATAAGAATTATACGAATCAAATTTAAATATAAGTTAAATTGAATATATTTTTAAATTAATGAATTGTTTTGAAAAGAGAAGAAGATCGATGTCTATTGTCATTAATTTTATGAAATGTAACTGGGTCATATACGTTTCTATATGATTTCTGATGAAGCTCCATAAATTTTGAGATACACTTCTATTAATATACACAAAAGCGTGGATAAGTAAGTGACCATCATAGAAAATTGAACGCCCAACATCATTTTCAAAAACAACTAAAAGAAATTCTTTTCTACTTAGTAAATTCTTTTAATATCAATAATATAGTAAAAATAATCGCATATAACTGAAAAGTAATAATAATACTAGTATTTAGTATGGCCAACTTTAGCAGATAATTAGATTTCTCAGGCGTTTGGGTAAACTATCGAACAGTCAGACTAAAGTTTCTGTAACTCCTTGCTGCTCGATTTCATTTAAATAATTACTTTTCAATTGTGTTTCTGCTAGAGAATCTCTGAATATTTCTCTGCCGTTAATTTTCTCAGACTCATCTTCATGTTTTATTGTTGACTGTATACATGATGGGTTATACGCTTCTCCAACCCTTCTGCAAGAACACTATTTCCTTTTGAATCCGAATATTTCAAATTTGGACTCATTTATCCAAAGTACGTGTCGCCATTCGTCCAATATTGAATAAGAATGAATTCGTGCATATTCCAACCGTTTCTGTTTATTACCCCTTCGCAATAATAACTTTCTTCTTTCAGGTGTCTATTTAATTAGATGACGCCGAACAGTAGGACGATGCACATAAACTGCTTTAGATGATTTCGTCCTATTTCTCTCTTTGTTGATGAAAAAACCGCTATCCGGTGGCGATTTTCTTCAAATATTTTAGGCGTTTCTCTATCTTCTTCTAGAAATTATCATAATCAGAATACAAATGATAGAATAAAATGAATTATTTACAGTATCTATTTGCAGTATCAGCAAAATATTCACAAGCACTTGTGTTATAGTAAACAAATCTTTTATGATTGGAAATACAATAAATCAACTAAACGTTTGTAAATTTAGTGATATGCTAACCAACATTGCGCATAAACTGTCCTTATACAGGTAACGAAATAACCATTGATAAGGACGGATTACCTGAGTAGGATTAACTAAGAATAGTTTCGCAAAATTACTTTTCCTTCATTTAACAATACATTTTCAATTTTTAGAACTTTATTATGAGATTAAAAGTAGAGTAATATTAAATATAGAACTAATATTGCTAAAGATTTTTTCAAGTGGTCACTTATTTGTGCACATTTTAAACGCAGTTAATACAACTCTTGTCATAAGAAGTGACAGGAATTGTATTAAATATGGAGTAATCACTATCAATGTCATTACATAGTTAAAGTTTATTTTATTTTTAAAATGCATCCAAACAGACCTCTGAAATATGTTTTAAAAATGACAAATTTGAGATTAAATTTCTTCTTAAGTGCAAATGTCCGCTACTCCGTATTAATTTTTTAAATTAAAGAAAGGTTTAAAGCAGAGTAGGAAAAAATTCTGCTCGCGAGCGCAATCTTATTTAATTCGTTCGTTTTAAAATTTGTACTCGCGAGTTTTATTATTAAACTCGCGAGCACAAACTCAACTCGTGAGCAGAGTAGGAAAAAATTCTGCTCGTGAGCGCAATTTTATTTAATTCGTTCGTTTTAAAATTTGTGCTCGCGAGTTTTATTATTTAACTCGCGAGCACAAACTCAACACGTAAGAATAGTTCTTTTTAATATAGAAAATATAACTCGCTCGAATTGAATTTGTTCGCGAGCGAGTTTAATTCGAGCACTCTCCGTACTCTGGTTTAGTCACAGAGCCGAATTCGGTAAGGTAAATACGGCGTTTATTATTTTATTCCTATATACCTTATCCTTCAAAAGTCAACTGTTAATTTTATTGTATGAGATGACACCTTATTATGAAGTACATTTTAAATTTTAAGTAATACTAAAACCGCTAAATTTAACTTATTTTGGTCTTAAAGAAACATTCGACTTTTGAAGTTAAGCCAACGATATCGAAGACAAACTCTACTTAACCTATAAATGTATGTGACAGCTTATCATTCATCAATATTTGCAGTATATAATTCATAAAATTGTGATTACCCTAAATTATTAGTTAAAATTGGAGTGGGATTAGATGATAAGACTAATCAGTAATAGATATAGATAAATTTAACACGATATTCTAGTTATTGTTGCTGGTTTGCATAATATTGTGAGAGATGTTGGCGAAGAATATCCAAATAATGACAATAATCAATTATGCCATGAATTTGTTCAAAATGACAATGTTGTTTTAGAATTTATTACTTATAACAATAAAAATGGTTTCCAAGTAAGATCAGAACTAACAAATTATTCTTCTGAATTATAAATCAAATTAATTTTATGAAATACATCCTCTTCCCTATGTTCTTTCTAATTTTATTCTAAAACTTAACTGGAAAAACGTTTGAATAAAAACATTTATTTTGAGAAAAATCAAATTGTTGAACAAAATAGCTTTTTAATTATTGAATTAAATATATTTTATTATAGTTTCATGGATTAGAAAAATATTAATTATATCTTTAATAACAAACATTATTATTTCTTTAAGATTTAGAAAGTTTTCTAAATTTTGGAAAAAATTATTTTTCCAAAGTGGGCAAATTTTCCATGAAGTATTAAATCAGTTTTTAAAAATTTTTGAAAATTGTAGTTGCATGAAAGTATTTTTTTTACTAATATGGAAATGAGCTTGTGCTTATAACTTTAGCGCGAAAAAATACATATGTGAAAATAATACCCTGTCAAGAAAACGTTCTTCACAGTCTTACGGTTTCAAAAGATTTTTTATAACACTCACTAAAAAGTAATAGCATGTCGTTTGTTACAAACATAATTTTAATCTCTGCTTATCATATTCTGTTACGTACGTTTTATTGTTCTTTGATAATCTTAACGCCCTCTCAAATTTGTCCACCGAAGTTGATAATCATTACGACTGATTAGAGATTCCGTCGACATTTTAATTTTGTTTTAATTAATAGAATTTAATTAATCAAATCGTTTGATTATTGTCCTTATATTGATTGGAAGTTATTTCCGATAGTTTTGTAATTATGGCTGTAATAATAGGCGTTCATTTTTCCTGAATACGTCACATCTTGATTGACATAAAAGCAAGATGGTTGCTGTTATCGGCATCTTTTCATCGATTACCTTGTGTGAGTTAACAAGTTCTTCGTTTACGCTATTGGAAGTTCTCAACATTGAATTATTGGTTATGCTAGATTTATATTGGAAATAGTTACTACATTTACATTGGAAAATACAGGCAGACTAATTTATTTATCGATTTAGTGGGATTAGTCAGATAAGTCGATAAAAACTCGACACGAGGTTGAAAAATTCAAGTTGGTTAAATATTGGCATATTTTATTAAAGGGGTAATCTTAATTCTGTTAATTAACCTTCAAAACCAACTGGAGGTATGTAATATATAAACTTTGTATTTCATAGTGGCCTAATCCATTTCTTTGTTTTTTTTCTACATTAACTTTAGGGCTTTTTCCTACCTACCGCTAATTTTGATAATTTGTTAATTGTCCAACGGACGGACTTATTGTGTATGTGCAGATCTCACACCCATTTGATTAACATTAAGACATAGCTTAATCTACACGCTTAAGGGTTAACGAAGTATTATTATTTTATATTAACTGATTGTTACTATTATAAGACTGTAGAACTAACTATTTAGTTTGTTTGCTGCCGTTTAGTCAGGTTACGGAATCATGTAAGAGCGTCTAGATTGCGTGTTGTTCTATTCAAGCGCAAGAGTAAATTTAAAAGCAAGGAACTGCAACTAGTTATTGACTCGTTAGACAGCCTTTGTTATTAAAATATACCTCCATTCTATGAGGTTTAATTTTGTTAATTAACTTAATTACTTATTTGTCAACTCTAACTTTATTAAGGGTTCGTTGAACTGTTAGCCAAAATTGTTTGTGTTTGCTCGCTGACAATTAATTAGTTTACCATCAGCTAACTATACTAGTTTCTTTTTAATTAACTTACTCTTTTGCTTTTTTATAGACCACAGTCAATATCTTTTTTTGTCACAAAGTAAATTATTTAAAGCAACTACAATATTAATTCAGTTGTAAGCTGAATATCATTATTCTTTGTAAGTTATTGCTATTATTTTGTTTGTGTTTTTTTGTCGTTGTCTAATAAGTGGCATATATACTATTGAATTTTTCTTTTGTATATCTTTTAGATATCGAACTTTACTTTTTCTCTGGGGTTTTCTCGTTTCCATATACGTTATCCGAAAGCTTACGTATGAATATCTTAGGTATCCAGAAATGTCTAGAACGTTCCTCCTTATTGGGTTTTGTGCGTAACGTGTTACGAGTGAGATCGTTGGCAATTTAAGACATTTATAGTTCGATTGATTTGTCGTAGCTTAAAGGAAGGTACTTTCTACAATAGTGATTGGATCATATTAGGCTAATTTAATAAATGCGTTGAGTTATATTAAGGATTTTGGAAAGTAGTATAATCACGTACACCTGGAATAACATCAGCAGTTTGTCGGATGCCAATTATATTTACAAGAATATTTTTCTAATCGACTCTACGAGATCTAGAGGTATGAATTGTCAATCGTTAGGAATAATTTGAGTAATTGTTGTCTTGCATATGAAATTTCTTAGTTTGAGTTTTTATTTCCCAGGGCAGCCTTAGAGTCCAATCTAGTGGGTTATTTAAGTAGCGGATCTTTCAGTTTGTGACTACGAACGGGATCAGTTTATTCTGACAACTTTTGAGTCGTATAAGGTAACCTTCAACCAATTTCTTTGAAAAGCTTATGGTTAAACAGTGATATAGTCATTCAGAAAGACATTAACGTGTGATTTGATTAAGAATAATCTAGTGGTCATATGCATAGTTACGCAGTCATTAATTTTATATTAAGAGTAACCGAGTACTCAGGTAATTTAGTTATGTGCAAATTAACTTCATATTTCGAGGCACCGTGTACTCATGTAATACTATCAAATACTAATTAAGACATAACCGAGTATTTCTGTATTATAATCAGTTTTTATTAATTTAACTTTAGTAATACCAGAGCATTCATATAATATAATCCTTCTTGGTTACATACAGTCACTTTACTTACAATCTTATGTCAGAAGTTATATTCGTTTTTATTTATTCATTTAATAAGCTTTATTGTTGTATTTGCTCATCGTTGAAAACTGTAGTCAATAGTTTCTTTCTCTTTTAATTTTATTGCATAAATAATTGAATCTGTATATAACATTATTGTAAACTGAGTACGTATCCAAGAAGACTACCTGTTAGACTATTATAGATTTTATATACGAGAGTGGTCTGAAAAGTTTCCGACCTCAACGTGAAGATGACAGCACTCATAAATAAAAGCTAGGGAATGTAGTTGTGTATCTATTGTCAGGTACTCGCCAAAGTTTTTCCCACTTTGGGCGCGCAGTTATTATTTGACAGTCGTTTGAGTAAGTCGATGCGAGTGTCGAGTATCGAGCAGTCATTAATAGGCAATACGCCTACGCAAATCAAAGATGAGTTGGGCTCTGTTTACTGGGACTCTGCACCATCATTTATCACAGTGAAATTTTGGGCAGCTGAATTTAAACGTGGCCGTAAGAGCTTGGGAGATGATGAACGTTCGGGACGTCCAAAAACTGCAACTACTGACGACAGCATCGCTACAGTTCACCAATTGGTGATAGACGACCGTCGAATTAAAATCAAAGAGATAGCAAAGGCTATGAATATGTTCAAAGAACGTGTTTGTCACATGTTAAATCAAGATTTAGGCATGAGAAAGTTGTCCGCGCGTTGGGTGCCGCGTTTGCTAACGTTAGATGAAAAACGTGTTCGAATGAACATTTCCAACGCTCTGTTGGCGCAATAACTCCGAGTGTTGGCGCCGATTAACTTATGTAAATAAAACTTGGATACACCATTACACGCCCGAAACAAAAATACAGTCAAATCAGTGGATTGTAAAGGGGGAACCGGCTCCAAAAATTATTGAGCTAGTTATATTAGTATTTCGGTTACTTATTGCGTTAATAAATCGAAAGATTGTTATTCCAATCATTTGGTTTTCTTTTATTACTATCCGGTGGTTTTCTTTTTTGTCGTCTTCACTTTGCAATAGCACACATTTAATATCCACGCGCTTAAGTATTGGCAAATAAACATCTAGGGACACGATACTGTGGCGCCCTCTAAGATCTTTCAAATAGGAACCTCCCCTAACTTTACGAATTATACTGGCTAGTTCCGGCTTTAGAAGTGACGAAGGATATCTCACACCGAGTGAGTAATACGGGCTTTTGGTTAATATTATCTACAGCGTGTTGTGGCGTAACAGGTTTTTCATTGCAAAATTAACTAATTTTCGTCTTTTATATTTCTTTAGCGCAAAACGAACTAACTTAGAGGAGTGATATTAATTGAAAAATTTATTCATAAATTGTAACATCATTTTACAGTGTTATTGTTTGCTAAAAATGGCTTTTATTTGAACTTGATTGAATATTAATTTACAATTTCAAAGAACTAATTATTTAATTTAAAATGTATACCTTTCTTGCATGAATGATTGCTTCAGTTAATATTATGTATTTTCTAAGTTAACTGAGAGAGCCGGAATCCTCGAGAGAACATTTGGTAATATGACAATAAAGAAACTAAAATTTATTCAAAACTTTTTCCTTTTTGCCCTGAAAAAGATTAGAGTTGAAATAAGCATAGTTTGACTATAAAAAATAGTTTGAATGACCGAATGGTTCTAATAGGTGCCACAATTGAATAACCTATCAGATCACTTCAATTAAAACCAAGAAATTTATTTACTTGAATACAATTTTGTCTTGATGTTATAAGAGTTCGGTTATTAACAAAAACATTTTTTGGAAAAAAATTTTGTATATGCACTATCGTACATGTAAGGTGTCTCCTTACATGTACGATAGTGTATTATATTTTATAGAGTGCTATTGTTTCTTTTATTCAACATTTTTTTTATATTAAAATGCATACACTGTATGCAGCATTGCAATTAGGTATCATTTTATAATACATTTAAGAGGCGAAAGACTTTAAAATCTGGTTTAATTGAACGACCTATGACATCAGGTATTTCAACCCCAAGTAACCTATTTTTGTGAATTAAAATATACCATTACGTAGATTTAAAAACGCAAATTGCTTCAATATATTGCCCTCAAAAATTAGAGATTTTATGCTATTAATTTTGACAGACATCCATTAGTATAAAACAGTTTTTATTATCGAATAACAAACTTATTAGGAGTTTTCTTTTTCCACGTTGATTTTCTTCAGACAGAATAATGAATCAAATTTGCATTTTCTTGGGAGAATTTTATTTTTACAGCCTCGTTAATTTATTTTAACCGTAGGCACTGCTTTCGTGTCTCAATATTCTATATTTAAATGTTGCGAAGCAACCCAATCCTCCTCATTGCTAAATTATACGCAAAAATCTTTTTAATTTGTTTGCGATTAGTGTTTATATCATTTCGGAATTTAAAAAATAGCTTATATTGTAAAACGGGATATGATTAATTAAAATTTTGAGGGGAAATTATTTCTGGTATTTAGCGGAGTAGATATTTACGTTGCGAAAGCCATAAATTCAAGACCCTCTTCATAATAATATTGACATGAAAACATATTTTTTGTTTTCAATATAATCGTCCATCTATCTCTGTCCTGTGTGTATATACATATATACAGTATATACATTTATACAGTCAGCGACAAAATTAAGTGGATACTAAGCAATTAATGAACGAACTCTAAATTTTAATTATATTTATTTAACAAATTACAATACCCAATCTGAGTAAAACGTTGAATCTAAAAATTTCGAAATCACGCTGAAATAAATATTACAGAAAGAAACATTAATTAAAAGGTACAATAAGTTCTAGAGTACATCCAGAAGATGAACAAAAATAAATTTAATCCAATACTCCGCATGACTTGCTTTTGTTGCTCAGGGTCGATAATTTATATTTTGGAATTTTTGGTGTAAAAGTTTTCACAAATTTTTAATTGAACTTAAATCATGCAATTAAAGTGATCATTCCGGTAACTCTATACAATTTTTTGCGAAAAATATATTATTTTCATGGCAGTATGCTTCGGGTCGTTATCCTGTTGGAAAACCAATTAATCTTCTAAACCTATGTTGATTACAAATTTCTCTAAATCTTCATTAATTTCATCATTCTATAAAAGAATTTCCTACGCCATGTCACGAAAAACAACCCATTTTTTTCTGTCAAACCGCCATCGAAATTAATTTTCCAAAATAAGTATATTGTTTTCTAACAAAAAAGTCGAAATTTTCTTTCATTATTCTATACAATTTTTTTTCCAGAACGAAATTGCTTTATTTATAGTTTTTTTGTGCAAAATTTAATGCTTTATTTTTATTAGCGGTGCTAATGTACGGTTTCCGACAAGGTGTAGAGGTTTTAAGATTAGTAGATCTTAATTTACGCGCTATAGTTTTCCCAGAATGTTTAGCTGTTAGGATCCTTTAATTTCTCTACAAGAAACTACAGGATTTTTTTTTTATTTGACGTACATACAGCTAGTAGATCTTCTATCTGAGTAGTTCGACCTCTACCCTTCAAATTGCCTACTGTGCCTATCGTAAAAAACTTCTACCATATTTTTTGAACTGCATTTTTTGAAACTCCGGATTTCACTGCAATTTTACGTACACTCACGTCCTTTTTTCTTTATTAAATAATTAAATTACACAACTGAGTGGATTTTCTTTTCAAATAGGTTTATTTGAAAAGAAAGTCTACTCATTTACTCACTCACGCCCTTTTTTATATATTGAATAATTAAATTACACAACTGAGAAGATTTTCTTTTCAAATAGGTCTATTTGAAAAGAAAATCTACTCAGTTGTGTAATTTAATTATTGAATATAGGAAAAAGGGCGTGAGTGTACGCAAAATTTCAGTAAAATACGGAGTTTCAAAAAATGCAGTTCAAAAAATATGGTAGAAGTTTTTTACAATAGGTACAGTAGGCAATTTGAAGGGTAGAAGTCTACTCAGATAGATCTACTAGTTGTATATACGTCAAATAAAAAAAAATCCTGTAGTTTCTTATAGAGAAATTAAAGAATCATAGCAGTACTTTTTAATTAATGTTTCTTTCTTTAATATTTATTTCAGCGTGTTTTCGAAATTTTTAGATTCAACGTTTTACTGATTGGGTATTGTAATTTGTTAAATAAATATAGAGTTTAGAGTTTATTCATAAATTGCTTAGTATCCACTTAATTTTGTCGGTGACTGTATAAATGTATATACTGTATATATGTATATACACATACACGGAGAGAGATATATGTTTATTCTAATATCGTTACAATAAAACTAAAATCTGTAAATTTGTCTAATACATCAATATGTTATGCAGATTAAAACAATAAATTTTATAACCAGTACAATTGCCTTTAAATTCTATTACCCCGAAGTCTCCATTAAATTTTCGTCCAAGTAAGTAATTGATATATAAGAAATCTTTATTTCATTTACTACTTGTTCATAAATATTATAGCGAATAACAGGTACAATAAACAAATAATACTTATAGGTACATGAAAGAGATATGTATAAGTGTTTTAGAAGAAAATTTTTTATAATTTAATAATTGCTTTTCATTGGATGATTTCCACTTAATTTTGTCGCTGACTGTATATATATTATATATATAATAAAATAAACAAAAGGAACAGTATGTTAGAGTCATCGGTCTGTTGGAAATTAGCAATTCATTTGATCATTACTTAATATTTCGTTATTTTCATTCTAATTTCTGTAGAACTGCTGTAATTAATCATAAAAAAGAAAAGAAAAAACAATTTTTCACTTTACACAAAACATTATAAAATTATCTTTAAAAATCCATCTATGTAATTAACATATATATGTATATATTTTACATATTGTCAAGCCCGTATGATGAATAATTGATCTGCTAGTTCCTTAGGTATGAAAAAACTATTTTATTTTTCTTTTAAAACAACAAAAGGAAAATACCTTGAAATAAAAATTTTTGTAACGGTTGTTAAGGATCAAATGTTTTTACAAAAGACGCAGATTCGAATTTATTTCTCCTTAAATGATTAGGTAGGACTGGTTTATTGTCAAGAAATTCTATCCCTATTCGAAACTTCTTCGTTTCCAGTGGAATAATAATAATTTCGTCTTTTGGTGTAGAAGATTAGTGATCAACGGAGCGAAAGAAGAACGTCGTTACTAATAATACTGAAACAAAATTTTATAATAAAGGCATTTGAAAAATCATCATCATCTGCCGTAAAAGCTGTTGGTGGAAGATAATGTCTATGTCTGAATGCTAATGTCGAAATGAATCGCAGTGAAATACACCAAATTTTTTTTATGGCAAAAGGAAAGCGCGTTCACATAGTGTTAAGCTCGAAAGCGTCATAGGATAAATCTAAATATCAAATAAGTTACTACAAAAGAACGAAAGCGAAATTTGATACTCGTTTAGCTGATGACAAATAATTATTAAGATGTAATGCAAAGAAGAAGTCTGATTATACCAGGTATTCTGTTGATTTACAGTACTTTTAATATTAATTATACTGTATGAGGGGGGTTCAGACCAATGACTTAACACTTTTATAATCTTTGAGTATAATACGATTTGCCCAACTCTCCAAAATAAGCAGTTGTCTCAGTTTTGACCTCATCATTTGAAGAAATTTTTTTAAGTTCAAGAAGAGGTATTAATCGCTTCGAGCCAAATCCGAAGAGTATGGCTCATATGAAAGCGCCGGTCATGCACTTTCGCAGAAATATCTCGAAACCTATGTGTCAGCGCATTATAGTGGTGAAAGAGCGCTTCCTTTTTGGTCAGATGTGAACGCTTAGTTTGATTGCTTACATAGTAATTAAATGCAATGCTTTGGCGATGATTCACCTTGTCCCAGGTGATCAATAACTACAATACCTCAAAAATCTGAGAACCATGGTCATGATTTTATTTATAGTGGAATCGTTTTCGCTTTATTTGAGGCACTTTTATCTACTTCCACCCACTCTTTGGATTCCTGCTTTTTCTATGGTGGGTATTAGTAAATTTATGTGTTATCTACTATTGTAAAACGTCGAAGAAAGTCAGTGGAAGAAAATAAGTCTACATATTCTTGAGAAAGTGTTCATTCGAATATGTTTATTGACGACTATTATATTGGATTGATTCGGACTTAATTTGATGAAAATTCACGAATAAATTAATAAATACACGGAGTGTATGTTAATATACATGACAATTGTTTTACCGGAAAGTGGCTTCTTTAGATGTTTTAAACAAAATTTATACTAAAACTTTACTAAGACTTGTACTAATAAAAGCTCTTCAAATTGACGTGCTCTCTCCTTTTTGTCTTCTAAAAGCCTTTATCTAGCGAAAAGCTGTATTAATATATTCGAAACTAAATTCTATGTAGAAAATTTACGAAAGAAACTTATTAAGATGGCTATTCAAAAATCGTTTATGCAGGATACACTGTTATAAAAAATTAAACCACTTAAATGTATGTTCAGAAGTTAACAAAATATTGTATAAGTGAACTAGTGATTCTTTTCAAAATCAAAAGCGAGAAATTGGCCCCTGCATGTGACAAGATAAAAACATGCCTCTAGAAACTACCTGAAGGAATAAACTGAAATACCTTATATAAACAAAAGCAGAATACTACAATAGCGTTAATAAGCGAAGTACGTGTTAACTAATCTAATAAGATTACAGACTACTCTATAAATAACTTCCAATGATGGGCGTGCACGCACACGAATGAAATTTGATACTAATAAGACAAACTTCGCCATTTAAGAATAATGACAATGTGGTTGGAAAAGAAATATTGTTACGCTTAAGCGCTGCCAAATAACAAAAAAAGGTAAAAATCCGTTAAATCATGAATTCCAGGTCAATAAAAAGAATAATATTATGGTTTTAAAGTATACAAATAAGACAAATATTCATAGATAATAATGATTCTACAAAAGTAATTAGACATAAGAATCAGAGTGGGGAAAAAGAACCTTCTAATATACAGCCATGACAAAATAGGTATCCGACTCTCATTAGAAAATATTAAACTTAAGTTACATGATGCAAATGGCTGGTACATGCAAAGGAGCCAGATGTACCATAATTGATTGGTGAAATACGACTGGAGCAAGTCGATTTAAGATCAAGTAACGAAAGCATAACACAACCACGATTAAGCGAAAAAACCAGAGACTAATACGTATCTGCAAAAATGTATCAGATTAACTGGAAAAAGTTGCATCGTATTATTATTATCTAAATTATTGAACAGGAATGATCCTATTTACTTGAAGTAGTTAGTATTATAGAGTTTGCGCTATATTTAAGATAATTTATATCAGTTTGATTAATAAAAACGTAACGATATGACATGAATTACATTTTAAGGGTTATAAAGAATATTGTAGAAATTCTAGAAACCAAAGCAATAGAACAATATATAATAAATTATATTTAAATACCAATACTACGGTTAAGTACGACTTAGCGTAGCTTTACTACATTTAGATATTTGCCACTTTATTATTTACGAAGGTGGTCCCAGAAGTACCCGACCCAACAAAGAAAATAGTCAAATGCGCCTGTTTTTGCTTGATTTCTTCGCTCAAACGTTGCAATAAGTTTGCATACTGCTCGCCGTTGATAGTTTTTCGTTTTTCAAGATAGTCAATGAAAATTATTCCACGCGCATCCCAAAAAATCGATGCCATGATCTTGCCTGCAGATGAAATGGTATTCGCCTTCTTTGGCGCCGGTTCTCCCTTTTGAGTCCATTATTTTGATTGTTCTTTTGTCTCGGGTGTGACGCGACGGACCCATCTTTCATCCATGGTTATGAAACGGCGCCAAAATTCTGCTTTGCTGCTGTGAAACTTCGCTAAACACTCAATTGAAACATCTTCACGACATCGTTTTTGCTCGAGTGCGAGCAAACGTTGCACCCATCTTGCACACAGCTTTCTCATGTCCAAATTTTCAGATAAACATAAACATAAAGAACAATTTAGATTTTAGATTTTAAATTGTTTAATTTTTTGACTAGATATCTTTTATTTTCAATGTTATTACCCAAGCTTTTTAATTTATCTATTTCTTTCTTTTACCAAACTTATTTTCAACTTTAACGTTAGTTTCCTCTGCTCTCGGAAACTAATGACTGAGCATTTCTACACACAAAAAGCAGGCTATTCAATTCTTTTTCTTTGTCAAATATGAATGAATTCACCTCTTTACCATTTTAAATCGATTTGTACACACTCGTCGTATATTATGCTCAATTTAACACATCACCGATGGTTCAAATGAGGTGTGTCGCTTATCCATTTTTCACAAAATGTCAAAATCTATTTAGTTTACTCGGTCACCACAAACAAGCAACGAAATGCTAACGCCTGTAACTTTGTAACACACCACCTAAATATTATACTTGACAAATATCCTAGTCGCTCGGTCATAGTTACATTTCTTTGCCTGCCCGAAAATGTTTCCGACCCCCCTAGTACTATATAATACTAGAATAGTAGCACACATCTTTTGATCACTTTTAGATTTTTTGTTATTATTATATACTCGCAAATGTGTAGTCACAAATAATATAAAAGCTAAAAGCCGTCAGAATGATTGACGGGAAGTTTGTAGTGTTAGCGCTATTGCTTTGAAAATCTAAAATTATGTTTCCCTATTTGTTTATCTAAAATTTCGTTTTCTTTCAAAAATAGATACATACATATATACATATATTTATATTGAGAAGCGCGGTGTTTTGTTTTTGTTGATATAGTTTATCTTTTTAAGATTAGATAACCGAATAGACGTAGAATATAATGCAGATTTACTTGTATGTACTACTGATAATAATTAAAAGCGAATAAGATCCATTAATATAGGTTATTTTCACGTACTTTTTGCATCTAAATTTTTAAGTTTATAATATTAATATATTAAATCTTTATTCTTATGTACATTACAATTTTGGTCGCAAGTAATAGATTTATTTTGGTTTAAATTTGTTTTAAGTAGTAGGTGCGTAATTTTTCCGAGAGAAACCGTTGTTTGCTCATACGTCCACATAAGATATTTTTTACTAGAGCTAATGTATCAAATTTTCTATTTCCAGGATATTCAAATTACACGTAGTGGTGTTATCGCTACAATATTTATTTTGTGTTGGTTTATATCCGACAAAAATATATTAAAATTATATATTCCCGGACCATTGCAGAAAATGTGGATGTACTATATACATACATATATTTGGTGGAAGTAATTAATTTAATTAATTTAATTTAATATACTACCCGTCTTAAGCATTTTATAATCAATACTGAATTTCAGTATGGATTATAAAATGCTTTAGGCGGGTAGCATATTAAATCGTCCTGTCCGACGCATGTATAAATTTTTTTTGTTAAATAAACTTGACTCTTTTGATCTAATTCTAATACCTTCATTAATGTAATTTGCCATGTAAACTTCCGTGGTAATTTTACATGTTTACTTCATCTTGACTTTTGGATAGTGCTGCAGACGTTTCGCCTTCATTTACATGGAACGTCTTCAGAACTTAACTGTCGCTGCTACTGTCGTTGTCGCTGAAACCGTTGTAGGTTTGTAGCGGGTGGGTTTATATAGAGCTGTTGTTCGTCACGGGTCAATGGAGCCCTGAAGTTACGGTGGGGTTTCTTAGAGATAAAGGATTGCCAGTAATTGCTACTAAACAACAGAGATATAACAATAAGTAGTTTCTGTTTCATAAAAACACAATCAAATTTAATTTAGTAATTATTTTTTCTGAAGTTAGTACTGTTCCTTTCCTTATATATATATATATATATATATATATATATATATATATATATATATACAGCTTTTATCGGGCGCCTTAAATAATAATAATAAAAATACAAATAGCTAGGGGTGATGTAACAATTTATTATAATATATTTTAACACAATGCACCGGCTAGCAAACTGGATTAAACGTATGACCTTAAAATTGCATAAAGCTGTTACTTCCTGTATAAGTATCAATTCTGAGAGCGATTCAGATTACGAAGGGGATGCATGCATATAAATATCCCTTTTATTTAAACAGCGGAAAGATAAAATATTTATGAGAATATACAACGAGAAAAAGAATTGCCTTAGGAGAGCTTTCTTATAAATAATAAGAATAAAAACGGAACAAAATTAACATTATACATATAATTTTTACCTTATATATACATATGTCTCTTTATAAGTATCAGGTTGTTACAAATGTAATGTCCGTTTTTTCCTTCAGTCTCCTTTTTTTGTCTCCTTATTTTCCTTATTTTCAGTTTCAACATCGTTTCTAAATTTGATTTAAATTACATTCAGTGTTTTACCGCAACAGTAAAATTAAATATTACTAGATATAAATCAATATAATACATTATAGATACAGTACTTGACTAAAATGTTGGGGCCACTTTAGAGATTGTATCAGGTTGTTACAAATGTAATATCTGTTTTTTCCTTCAGTCTGAACTGAATCGCACCTGTGTGAAGACGTGTATGTTTTTGGTGAAAATTATTATTGTATTTGTAGAAAAGGGTATTTATTTTGAAGTGTGTACCTGTTCCATTTCTTGGAAAGATTAATACACCTGTCCTTGACTCGCCTATGGAAATGCTGTCGGCAAGAGATATTCGGGCAATTTACCTCTTTCAATTTAAAAAGGGATTAAATGCAGCTGCAGCAACACGAGAAATTAATCAGACGTTCGGTGAAACCACATGTAATGAACGCATATTACGGCGATGGTTTAAAAAATTCAGCGAGGGAAATTTTGATTTGGAAAATGAGCCTCGCGGATATGCGCGTAGCTTCGTTAACGACGACGAGCTGCGTGTAGAAGTTGAAAGTAATCCATCGACAACAGTGCGTAGCCTTGCAGAAACATTTCAAGTGTCCATTACCACCATTAGTCGTCACCTTTCTTCGATTGGCAAAGTGAAGAAATTCGATCGATGGGTGCCGCACCAATTAACGGCAGCTAATAAGCTCCGTCGATTAGAGGTGGCTACCTCTTTGGCTAATCAACAGAAAGTTGAACCGTTTCTTCATCGAGTGGTAACGTGTGACGAAAAGTGGATACTTTATGATAATCGGAGACGGTCAGGACAATGGTTAGATCGAGGTGAAGCACCAAGACAGCATGCACGAGCATCACTTCACCCGCGAAAGATTATGGTGACTGTATGGTGGACCAGTAAGGGTATTATTCACTATTCATTTTTGCAACCTGGTGAAACCATCACGGCAGCGTCCTATTGTGTCGAACTAGAAACTATGCATGGAAAATTGAGCCGCTTGCAGCCCTCACTAGTCAATAGACATGGACCCATATTTCTTCATGATAATGCAAGACCTCATGTTGCACGACAGACAATCCAAAAACTTTCGGAATTTGGTTACGAAATTCTCCCTCACCCACCTTATTCACCTGACCTTTCGCCAACTGATTTTCATTTTTTCCGAAGTTTAGACAATCCCTAACCGGGAGTCTGTAATAGCAGTGTTTGAGCAATATGTGAGCCGTCAAAACCTCGATTTATTTTCAAAGGGGATTTTTCAGCTTCCAGGCCGTTGGCAACAAACTATTGATAAACCTGATATATGCATTTATCTTGTTCAACTTCAGGTGATCTCCGCTTCGGACGCTCTTTTCTCCAAAGCGTTAATTCGCACTCCTAATTATCTGCTCTTGAATAGTTTTTAACGATACTAATCGATTTCTACTTGTAGAGACCGATGCACACACACACATACACACACACACACAAACATATATATATATATATATATACATATATATATACTACTGTGGGCAAAAAATAATAAGACTTTAATTTAAATTTCGCGCGAAAACCCATTCGTCGAAATATATTTTTTCCAGGTTGGTATGACTGTCAGTGCCATCTGTGTCAAATGTCACATCAAAATAATCATTAGTGTTTAGCATACGCTTGTCTTTCTGAAGTACAAATAGTACATTCAGCGATTTTTACAATGAGTGAAATTATTCAACAAAGAAGTTCCATTAAATTTTGTGTACGGAATCAAATTTCTGGTGCCGAAACGTTTCGAATGTTGCAAAAGGCCTTCGGTGATAATTGTTTGTCGCGAGCAAGTGTTTTTGATTGGTACAAAATATTCAAAGAGGGTCGAGAACGCGTTGATGACGAACCACGTTCAGGACGGCCATCAACATTAACTGATAATCAACACGTCAATAGAATCAAGGAATTGGTGCTTGATAATCGACGATTAACAGTCACAGACCTTACTGGCATCGTTGGAATATCGGAAGGATCAGTGAAAACCATTTTGAAAGATCATTTGGGCCTAACAAAAGTGAAAGCACGATTTGTTCCAAAATCACTCAATTTTTTCGAAAAACAGCGTCGCGTTGACGTCTGTGAAACAATGCTTTCCGACTATCAACACAAAATGAAAGGCATGACTGGAGATGAGACTTGGATCTACGCTTATGACCCGGAAACAGACGATCAATTGGCCGAATATCGTATCAAGGGTGAGCTGAAGCCCAAAAAACCACGTCAAAGCAAGTCAAAAATCAAGGTTATGTTGACAGTTTTCTTCGATTATCGTGGTGTGGTGCACTCCGAGAATATTATTTGAGTGTTATGCGTCGCTTGCGCAATGCTATTCGTAAAAAGAGGCAAGAATTATACTCTTGGTTTTTGCACCACGATAATGCACCGTCGCATACTGCATTAATTCTTCGTGAGTTTTTCGCCAAATTTTCAACCAATATCGTGCCGCAACCACCGTATTCGTCCGATTTAGCTCCGTGTGACTTCTGGCTATTCAGCAAACTCAAACTACCGCTCCGGGGAAACCGTTTTGAGTCAATTGAAGACATTAAACGTGAATCGCTACGCGCATTGAAGGCTATTCCTGAAATTGACTTTAACAACTGTTTCGAGAATTGGATGAAACGTTGGCACAAGTGTATTGGGGCCAGGTGGGATTACTTTGAGGGGGACGAAATAGATTTGGAAGAATAAATTAAGAATTTAAAAATTATGAACAAAGTCTTACTATTTTTTGCCCACAGTAGTATATATATATATATATATATATATAATTACAATACTTGCACTATTGCTTTTTGGCAACAATTGACTGATACGCTTAATATCGGACAATTCACATAGCCTCTGAGTAGAATGGCCTGCTATACAAGTCTAACACTATCTCTTGAATGTCTCTTTTCTATTTACTCTGAAGCTCAACTACCTTCTTGAATTGTTAGGCCCAACACTTTCTTGTGAGCTGTTAAGTTTCAAATGGAACATTCAATATACAAAATAAGAAAACATATGATACAACGAACATAAATTTATCAATAGTGTTTACGGGATTATATTAAGGAAAGTGCAAATACAATATATATACTTAATACTTAATAGGCACAATGAGTGTACCTAAAAGAGATATGAGATAAGAAAAGACACGTTAAAGATTTTCAAACCCAGTTGATGTTCCATAAGAAAACTGAATTTAGGGTTTGAAACTAAGAAACGTAAAGTACAAAAAGAATCTAAGTCGATATTTAAATTATTTATAAAAAGAGTACCTTAAGAAAGTGCAAATAAAAATTGTGTCTGTTACGAAAAAGTTACTATAAAAAGAAGTTTGTTGTCACTGAAATTGAAAAATATCTTATAATTGAATTATTTCTTACGAATAATGCGTCGAATTTAAACAGAATTATATTTTTATAATAAGTAAATTCCTCATGCTGGAAATGTTGTCTGAGATACGTTGTATGAAATGCTTTTTGGATATACATATGTACAAGCTAAATTTAAATAGTAAATATTATGAAGTATAATAAACAAATTATACTTTTCTGTTTCGAATAGAAATAAAAGTATCAGTACGAACGAAGATATAGTGAGTGATCTATTTTACGGTGATGAAAATGAAATATAATGTTAAAATAAATTTCTTAATAAACAAAATTTTCTTGTGGTAATAACCACCAGTACGATTTTTATTTTACAGATAAAATACCAGTGTTCAATATGTGTATTTTCATCAAAATGGGATATGCATATGTACATATATGTACATATGTATGTCTTAAATGTCTTAAATATTCTTCAAACACCAAAATAATAGTAACACAAATGAAAATCTAATTGTAAAATTAAAATTTTATTTTATGGTCATACAAAGTATTCTATAATTTTGAAGAAATAACCTTTGCCTTTAGCTTTTATTACAGTCTCACATAGTAGCTATATCTTTTCTAATAGCAGCGTCAGAAATAGTGGATTTATTTTAGATCAAGTATTCTGTCATTATTTGTGAAATGCTCCTATAAATTCTAGAATATACATTGATTTAGCTTCTTGTATACAAATTCTTTTAAATTCAAGTTGAGGATTTAATTTTTCACTTTTTATTATATTTGTCCTAAATATTCACGGTATAACTTGAAATAATATTTAAGGTCATCGTCTTACTAGGATGCGAATTTTTCTTCGATTATTCGTAGTGCGCAGAAGAGGTGAACACCGTTTTCACCTTTAAAGTTTCTCTGTGGTGCTCTTTTTTTGGAATGCCGATCATTTTAACGGAAGCGCGTACAGACGTGCCGGTAAAATAACGTCAAACTATTTTTAATTCTCCTTTGTGTTTTACAGTGGATGCAATACATGATTCAACTACGTGTGTTCCCTTACCAGTTTTTGTATAAACATTCTTCTTTCCGAAACGAATATTTCGCATTTAGATTCGTCGGTCCGGAACAGTTTTCCTTTTCATTCCATCAATCAAGAGTACTTGTGTTGTCTCGTCCAAGTTAACAGTTTAACTTTGTTTTACTTGCTTAATAACAGTTTCCGCACAAATAAATGTGCGAACGAACTTTGTACAAGCAAATTTTTACAGTTGTGGATGCTATGTCGTTTACGGCGTTGTTTATTTCAGTCGCAATTTTAGATTCTGTTTATTTGTTTTACTTTGAACACAATTCTCTCTTGGTTACGTTATTTTTATCCGTCCTGCTTGATTTTTATTTGATACATCAGTATTAATTTCGTACTTTTTATTTTGTAATACGTAGTTTTGCAACTCAATTTTAATAACTGGTATTTCCCTGTTATTTTTACTGATAGTGAAGCACAAGTTTAGGTAATATTCAAAATTGTCGCTTATTCAAATATTTCAACGTCACTTGAAATGCAAGGTTATGAAAATAATCATTACTTTAATAGTAAAATATCTTCATTGCTTGTATTTAGTTCTTCGTGAATGTCAGAAGAATAATTACGATAACAATGTTTCCATTTAATATAAATACAAAAAAATGTATATACTGCTACGACACTATTCACTATATTCAACAAATTTTAAAAAGATACTGAGCACTTAATGCACACATCCACATTACTTTGCATTTACACTATATTAGATTATGGGCTTAGTTTTATTCAATCTTTGAACCAAGTTCTGATTTCAAAGCATCCGAAGAGCTTCTACATTGATATGCTGATGGGGTCTGGCTTTGTGTTTATCAGTAAATATATTTATTTCTTCAACTTTCATTGGAATGTCGAGAATCTTATGAATGTGTTGGTTACATACATAATACAGAGCATTCACCATATTTTGTTGCCCTTTATTCTGAAACGTTTGTATGATTCTAAAGTTGATCTGCTGAGTACACTTCCATGATTGTATGCCATATAGCCTGGTTATATATTAAAATTTTATTATGTGTAGCCGACTGAAAATTTTTTCCAAAAATCAGTAATGTTGTTTGTACTTGAGATCAAGTTCTGATCTTTTCTTTAAATACACCTTCTAACACAATTTTGTAATCAAAGTCATTCCCAAATGCTTGGCATTTTCGAAGGATACTACGATGTCACTGATATTAAGTGCGAACGAATTAATCGTTAATGTATGATCGTGAATAAATCGAATGAAAGGCTGTTACAATATTCCTTATAAAGCTAGGGAAACTCAAAAAATGTCCATGCATGAAAATCTTTGCTATACGATCTGCGTCCAGGTAGAGTTGTTGACTTTATCACTTCAGTTATTATTAACAGAAACAAGTGTTCGGTCATGATTGAAGATATAGAGTGATAATTAGCAACTTTAATAAAAGCTTTTGCTTTTACCATTTCAAATGCGCCTTCGACTAGAGTCGTACAAACAATTTTTTGTACATCATGGAGATGAATGACATTTAATTTCTAACCGCTTTGACACTGGAGATGAAACCTGTGTATATTAATATGAGGGTAGCCGTTTATATTTCGGGAACTGGCAACGCTGTTAGTGTTGCCTCCGATTTGATGATTGCATCGTGAATTTTGTCATCTTTGACAATATATTTACCTTGACAGTTTTATTATCCGGTCGCTATTCTATTGTTGACAGTAACTTGAAAATTTTATGTCAGCAAAAATTGGAATTAATTCGCGAACATTTTCGCGCAATTATTTTTCATAACTTTCGGCATGGATTATCTCAACAAGAATACATCGACGAGCCGAATTCTTTATATGGTGATGAAGCACCATCGAAAACTACAGTATATCGTTGGTATAGTGAATTTAAACTTAGGCGGCGTTCTATGGACGATGAATTCCGTGAAGGTCGTCCCACAAATGTTGTGTCGGAAAACATTAATGCAGTGCCTGAATTGGTAATACAACAGTGTCATGTGTCATGCTATGAGATCGAGACATCTCTCGGTATTAGTAGCACCAGCCGTTCAGAAGCTATGTTCACGTTGGGTACCACATAATTTGACAACCGCTCAAAAAAGGACTTGCGTCAATTGGTGCTAAGAAATGCACAAAAAATATAATGGCTGTGCTTCAAAGAACATTTACAAGGTCGTCACAGGTGATGAATCTTGGATCTATACGTATGAGCCCGATAGTAAGCAGCAGTCGATTGTGTGGGTATTCCAAGAAGAGCTAAAACCAACAAAGTTATTCGCGCTCGGAGCACATTAAAACAAATGTTCGCCTGTTTTTTCGGAAAAACCGGTCACGTTACAACCGTGCCTTTAGAGAGTTGTAGAACGGTCAATTCCGAATAGTACACAACTATTTGTTTGCCAAAAGTTTTTGAAGAAATAAGGAAAACAAATCGAAAACGACAGATCATTCTCCATCATGACAATGCGAGCTCTCACAGGTCGGTTTAAACAATTGAATATTTGACAGGGCGAAACATTGAATTGATGAGCCAATGAAGAGGCAGTTGAGGCATTCAAAACTCATATTATATATATTCTAAGTAAGATTGACGCAACGTTATATCCAAGGATTACGAAGTTTAGACATAAGTTTTCTGTAATCTTGCTAATTATTTATATGAATAAGGTTAGTATAGAAAGTGTTATACAAGTCTAACGTATCATCTCATTACAGTTTTCATAGTGTCATTAGAAGTTTTTTAATGTTGCTAAATGGATAACATTTGATATTCACGAAGTGTTAAATGTAATGACCCGGAAAACTGATACAAAGTATTTTGTTGCTTCATGCTAATACGTGCAAAAATTGCTGTTGCTGATTGTGCCTTAAAAGCATTGAACGTCTGCCCTACAGTTTAAATTTGTCATTCGATGATTGTTTATGCTTCTGAATCTATAAAAAGCGAGATTAAAGACAAGCAATTAATTATCGGCGCTGCAACTATAGGTTGTGTATGTATTTATGAGTAGAATAGTATACTTATTCTGTCTACCTGAACGAAGTTATATCGTCATTCTAAATTTTTACCAGAAGTTATAATAACAATAAACTAAATAATCTTTCAGAACTTTTCCAGACTTTTGACTGACAATGGATCGTTCGTAGAACAATTTCATCGGTGCGTAAGTATTTGAAAGAATTTTCTGTTTTAATTAAGTCCTATAAGCCAATATTTTGTTACACATGTGGCAAAAGTAGTTACTTCTATCACTGCTCGGCAACAAAGAAATTCTTAAATTTTCTAGTTTTCTCGACATATAAAATAAGGCTTATGCTCTTAAATAGATACTTAGCCTTATGGTAGGGTACCGATAGAGAGAAAGTATAAGACAATATATGTGAATCTGTGCAGTCCTAACCTAGCCATCCTTCCATTTTGCATGTAGATACATGGCAAATGGGGGGATTTAACATGGGCCTCATAAAGTATGATTTTCCATTGTTAAAGTTCTTTTGAAGGTTAAATAAATTCGTCGTTTTTGAAATAAATATATTTTTAGTTTTACGCTGTCTGTAAATTACTCTCACTCGATTTTTACCAGAAAAATAAATAGCCCATATTACGATTTGTCCATTTGTCAAACTTAATCGTTAGAGACGTTTTTGAGAAAATCGTATTTTATAGTCTTACCTTATAAGTAAACACTCCTTCTTCAATTCTCTCTATTACTTTCAAAATTTAACAAACGCTACTGTCGTTTTTGAGAAAATCGTACTGATTTTTCAATTTTACCCTACTAATAAACTCCTTTTCTATTTTTTTTCCACAAAAACGAATAACGGTATTTCATAACCTTGCCTCTGATCTATTAATTTATAAAATTTGAAGCTGTTTTTGAAAAAAATTGTATATTTCAGTTTTACCACACAAGAAAACTACCCTTTTTCAATGTTTCAATGTTATTTATTTGTAATAATTTTGAGAAAATCGCAAATTTTGAGTTTTGATCATAAATAATCTACCCTTATTTTTGACGGAGAAAAGAACAAGTAGGTACCTTCTTATAACTTTTGGATGGACGGATGAACAAACGGATGAATAGAAAATCAAAATTATGATTTTCGTAATGTAGACCCCCTAAAAACATCTACGCACATACAAATCTCGATTTCCATTTTCTCTCAAACGCAATATTTTCTTCATTCCTACTGTCGTTAGAAAGGAAAAATAATAAATAATAACAGTTTTCGTATTGTTATTAGAAGTTTTTGACGTTATTAAATGGATAGTATTCGATATTCACGGAGTGTTCGAACATTTTTGTGACTGATAATATATCTTCGACATTCTCAATTGTATTTTTGCAAATTGAATAATATAAAATTCTAAACACAATGGAGTGCCTGCTTTACGTCGCAGAAGGGGATAATTTAAGCTTTGTCAATGTAATATACAATATGTATTAGTATATAATTTTCTCAGTGTAGAATTTAATAAATGAATTATTATTTTCATTGTGTAGAACAATTGTAGTTTAAATCTTATCTTAACTCGACATATGATTAATAGTAGTATTCAATTTTTAGAACATTTTCATCTATGATTGTTGAATAAATACATATACATATAACTATTCTATGTAATTACAATACATATTAAGTAACGTTTCGTCGAATTTGTGCGTATATACGTTGATACCTACAGTTCAGGCGTCATGTTCTTTTTTCTGTCGTCTGCTACTCCGGCCGTTATTGATTAAATGTAAGAAGTGTAGGTTGTGTCTAAGGTTACGGTGGTAAGACATTAAACTCCTTAAATTGGTATGTGCTACAGCCATGCTGAGCTTGAATCATTAACTAAGCGCTGCCTGGGGATTCTATTTCAGACGTGTTAATTAAGTTGAAGTTATATATCTATTTATAGCTATAAAGTGTCTTTGACAATTTGCTCGTACAATAATCTCGTCGTTTATGTTGAAAAACATTGAAATTAGAAATTAGAAATAAATGTATGTTTGTACAGAAATTCTCAGCTTTAAAAAATCTATATTTTATCAATTATTATTGACTAGAAATTTCAAAATAAAAGTATTGACATTTTTCTGTTTTTATGTGTTATATAAACATACTGGGTAGCAAAAAATTTGGTCCACTTAACACTATTATAAAATTAGTTCTATAGATCGGAAGCATGGACATTCATATTTTTATTCAACATATATTGCAAGTCTTTGCGAACCATTATTTAAGACATATTATGATGTTAGATGGCCAGAAGTAATATAAAATGTAAAATTATGAAAAACAACAAAGGGGGAGTGTCTACTTAATGACGTAGAAAGAGGAGGACGAGGTATAGACCTACTAGACACAAACTTAACAAAAACGGGAATGAAATTAGAAGAAGAGCGTCAGAGCGGAATCCACAAGGAAGAAGAAAAGTAGGGCAATCAAGAACTTTGAGATGAACTATAGAGGTGAAAACTTGATATTCATGGGCTCAATTAACGCATCTAGCTAGGAATCGACGAGAATAGCCAAAATAACATAGGGTGTTTCTGCCTCGTAATGTGATTACACGGTGTATTTCTTTCCTATTTTAGTTTCCAATCTTTTCAGAAATTTGCTACTCAGATATGTAAACTGTTCTATTGTTCTAAATATATATACTTTTCCTCTGCCTGTTATTATTGTTAATACGTTTCTAGAGATACGTTCTTCGACAGTATTTTCTTGTATTTCCTTCTAGTCTCTTGAAACGATTTCCAGGTTAATTGTAAAAGTTAAGCATTGTTGTTGTTTGTGATGCAGTACTTGGTTCTATTTGGATTATCGTGAACCCCAGCACCTTCCTTTACTGAACTTATAGGCTCATTTCTTGTTCTTGCCCTATCAATCTGTTTTAAAGTGGATTTTATTACACATAGAAATCTTCTGTATACATATTTCCAGTTATAATTTTTGTGTATTATCGTATGTTTGTTCTAAGTATACGAAAGTTATGAAGGCTCTTTGCCGTGTTTATGATTTTTATTTTCAGCTTTTGGTCTTTCACCTGATTGACCATACTTGAATCTATATTGACATTTATCAATTTTCTTTTCAGATTGTAGTCAAAATCTTATAAGCTACATTTAGAAGTGCAATTGCAGTTCGCGCAATGCATTTTCCTTCAGTATATGTGAATGGAGATTAGTACAGATTCTGTCTAGCATTGTGACATTTTTTCGTGTATCTATTTCTTTAGTAATTCTTGTATTCACTTAACTCATTGCAGTATTTATAAGTGAGATTTAGATATAGGAATTAGTGAAGCAATAAAGTCAAAAGTGAGAAAGAGACATGTGATAAAAAAACTGGATTGATAGAAAAGAAAAACAATGAAATCACGAAGTAAATATAATCGTTGTAGTGAAGAAATATCTTGAGATTGGTGGAGTAAATGTAAATGTAAATGTAAATGCCCAATGATAGGATACCAAAGAAAATATTAGAAAATTGCATGGGAAGGAACACGAAACAATACACACCTACAGCAAGATGAAAAGACGAAGCAGCAAGAGAAATTCTTCATTATTTCGTTTTTGTTTAGTTTACAAATATTAAATTAATACATTGTTTTGAATAAATGTTTGTGGGACTGGTAGTTTAATTTATATTTCTTTTCAAAGCGATGTACATTTAATAATCGCCCTAATAATAAAATTGAATTGGTAAGTTACTAGACGACTGAAATTGTTAAAATGTAAAGGGATCGTCATGTAGGAGTGTTGAAGAATAATAGATAATGTGAAATGGAGATCTTTTATAAAACTTTAACTGATTTTCTCGTCTCATCAGCCCACAAAATGGATCTGTAGCATTTGATATTTATATACTGGCTCGTACAAATCATATGAATTTGGAATTTTTAAAAGTGCGAACTCGTGTTAAAATTGGAAGTTGCGAAATTATGAAATGAATGTTTAATTTAAACGTGATCAATTTTATGGGAAAAATACAAATTCAGAGGAGAATAATTTAGAGTAAGAATATTAGAAAGTAATTAAGAATACTTTGAAGTAATACATTTAGTTTTATAATCCCCTCTTTTAGTTTATTATTAATAGAATTACATTTCTCCACACAGTTGATATTCCTAGATATTTAGTACACCTCTCATATCGCACTACTATTGTTCTCTTTTATATTATTTTTCTAAAGAGATAAACTTTAACATACGATTTTACTTCAACCATTTATGGCATTCAAAATTTATATAAACTCGTAAATAAGAAGTCTGGACTAATTACTACTGACGACGTGTGTAGTGCACATGAAATATTAGTTTTTAGATATACCTATATATTTAGTTTGGGAAAAAGTAAGGTATTTTATTTCAATAAATAGATACTTCTTTGGCCATGTTGGATGTATCGTAATAGATCCCTTATTAACTTACTTTCTTCTATTGTTATTAGATTCTTACTTTATGGCCTGGTAATATGTAACTAAGAAGTACATTATCGCTCTCGAACTGCTCCAAAACAAATGTTTTAAATTAATAACTAAAGCTTGTTAATCCAGCCGTAACGCGATTACGAATAATTATGTACGAGGGCTGATCTCTTTGGTCCGCCCTTGATCCATTTATAAACCAAAATAATTATTCATCTTCGCGTCGTATTGTAACCCGCTATGTATAGACTAATGCTATAAGTCTCAACCTGTTAAAGCGGGCCTACAGAAGGCGCCCGAGATCAAGGAAGTCGCATGTCAGTATCGAAATGAATCGTGTCGAGCAACGAGCGCTGAGTAATACTTTCGTTTAAAAAAAGATGACTCCAACCCAAAGTCATCAAGATTTGGTGTATGCATTAGGGGAATCGGCAATATCATATGACATATGTAATTAAAAGGTGTCGTGAGTTTAAATATGGTAAACAGTCGCGTACAGACGAACATGCAGGTGGAGCGTTCATAACCTCCACTACCCAAGAAAATGTTAAAAAGGTCAACGATTTCGCGCTGCAGGATCGACGTGTGACTATTAGACCAGTAGATGATACTGGTTGGTCTCGCATACCTTGTGATTTATAATGTAATTATTGTCGAATTAAACTTGAAGAAATTGTTTTCAAGATGGATACCACGAATGTTAGAATAGAATGCGCGCCATATTCTCCACATTTGGCCAACAGCGATTACCAACTGTTTCTGAAACTTAAAGAACATCAAATAATTATGCAATATGTGCGGTAAATCAGTTAGAAATGCTAGAATATAGAAGTGAAAAACGTGTTAACCTTAATGGAGATATATAGAAAAATAAAAGTAAAATATTTGCAGTTTTTTTATTGTGAGTGGGTTAGGGGTGGAGCAAACGGATCCACCCTCGTAGTTCTGATTTTTGAGGACTCTGATTTAAGTGGAGACCGCCTAAATCGTCATGAGTTATAAAAGGAAACTAAAGAATTTTACAATGAGCCCTTGTACACCTATTACAAATACTTGTTTATAAAATATTTAGGACTAATGGTGATGCAGTCTCAGGCAAGTAGGGCTATAATAACTTGAGGGTTATTCAACGTTGTTGTAATAAGGCTAATTTGATCATTAAGTAAGGCTTGACTATTCTTTGCAGTTTTATTATTTATATAATATGATTCTAGGGTATTGAGTTCGTAGCCTTCATTTTCTACATGTTAAATTTCTAAACTTCTTGTATGTATGTACTTCAAGTGATTTGTTAAATTGGAATTTTCTTTAATTTCATATGTTCTTTGAATCTGACTTCGAAATTAATCGATAATTAAAAATAACTTTTCTGTACAAGTTTTTCTTTTGCTTCTCTTCTGTTTGCATGTTGGGAACCTGTTTCATTTCCTTAAAAAATGATGTTACTCTTAAGAAATGATTAATTACCCTTATATTTCATTTACTCCATCTATTACTACTTGAAGGTAATTTTCATGGAGCTTGTGGTTGATTAACTTAATCACTGAAGGTTGATAAGTAACCCCTTTCCACATTAATTTTCGTATTCTGACTCACGTTTTAACGGTACAGATCGTGTGCGGAATTTGTTTTGTACGGGTATTTTGCCATAATTTTCCAGGTGCAACACTGTTTAATTATCTGCTGATGATAACAACTTAGTTATCGAAATACGCATACAGAATACGAAAATTAATGTGGAAAGAGGTTATTTGTCACCCTTCAGTGATTAAAAAAATACTACTATTTGTTTGAAAAGTAGACAAAAAAATGTTTTTAGAACCGCTTATTATGTAATGATAATATAAAAGATAAGATTGAATTTGTCTCAAATGATCTACATGCAAATTTTATGATGTATAACTCACAAATGTTTCACACAGTAGACATACATGTATAGCAGTATATTTTATTTAGGTTTATAGATTTAAGAAGTAAGGCACATCTTTGATGATGTATTGGGTGGGCAACTAAGTACTTTCGGTTTTGTAGTATAAAATAAAACACTTTTTTTTAAACAAAGAATAGTTTTTAATCAATTATATATTTTCCATTTTGCTCAATGACCTTTTGCCGTCTTTCTTTCAGCTGCATGATTCCGCGCTCATAAAATTTCTGGTCCTTATCAGCAAAAAACTGAACCAGGTGCGAGTGAAGGTCATCGTCATTTGTGAAAGTTTTACCATTCAAAGAATTCTGCAAACTTCGAAACAAATGTTAATCAGATGGTGCTAGATCAGGGCTGTATGGGGGATGTGGCATCACTTCCCAGCCAAGCTCCAATAGTTTCCCACGAGTTGCCAAAGATGTGTGAGGCCTTGCATTATCTTGGTGGAAAACTACACCTTTCCGATTTGACAATTCTGGCCGTTTTTCTTTGATTGCTTCATCCAGTTTTATTAATTGTTGACAGTAAACATCAGAATTGATCGTTTGGTTCCTTGGGAGCAGCTCAAAAAACACAACACCTTTGTAATCCCACCAAACTGACAGCATGATCTTTTTTGGATGCAATTCAGCTTTCGATGTGGCTTGAGCTGGTTTATCGTGTTTGTTCCATGATCGTTTTCGAACTATGTTACTGTACAGGACCCATTTTTCATCACCAGTGATGATTTTTTTAAGAAAGGGTCGGTTTCATTTCGTCTATGGTGCATATCGCAAAAGTTGATTCTTTGTGTGTTAAATGAATTTCTTTCAATTCGTGAGGTATCCAAATATCAAGTTTCTTAACTAGCCCAAGACATTTCAAATGTTTTTCAATTGTTGTGTGCGATACATGTAGCCTCTCCGCAACCTCTCGAACAGTTATATGACGATCCTCTTCAATTATGACTTTGATTTGGTCATCATCAACTCCAGTAGGCCGACCAGAACGTTGCTCATCTTTGAAGGAAAAATCTCCAGAACGGAATTTTTTATACCAATTCTGACACGTGCGCTCTGTTAAGCAATTAGCACCATAAACTTCACATATCTTTTTGTGAGCCGCAGTAGCTTTCTTTACTTTACGGAAATACAATAGTAAAATATGTCGAAAATGTTCGTTTCTGCACTCCATTTAAAATTAACCCAGAACTAATAGCTTTAATAAAAATCACGCACTACTTGCTTCTGAAGTTACGTCAATGTGACTAGTATCACGCGACAAACGGTAAAGTACAGCACTAACATATGTTATACAAAAAATAAAGCAACGCTCCCTATCAGTAAAAACCGAAAGTACTTAGTTGCCAACCCAGTATTTGCTTTGTGCGTGTTTATTCCTCAACGGCAAAAGTGTTGGTCGATTAGTTATATTTTAATTCCGTGTTCCTACGTAAATAGTAATTAAAGTATCAATAAAAATATTTAGTACAAATTTCATTTAGTTGTGCTTTCTATGTAGTGCTACTACTTAAAATAAGAATGAACTTGCATATGGATTGGGTATAAATTGTTCGATGCTGTATGAAATTGTTGTAAATCAAACTGTATGATGTATCTACGTCTGTAATACAAATACAGAGATATTACGACATATTTTATTTATGTTTGTAGATATAAGAAGTCATACATTTGGAAAAAAACAGCGACTTTTGTATAAGTCAATATTTAATATTGTTTAACGTGTTTTGAGAATTCTTAAAAAGTGCAATATCTTTATTATGGTACATCTTTCAATTTATCAAATTTTATTAAAAATCGTATTTTAAATTTATTTAAGCTGCAATGGCATTATGAGGATGTAGGATGTATAACCCATTTTTAATAATTATTCAGCCGATTTGGTAAACATGTGTATAAACTTAATTCAGTGGAAAAACATGACAAGACAAATTTTCTCGTTTGCCTTTTCCTCGAAGCTCAATCGTTTTACGACCCTTGAGATTTGGATGATTGCCAAATGCATAACCTTGGAGTTTCAAGTAATTTATTACAAGTTATTGTTAAGAATACATTATTCGGTTTTATGTACGTCTGTGCACGTAGACATTAATTTATAAGTTTAAATTGTTTTTGTTGCAAAGATAAATGTTAGTATAACTAATGTTGTACCACTGTAGTGTTTTATGTCGGCAAAGAACGTTTCGCGAGTTTGGTTATAAATATGTATGTATGTATAAGTTTTGCTAGAAGAAAAACAAATGATAGTTTAAAAATTAATGTAATGGTAATTATGCAATACAATATAATAATCAATGTGTTTATTATTAGTGAATAATAAATTTAAATAAGTTGTACCAATTTAAATGGAAGTGTTTATAAACTACTAGAGCATTTACCATGACTGAAATATCAATAAACTATAAATATGTCATGGCATTAAGCACGTAAGGATAAACGAATCTTAAGTGCAGGTTTTACTAAAGGACAACAAATAGTTAATCTACCAACGCATAGCAGTTGGTGACAAGATTTTGAAAGCATCTATTGACAGAAAGAATATGGATGATTCGTGACAAAGATATGAAGATTTTCATTAAGGTTGAACTGTTTATATATTTATTTTAAACTGTAAACATTAAACAATGAAAATAGAAAATTAAAATGTATAAGTGTAAAGGCTTTTTAATATTATTAATTGTTTGGAATGCAATTTAAATTGGTAATTTTGATGGAGCCTGTGTTTAATTAACTTAATCACTCAAGGTTGATATATAACTCCTTTCCCCATTAATTTGCGTATTCTGTATACGTATTTCGTCAACTTAGTTGTCGAAATATATCAACCTTCAGTGATTAAAAAAAAACAATTTAAATTGACGAAATTTATAAATTAGGGTCATGGTAGTGGATAAATAGTATCATGTTTGTGTGAAGTTAAAAAAAATTTAGTGTGAGGATAATAATGATTTATACAGCTATGATTGTTAAAGGCTTTTATTTTATATTACAATATAAAATGTATGAAAAATTAGCTATATTTTATTTACTTCACGTAGAATAAAAGTAATTTAAAATGAATTAAAGCTAATGTACAGAATTTCAAAGTGTAATTATGTTTAAGATAATAATGTAAATCTAGTTTACATTTGAGTTGGTTGAATTCACGATTTTAGTTTATTTTTATATCACAAAAGAGTCTATGAATCATAATTGATCCTTTTTACAATAACAATAGCATTTTCATTAAAAAAAATGGTTGTTTGTTGAGCTTTCAAATATTTAATTCATTAAGCTTAAATGCTAAATTATACTTTAATTTTCATATAGCATTGACGAATATATCATACTGCAGTAGAGCATGATCTCATGATTCTTACATATAAGAGTAATACTGAGCATAATTATTAATAAAGTAAGTATATATAAATATTTTCTTTTATTTAAAATTTGATAATTATCATTTATTTATATATTATCGCTAATTTATAATATTTGACAAGCTAAAGTGAAGCTTGAGTATTTCAATAGTAAATTTTTATATCTATTTGTCATAATCTATAACATTTTGTTGCAAACCAACTTGAGCCTCAATTATAACAACAGTTTAAGAAATATTTAGTAATTTAATCACTACACATATTTTATGTGTGCGTTTTGGCTTTCAACGGTACAGATCTTGTGCGGAATTTGTTTTCGTATGGGTATTTTTGCCGTAGTTTTCCGGGTGCGACACTGTTTAATTATCTGCTGATTATGACAACTTAGTTGTCGAAATACATATACAGAATACGAAAATTAATGTGGAAAGGGGTTATATATTAACCTTCGGTAGTTAAGTTAATCAACCACAGGCTCCATCAGAATTACCAACCTCACATATTTTACTTTACCACTATATATATTTAAATCTCTCTTTTTTACTTAATTGATATATATTTTTCTATAAAAAAATTATTTGACTTTTATTTCAGATGGTTATTTATTGTATATTATATATTATTTATTTTGAAAATTGGTCTTTTTGTCAGTTAAAATCTTTATTTTAATAATAACGGTGTTGTAAACGTATATTTATCGGCAGCTTTTACTAATTAAAAGAAGATTGGAACATTTGAAAATTATATATATTTTCAAAATTGTCAACCTTCTTCCAATTGTAAACAAAATATTCTTTATAAATATTAAACAACGACATAACAATACTATGAACAACTACGGATATTTTTTAAAATAAACTCTTTAGTAACTTCTTTTATCAATATAAAGCTTAAAAACTTCAAAATAAACTTAAAACAAATACAAAATTTTTGAAATCTTTTCCGGATTGCTGAAACTTCTTATATCCACATGTACATACTCATTTATTTCCTAGATAGATGGTGATAGGTTTGACGTTCCTTTCTTTTTATGTTCCTATTTGTATTCACTAACCTCGTTTATCGTTCATCGACGTCAATTTTAAAGTTATTTAACGCTTCGAACACTTAATTTTCATTTTAATTATTTATTTAATTATTTTAAAATTTTCACTAATTTCTTATAATGTAATAGTTTTCCACTTTATTATTACTATTTTTAAATACTTAAACACTCTTAACAAGATGACTTATATAGTGATTTAATACACACGTGTTTTGTCATAATTATTATCATTTCAGTGAATACTAACATTACTTTTTTTAGGTTATTTTACCATTTATAAGAATCTTTTTAAAAGCTAAGGATACGTGTTCTATCAAACATAAATTAAGAATTATAGAAAATTTGAAAGGGGGTTTCAAAGTGCACTGTACCAATAAGACCGATTCAAACAAGTCAGCATTGATATTTGTAAGTTAATATACTAATTTGAACTCCAAAATTATCATTAAAATATAAAATATTTGAGTTAGTAAATAATACACATTTCGTTATTTTAAAAATTTGAAAAGAAGCAAGAGTAAAACTTTGGCCCAAATGAAGGTTTTAGAAAACATTTTTGTAATTGTTATTATTTATTATAAATTCCAAGCAATAAATACTTAAATACATATGTATAGTAATAAAATTATAGTTACCAAAGAACAAAACAAACTATATAAAATACACAATGAACTACTATCTGCTGCATAAAATACCAGGTGTACTGGAAAGTCATTACCGGTTTTTTCGTAAAAAAACTACATTATTCTCAAGAAAATGAAAAAATTTAAGTATTAGCCATTTGATTCTACACATCTTGCCCATCTTTCAGGCAATTAGTGGATGCCATCCCAAAAAAACTATTTATACTTTGAGCAAAACCATTCATCAGGCCGTTTTCTAACTTCTTCGAAATTAGTGAAGTGCTGCTATGCAAGAGCGTGTCCCATTGATGCGAAAAGGTGATCGTCGGGCGGGGCATGTCTGGAGAGTACAGCGGGTGCGATATTATGTCTCATCCAAGTGCTTTCATCGCTTCCTTGACTACTTTTGCTGTATGAGACGGCGCATAATCGTGCTATAAAATCAGTTTACCGTGTCGTCGGGCCCATTCTGAACGTTTTTCTATCAATGCATGGTTCAAATTAATAATTTGTTGTTGGCAGTAATCAGTATTAACTGTTTCACCAGATTTCAACAGTTCGTAATACACCACGCCACTCTGGTCCCATCAAACACAGAGCAATGTCTCGATGGGCCGGCTTCACCAGGCGATAATCACGATATTTTGCGCTTAAGGTTTTCGAAGTGAATCCATTTTTTATCACCTGTCACTATTCGATGCAGAAATGATTACCAATTATACCTTTGAAGCAGCATTTCACAAACGATTTTTCGATTTTCCATTTGCCTGTCATTCAATTGATGTGGCACCCATTTGCCCATCTTTTGGATTTTTACCATTGCTCGTAATCAGTCGCTAATTGTTTCTTGGGCCACATTTAACACTTTCGCCAATTGTTTTTGAGTTTGGGTTAGGTTTTCATCCAATAGCTCCTGCAGTTTCGCATCTTTAAACTTTTTCGGTCTACCAGAACGTTTTTTGCCTTGCACATCGAAACCACCACTATTGAATTATCGAAACCACGCCTCACTTGTTTTTATGGTTGCAGTATGCTCACCGTAACTTACTACCAGACTACTATGCTCACCGTAAGTTACTACCAAACGATGACTTTCAGCGACTTTTCTGTTTTGATTAAATAAGAAAAGTAATGCGTACCGCAAATGCACTTTCTCAGGCGCGAAACTCGACATTTTCAAGGAGGTATAAATCTATGACAGTGTTACTATCGCAAAATATAACATATATGGCTTTGAAACTTGATATCAGTAGAATAAAATGACATAGTGTCAAATCATAACATTGCGAACTTAAGCCTAGCGACATCTGTTAGAAAAACCGGTAATGACTTTCCGGTACACCTAGTATATGTACAAATTATAAAAAATAAGTATATAATTAGTAAATTAATAAATCGTCACTATTCAAAGCAAATTAGAGCTATAATCATTCGTTTTTACAAAAGATCAGCATAGTATTAGTATGGACATCTATTTGTTTCTTCGTGATGAAAACACTTATTAATAATTTTTGTTTTATACTTTGCATAGATAAAAGTATCATATTTGGTAATTCTTCAATTATATGAAATATGTTCTATAGATTTTGTTTTTCAAATGTTTAAATAAAAGATCGTCCAGCAGAGTAAAAGCTGATGATCTTGAAGGCCAAGGTTGGCTACAAATGACTCAATAACTTGCGTTTTACAAGTCGTAAGTTGTTTTACAAATTGTGAGAGCCAGCGAAAATAATCTTGCTCTCATTCATTTGTATCCAGTTTAGCAACAAATAATTGTAACATTTGTAAATAATGTGTATGTATCGTTCATCTTCTAAATAGTGTTATCCGTACTCTAAAATTTTATAGAGTCAAGACCAACTTCTATACTACTGAAAATTGATGAAATTTAAGATGTGAAACCAAGATTCATTAGAAAAGAAAGCCAAGTATAATAGATTATTATCTTTTAAATGTTTATTAAACCAATTACAGTGTCCAATACATGTACTTAAATTTAAAGGTCGTAATTCTGGCGCGAATAATATCTTTAACAACATTTTGAGTCGGTCCATAACAGTAATCCTGATAGAAGCAATTCAAACGTATTTTAATCTTATATTACTGTATTACCTGCTTGAAGGGTTAGTTATCGTTAAGGTTTTGTACGGTTATGCTCAGTATGTCGACTAGCACATCTTCAATAATTTTCTCCATTGAGATTGTTGGTCGATCTATAAATCTCCTTTTGCTAAAATTTCCAATGTAACGAAATCGATTATCGATTTGATAAACATTGAGTATAGATTTTTTTTGAATTTCTATGTTAGGAAACTGAGCTGTAAATTAATCTACACTGAACATTTACAATTTCCTTTCGCTGTATACTCTCAATTTTTCAAATAGGATTTCAAAATAAACTTTTAGTGTTGAAGCGAAACCGGCATATGTTACCAAAAAAAAAAAAAGAATAACCTATAAAACAAGAACTTTCACATTGTTTTATCTCTCAAAAGTGTAATATCTCACCTTTAAGTATACAGCTTATTGATCTGTTGTTTTTATAAAAACCGTTAATTCAAAAAAATTTAAATTAAGGAAAACTGTACGTGCAAGAGCAAATAGAAATACAAACACACAAATGGTTCGCCAGTGACGTTTTTCAATTGAAAGGCACAGATTTTTTAAAATTCATGACCGGTAATTGGATGTATGTATGTATTGACAACGTTTCCGCAGAAATTAGGTTTTTTACCTCATTCATTGTTAATTGCAGTGTACTTTTACCCTTTACAGTTTCACCAAACTTACATATGTATATGGTGATAGTATTATTAATAATAATAATAACAGTCCAAAAAAGAAAAAGTATACAAATACACTTACTATAATTACAAAAAAAACTAATAAAAACTGTTGAATAACACAAGATGTAGATACTGCATCAATTTTACAAGCACAGTTGTCTCCCTATACACCGAAGATTAACTATCAAATTAAAACAATACATGCCTAAAGATAACTTAAATTATAATTCTGCACGTATACTAGAGAAACAAATATACTAATAATATATAGGGAAATGTAAATCAAATAAACTAATAATTCATAGTAATATTACTCGAAGAGTATACATTGCTATCCAGACAACAATTTCTGTGTCAACATGAATCTGAAACGTTTCACAGAAAAAAATTTAAATTCACTAGGCACCGTTTTATAAACTTTAGCAATTTCATGTGAAAATGATCATTCATAAAATGCCAATCGATACAGAGGGGACGTTCGAGTGCCTCTAAATCATAGATTTAACGTATGCATTTCTGTACGAAAAGAAATTTTATTGTATAAGAATGTGTGCCGCCTATACATAGCGATCCCATGAAATAGGGTGGCCATTTGAAAAGTTCGTTTATTTTTCATATTCAACCATTTTGCCACAGCTACTTTTTGTGTGAGATACTGTCAAATTTCCTTACACCGCAAATCAGTCTGAGGCATGAATTCTGAACTCTCAGAATGCGTGAAACAGAATTAGCAGTTAAGCATGAGATCATATGATTCACAACTGAACGAAAAATGTGAATGTAAGTGAGTCACACAGTTTACGTTTAGTGTCAATCTTAAGATAGTATCTATGTGGAAATGTTAACTTTAAATTCGTACGGGCGCCTAATGCATTAAAATAAATGTGTTTCAATCTTAGCTGCGTATCTAAAATAACTCCTAAGCACCTCGCCTCCGACTTAATAGGCAGACCTGCCCATGCAATATAAAATTTTCAAGTTTACGAAGCAGTGCAATACCACTTTTATTGCCCAAAAGGAGAACCACTATCTTAAAAGGATTCACGACAAGTGCATGTTGAAATGACCATTCTGAAATTGCATTTAAATTATAATTAACGCGCCGAATAGCTACAAAATAATTATTAACAGAAAATGAAAGATAGATTTGAATATCAGCATATATATGCATCTTGCAGTGCATAAGACTTGTATAAAAAAAGGAAATGTATATAGTAAACAGAAGAGGTCATAATATTGAGCCCTGTGGACTGCTACGAGTAACAGTTCTATAATGGGAAAATTTACCATTTAACGAGACACATTGACCCTACCACTCAAATAACAAGTTATTATCTTTATACCAGATTGGAATAACCCAATATAATTTAAGATCGACAGAAGCAGATCATGATCAAGGGTATTAAAGGCTTGACTAAAATCTAGTAAGATCAGAATCTAAACTTTACCATCATCAATTAGCAGTAATGAGCAGTTCATCAGAGACATCAAGCAGAGCAGTAGTATAACGGTGCTTTGCACGGAAACTTGGCTAAATATAAAGTAAGACCCTGTTCATTTCCAAAAAGCTTTTCAGCAGGTTATTAATAATTATTTCAATAATTTTAAGAATTACGGGTAGAATACTTATTGGGCGTAATTACTTGAAATTCCACGGATTCGAAGACTTCGGGATAGATCATATAATATTCTTCTTGCAGAACAAAGAAAAGATGTATCCAAATAATCAAGAATTTATTATATGCAATAAATAGGGAAGAATTGTGGGCCCAGGAAGTTTTGTCATATTAATTGTTAGGTATTCCATTCGGGAGTGTTGATTTTTTATTTCTGAAATTATATTGAGTAGTTCATTTTCTTGAACGGGTTTAAAATAAAATTTTTCACAAGTTCTATTTAACCCTGGATGGTTACTCTTCATTTTAGTACATTTAGGTTACTCTTCGTCGAATCGACGAACTGTTTTAAAAAAACATTCTAGCTAAAAGATTTTTAAAAGAATGTATGAACAAACACTTTTGTAAGGTAAACAATTTATTAAAAAATAAAGAAAAACAAAAAACATATAAAAAAAAATTCATTTTCACTCCTAAAATTCAATACGTATTTGAACCTATTTTTCTTTTTTTTTTTAAAAAAGCTCTCTTACAAAACAGCAGCAACTTATAAGATAAAAGTACAAAGTAAATAATTCATTCAGTCTTCTTAGATAACTAGCTAAATAATATAAAAAATAAATAATTGTAAGGAAATATCACTATTTGCTACATGAGGCACAACGTTCAACTTTGTGTTCACCACAGATGCTTTTCTTGCATACATTGCACGTAGTTTTTGTCATTCTGCGTTTGGTATATGGACAAAGGTAACAAATTTTACGTTTGTTTGGTCCTTTATCCATATTTTCGACGCCTTCTTGGGGTGAAGCCAATACGTTTTTAATTTGCTCTTTAATTGATGCATGCAACGTAGATTTCTCTAGTCTGCTTTTCAAATGAGGAGCAACGAGAGACTCATGAAGGTCTTTTAAGTACTCTCGGCGATTTTTGGGCCTTTCACCTTTCAGGAACATATTATGAGTATATATCACATAGCTGTTTACGAAACTAATATTTAAAATTCCAAAAAATATACACATCGGCCACCTGTTAGTCTTTCTAGACAACGCTGCACATCTGATCCAAAGTGTCGACACCACCTTTTGTTTGATTATAAAATTCCACCATGTGGGGTTTTCCAGTTTTTGGATTTATGGTGCCTTTTTCATCGCAGCTTGGCAAAAGGTGTACAAGTTTATTTGGTTTTGGTTTGTAGGACAATAAAGTCAGCTCATTATCGTAAGAAAATGCTGATGTTCCAGCTTTGCGTCCTTTTATATTACCCATTTCCTTCGGAATTTCTCCCTTGTTAGACCGTAAAGTACCAACAATAGTTAATTTATATGGTTCCACAAGTAATGACTTGGCAAGGGGAATGGATGTGAACCAGTTATCCATTGTAATATTACGATTCGTTCCGTGCACAGTTTTAGTCAGCTCCTTTACATAATATTCACCCAGAGAAGTTGCTGTTGGATTAGACCCCTTTCCCAGATATGGGCTAGCATCTACCGTATATTTTGTTCCACTATCGCAAACCATTACCAACTTCAACCCGTACTTAGCTGGCTTATTTGGGATATACATTCGAAATGAGCAATGCCCTCTAAAAGCCAGTAACTGTTCATCGATTGTTAAATACAAGCCGGGCACGTAGTTTTGACGGCATTTGGCGATAAAAAAAACCCATACTTTTCTTATAGGAGCAAATTTATCATTAACTATTGTTATTCTGATGCTTTTGTCGTCAAAGCGAAGGCACGCCATCAAAAATTTGAACCGCATTTTACCCATGGTAGACAAATACCGCGAGCCGCAATAGGTAGTATCAAAAAGATCGTCTGCCGTAAGGTGGTTATCTTTCTTAATGGCTGTAAGAACTAGGAGCACTAGAAGGGCATATATCTCAGCTGCCTCAGTTTTGCCCATTTGAGAATTAGATTTCGCACGGTTCTGTATCTCGACGTTTGTCCACTGCATAATCTCGTCAATGATCTCAGGAGTTATGAACATCTTGAAGCATTCTAAAGGATCTTCTATTCCCTTGCATTCACGTGAAGGACCCCTAGCCTTGTGGACAAAGGTCATAGCCCGGCGATGTGATGTGCCTTTTTTAGTGGACCACTTGTGGAAGTTTTTCCCGCGAAGATTTGTTTTGGAAAATTGAATAATATTTGTTTTTGAGTGTAGTACATTTAGTGGTATATCATCTTTGTCTGAAAATTCGTCATCGGAAAACTCCGATGACAGTGACACTTTATCTTCTGCGGCGAATGTCTGCACTGCTTCTACATCGCTTTTTTCTACGATCGCTGCGTTGTGTTGAACGCTTGGCTAGCTCGGGCGACGCAATAAATGCAGATGAATCAAAAGAACAAACAACTAATGATATAGTACTTACGTGAATAAAGGCGCAGCTGTAATAAACGGTTAGCACAATATAAAATAAAACAGCAAAAATGCCCTTAAAGTACTTTATTAAATCAACACGCAACAAATAAATGCAGATTTGTCTTAATCTCAATAAAATTTATGTAACAGTTATAAATTAAAACGAGAAATTCACTAGCTTTAATAATTACATGAAAAGACGCGCTAATGTACTCGCAGAGACCACGTGCATGGAGTTTATTTGTCTGTGTTGACGAATATCGCGTAAAAGATTAAGAAGTGAAAAATCAATTACAGAACGAAGGGATACTTATCTTGTAAGCGTGGCTGTCCTGTATTACCGGAAGATGGGTCGCGGCAACACGAGGTTAATGCTCATCAAAACTGTACGGGCGTACAAGGGTTAAGATGGCGTAGCGAAGCACGAACTTACAAGTTGTTGATGAAGGCGACGAGATGGCAAGATGCAGAGAGAGGGCACGCTTAGCGCGTCGCTGGTTTTTTATACTACCCGGAGGGGTACGGTAAGATGGTTAAAAAAATAGTGGGAAAGGAAATAGAAATGCACCAATCACAGAATACGGTCTGCAGAGAATGATTATAATTAACGATACGCGAAAGGGATCGCGGTATTGATTAAAATAAACTCAATCAGAAGATTCGTGAAAGAAAGACGATTAAAATGATACCTCACAGTAGGTGTTTTGCTGTCAGTATAACGTAGGTAAACGAGATCAGGTAAGCCTCAGGTGAGACTTACCTCTACCTGAAAGGTAGTTTACTAAAGTGATCGTTGCTGTAGAGCGGATCAGTTTAATGTTATATTCTACTAAATATAATGTAATTTACTATCTTATCTAATAGGATCGACAGAAGAGAAATAATTTTGGATAAAATAAATCAAATTATCTCAACAGTAATATAACATAATCAAATGGGACTTTAGTGAGAGACTTGTGGTAAATTATACTAACGTATGATATAGTTTGTGAGACGTGGTTTTAATTAAATCGGGTAAAAATTAATGGTAAAGCAATCATAATGTTAAGTATTAAGGCACCTAAAAAACGTACATTAGCTAGAATATCACTCGCTTAGGTAGTAATTTCCAGGAATTAGGGTTTGGCGCGAAGCAGACAATCACCATGTAACGGTAAAATTCTCCTTGAAATGTGTGTTAGCAACGCGAAAGGTTGTATACACGGGTTTTGAAAATTAAAGCGCGGCATTAAAATAATAATTTTAAAACACTTTAGAAAGTAATATATGCGAAGTGTAACACCACCTCTGAATTACAGCTTAACGAAGAAGAAAATTTGCCGTACGTCCACTCACAGCTAGCACTTGTCACCAACTAACGTTCTTAACAAAGAGAGCATAAATAACACACACACAAGATGTAACAGAAAGAGCAAATGAGCTTCGTTGATTCGACAAACAGTAACCGTCCAGGGTTAATCTATTAGTATTATAAAAGGTCTTTAACTCAGAATCAGCGACATCATTGGGAACGCTATCTAGAAAGTAGCTGTGATAACTTGTAGAGCGTGCCGAATATTTTCAGATTTACTCTTCAAATTAAGTTGCCTCAGCGTTTTCCACATGTCCTTGGTCGATTTTCTTCGAGTTTTTTTAAAATTTATCAAGTGCTATGCTTCGAAGTTGCAACATAAGCCTCACGTTATCAGTCAACCAGTGTAAGAGTGTCGTGGTATACCTATTAGTATAAATTGGAGCTTACCTGTAATTTATCAAGTATATGATTTTATCATTAATACCAGGTAAATGTATTCTGAAAAGGTATCACACATAGATAATTAAGAAACGCCTTATGTTGTTAATTTGAACTTTTTGATAGTTTTATAAACACAACCAGCAGGTATGACAATATTCTAACAGCACAGTAAATAGTATCGTGATTAGAAAATTTTTCCTCAGCCAAACCTAAATGCGCAATACGATCCAAGCTAATCAGAATAACATTTAGCAACTTATCTCCTCTCGTAGGGGTGTTGACTAATTGAGTCAAACTAAGAGACTCGATTATATTCAAGACATAAAGCCTCGCCGAATTATTGCAAATGGAAAGTAGATCTACATTAATGTCACAAAGACAAAAGACAATATCATAGTTTATAGATATAGAAGAAAATCGCTACTCTAGGTCATCACAGAAGGATTTGTAATATTGATTTAGAGGCTTATAAGCCATACCTGCCACAAGTTTCATATGGTTAATTACAAACCCTATCCAAACCTGCTCTATAGACGTGCTACAAGAGATCGAAAATAAATGCAAACACCACCCGCACGAATACGCCTATCGTTACGCTTAATAGAATAACCTGGAATGCAAACCGCATTATCAGAAATATTGTTGTTTAACCAAGTCTCACTAATGACTACTATATCGTAATTATATGTAAAAATAAATTTTGATAATAAATATAACTTGGGAACAATTGGACGAGCATTTATGTGTGTGATGTTCAATTCACTGACATTCATAATATTTAGGCGAAATTTACAAATATAGCGTATGCTAATGATATGATATTTACTTTAGACTTGACGAAATCTATATTAATTTATTCATAGACTTGCAGATGGATTATCTTTGTTTGTGATTCTTATCAATTGTTGACTAATCGTAAGCAATGGACCTGTATTTCACTACTAGTTATGCAACTGTATATTGCGTGCCGTAATTGATAATTTATATCAGTGTCGTCAAGAAATTTATTATTACTTCAATTTTGATGGTAGAACTTTATGGTCCTATAAAGGGAAAATTTTATAAGTTGCTTGTTAGATGTAATTTTATGACATATGTACGAGTACGTATGTAGGAGGTACGATGTAGACCCTTTAATTAGTCGTATTGGTTTTAAATAACTTCTGATCAATTTTTTCAATTTGTTTAATGCTAAATACACTTGAGCTAATTAACGACAGCCAACCTCTACTGTTTTTTAGTATATTTGATTAAGAACTAACATAATGCCGAAGTTAATATACTAACAGTTTATAACTCGATCATAATTGTATTCGCGCAGTTTTCTGTGGAAGTTTATTTCTCACAAGATCTTTCTGTTAGTATTTAAATCTAATCAAGTTAAACACAATATTTACTAAATTTTTTAACTTTTCTTCGTTTAAGAATATAGCTAAATAGCTAAATCTTTACGAATTATTTTAATAATAATAATAGACACATTTGAAGCAATTAATACATACGTAATGCCAGCACTTTTTCGGCATAAATAAGTGCTCCAACACAGAACCAGAAGGACTGAATCGTCTACTATCTATTATCGTGTATTATTACAGCCAAACAAGAGGTAGAGATATGATTGATATACAAACTTTACACAATACGTAAATACTCAATCTAAGAAAATACTTTCAAAACAAAAACGCTGTCATACACAAAGCAAATATTAACAGACGACAGATATACACCATTAAATCTAAAATAAAAAAACGTAGAAAATAAAATTCAAATAACAAAAGAAAGATAAATGGTTCAGCAAAACAGTACATGGCATTCACAGGGGAACGCAGGCAAGTGTCCTTCATCGATTTAAATGAAACTTGGTAGGTTTATAGGCTGATGTAGTGTAAGAACAACGGTAACTTTTTTAGCTGTCCAATCGCCCGTTTTAGGGGGATGGAGCGCTCTATCGGCAACACAACCCTTCGATATTTGCCTTAATATCTCCAAAACAGTGAGACGTATCAGAAAAAAGTTACGATAAATATTGCATTGTTTTAATAGTACTAAAGGATGGTGACAATAGTTTTCTTTTTACAATTACTGTTTACCAGCAACAACCCCCATCCCCCATATTTATTTCAAATCTGAAAAGCTTTGTTTGCTAAAGAACTACAAGAGGTTATGCACAATTTATTCATATATATTAAACATGCCAGAAAATAACTCAATTTATAGAAAAAAAAAACAATTAGAAAATTGTGTATCTACGTATTTGATGTACACTGTGTATAAGTAATAAACTTTATTTAGTTTCAACGATACAATATAAAGATCAATAGATAATATAAATCTGAGTGCAAAACACCGAATTGAAATAAAAATGAAAAGGTGAGGATTCAGATGTTCCTGGTCTACCACGTAAACCTTTATCAAAACTAAAATTGACGGTTGAAGAAAGGAATACCTAATTCTAACACTTACAATTAACCACTAATTCTGCAATGTATGTACAATGATAACGAAAATAATATTGCTTGATAATTACAATACCAGTGATACAAAATCCTACTCACTGTTATATAACAGGACAAGCAGTCCTAGTATATGGAGTCTTAGAGATATTAATCTGATAAGTAGCAAATGATCAAGGACAAATGAACAACCCTGGTATATAAGTCCTCAGCAATATCAATCTGAAAACTGGCATATAATCAAGGACTAATCGAACAATCCTTGTATATATATACGTTCTCAGAAACATCAATTTAATTACTGGCATATAATCAAAGATTAACTGAACAATCCTGGTATATACGGCCTCGGAAATGTCAATCTAATTACTGGTACATAACCAATGACTTAAATGAGCTGTACTAGGATATAGATCTTTAGTAATATTGATCTAATTAATATATAAATCTTTAGTAAGATTAATCTAATTAGTGTTCTCATGAGGTTAGACTGGATATGTATGCAGTTTATATGAATTATACAATGGATCCCATGGCTTACTAAATTTACATTAATATCGTCGCTATTGGCAGAAGGCCCATTTATTAAAAGTGATCGATATAAGACAATATACTGCCAGTATCAATGATTGCCACTCATCGACAAAATGATGTACCAATTAAGGCCCGATTACTGTAGCTATTCTTTAACTAACTAATAAAGACATCTCACGATTACTAAATTTGCTAATGAAAACAATAAACAAACATTCCTCTACTTTATATGGACACTCATAGGTGTTGCATCGATGTTTTTCGTTAGCCTGTGGTGTTAATGTGGCGATTAAGAGATTACCATGTATATCTCGATGGACACAGGAGGATGTTCAATTACTTCGCGGTCCAGACATACAGAGACAGCTACTGAAAACTACCTGCTGCTTGGTATGGTTGTTAAATTATTTCTATGACAATTGACTTTATGCAAGACTTCTCAGCGGTCGAAAGAGACATTAAAATTCTACAGGAAAACGATAGGAAGTAAAATAAAATAACCAATAATTAATATTCCTACATCGATGACAGTGGAGGGTCGCTAAAAGAAATTTTCTATGCAAAATTCACAAAATAATATTTGACGAATTGAAACTCAAATGTACCATAATGCAACAGCAGTTGAATAAAAATGTTTTCTTGCAGTACGTTTAAATTATTCCACCATAAAACGCAGGTCAAATGTTCTAGAAGCTTCGCATGGAGTTGAGGAAAAACAATGTCAATTACGTACGTCCCACGAATGAGACAAAAATAAATAAAAGTTAGTTAATTATAAAAAACAAAAGGAATATTTTCAAAACCATTATTATCGCACAATAAGGAAAATAGCATCGATGAAACTATTCTTTTATTCCTATATTAACCAGAGTTAAGGCATTAATATTGATAGGGCGCTAGCGATATTACAAAGATAACGAATAAATGGCAATGTTAATGTATATATATATTTATATATATATATATATATATATATATATATATATATATATATATATATATATAGAAGATATGCGACAAGGCAGGACCGTAACAACACAAATCAAATACAAATTATACGTCTCAGAAATTCGAATGAGTCCTTAAATGATTTGAAAATTTAACGGGGTGTTACATTCACAAAAGGTTATTACATTAATACATACATTGATCTACACAAAATTTGCACTGATGACAAAATGAATATGTAACAATATGAACGAATAAATCGTATACAAAAATTCCACTACATGCTAACGTCACTTAAAGATGGTGCGCTATAAACAATACAATCAAACCACTATTTACACATATTTAACATAAAGTTGGGAAAGAATCGGCAGACACGTTAAAAAAAATCGTCGTATTTCAGAACCAGTATTAGAATAATTTGATAATCTCAAAATTAGACTCGATAACATTTACAGAATAGAAAAGCTTTAAAGCGGATAGGAAAGTACCATCGTTTAATGATTTAAAGAACTTTTTCAAAGCTGGGGTGATATTATTAGAAACCTCACAGTTTAATCAAGCAAAAAGGAGGCAACAGGACAACAGTAAAGTTTTTTTTTGGTAGTAAATGATGTAAATAGTACATGTAGATTTTCCAAAAGGGCCCACTACGTTCGAAATTGTTCTGAATTCGTAAAATTAGAAATGAATAAAAAAGTGGAGAACATGCGAAAGGTGATCCTTTACATAAATTATTTGCGTCGAGGGGAAGGTATGTTCAAAAGGTACTTGTAAAAACTGTAGTGCCAAGTACCACATTACTACATTATGAAAAGCTTCGTTCAGATTCACGGGCGATTCACATCTACATTCTTTCCGTTGTATAATCGATAATTTTACTTCTTTATTCAAATTATAAATGAACAGAGACGCTTACCTTACGAATATTGCTTGATTCGCCTTGTATAAACTACGAGGATAGTTTGACAAGTAGTAAGAATGACACATAGGTGGCGCTCTAATTGGTAATACAAATGCACTGTAATTTAGGTTGCCTATTTATATGTTTACATTCCGATATTTAGATAAATCGGTTGATTAGTTTATTTTTGACAGCTGATTGAAAAAGAAGCAACACGTCGTTTTGTTAAAATGGAAAAAGCAGAGTATCGTGCGGTCATTAAATACTTCGTAATTAAGGGGATGAAAGCTACCGAAATAAAAGATGAGTTATGGGAAGCATTAGGTGAATCTGCTCCATCATCCGCTACAATAAGTAGATGGATAAATGAATTTAAACGTGGTAGAACAAGCTGTGTTGATAAAGCGCTCTCTGGAGCACCCAAAATCGTTACTTCTAAGGAAATGATTATAAAAATCCATAATATTATTACGCAAGATCGACGACTCAAAGTGAAAGGGATAACAGACATGGTAAACATTTCAACAGAATGCGTACATCACATTTTAACGAAAGAATTGGTCCTTTCCAAGCTTTCGGCAAGATGGGTGCCGCGATTGCTTACGACTGATCAAAAGTTCACTCGTTTGCGCATTTCCATAACTGTTTGGACCTTTATAAGCGGAATCTGGTTGATTTTTGTGGGCGATTTGTTACTTGCGATGAAACTTGGATACACTACAGTACACCCGAAACTAAACAACAGTCGAAACAATGGTTAGAACGTGGTTCTGCACCTCCAAAGAAAGCGAAAACCACTTTATCGGCAAACAAGATGATGGCATCAATTCTTTGGGATTCAAAGGGCATTTTGCTCATTGATTACCTTCAGAAAGATGCCGCAATAAACGGACAATATTATGTAGAACTTCTACAAAAATTAAATGTTGAGATTCGTGCTAAACGGCCAGGAATGGCAAAGAAAGAGATTCTGTTTCACCAATACAACGCTCCCTCGCATACCAGCACAGTTGCGATGTCCAAAATCCACGCGTTGCATTTCCAATTAGTACCGCATGCGCCTTATTCGCCGGATTTAGCCCCTTCCGACTTTCACCTATTTTCCAAAATTGAAAACGGCACTAGGTGGAAAGAAATTTTCGTCTAACGACTAGCTTATCATCTTCGTAAATGAGTATTTTGCAAGCCTTCCGGAATCGCATTTTAAAGATGGCATAAGGGCATTGGAGCACCGTTGAAATAAATGTATTGCTCTTTTAGGAGAATATATTGAAAAATAAAAATTATTTTGTATTTAAAAAATTCGTTTTTCTTTTCCATTCTCACTACTTGTCAAACTACCCTCGTATATTACAAGTAGTTTGGGTAAGTTTATGAAATTAAACGTTTTAGAACCAAATACTATAATTTTAGGTTTAAATTAAACATCTAATATCGAAGTCGCATGAAAAATTTTAGTGCAATAGCCATACAATAGTTTCTAAGTAGATGTGAAATACTATGTAATCTCTTAAATTACCGGAAATTTATTAGCAGCTTAGGTAGATATTTCCTCTCTCGATATACCCAAAAGTATTAAGTTTGTTGATCCATCATTTTACAAGCCAAGCAAAATGGAACGAATATTGGGATCGAATTTATTTTGAAATATATTAGCTATAGGTTAAATTTCGTTGGGCGTCGACAAACCTACTTTACAGAAAATAACGTTCGGTTGGATTTTCTTAGGTCATATGAACTGAAAATGCAGCAATAGTTTGCAATTTCGGTGGAAATCCAGATTTGCAAGGTCAATGTTGATCACGGTTTTGTTCCTTGGGCAAGTTATGGTTCGAGGAAGCGATCTGTTGCGAAGATTATTTCAAAAGGAGCCTGAAGAGAACCGAAGTTGATTGATTCGTTGTATAAATATCATTAAAGAAGTCAGTTCAAAGACTTTTAGCCTCATACGAACACGCTCATAAAAGATGTCTTTCATTAGATCGAAAGTTACGAGTATGAAGGTTTGGGTTATATAAGTAAAGTTAACGATATAAATAATGACAAACTGTTACTATGTGCTACAGCACAATCTTACAAGGAAAGAAAGCTTGACCGCAAAATCGTGAATAGTATTCAACACGTCAGCAGCCTCAAGTACTGGTACATCTTTGAACGACATTTAAGTGACAGGAATAATATTATAAAATGATTTTTTTCTATATCTATCCATGTATAATAGCAGATGCCATTACAAAACTGTACAAACAGATGTTAGTAGATTCTAAAAAAGGCTGCTTACAAAGAATTTTATGGAGAGAAAGTTCAAAGAAATCTTGGGATGGATATGAATTGAATACCTTAACTTACTGTACAACACCATTTTAATTTTTGGCGATTTTTAAATCAACTAGCTGAGAATGGGCTACAAAACACTCGCTATATGTTTATATTTTTGAATGATTTGTTGACCGGTTCGGACAGTACCGGAGAAGCTTCCAGAATTGCGACGACTAGTTCAAATATTTTAAATTCGGACTAGGAAAGTTTTATTCAAATGTATTTATAAACAATATTGGGGAAATAACGTCAAATAAAAGACTCGTTACTTTCTCAATAAATTCGCAAATATTTGACTCTCACTGACTGAGGAGTCCTTGTAAGATAAAAGTAAGAATTTTACTGCAATAGCTGCGGTTAGAGAAGTTTGGGACGAAAGCTTACTTTCGAACATTCACTCATTTTGGAGTGGATTTTAAGTAGAAATATATGCAGTCTTTAATGCATTTCAGGAAGCGTATGATCGTTAGATACTTTTGAAATCAGTACAAATTCTTGAAACATTACATGTGAACTATGCACTAAAACTAAAGTGTCGCCACTGAGGATTATTACGTTAGCCGGTTTGAAGTTTTTAATCATTGACTGCAGCAAAGCTTGCTCATAAAGTATTTTCTGCCTTAGGAATAAAAACAAGTAGATGTGTATTTTGGTGACTCGGCAAGTGTATTGGAATGGTAATTCTACCATATAAACTCAAAACGTTCCTGAGGAATAAAATAAGAAAAACACAAGAATGGACGAAAAATTGTACCTGGCCATATGCTGGGAGCAAGGACGATTCATCAGATATATTATCCATAAGGTGAATTTCAAGGGATATCAAAGATTATAAATTATGTGCAAATAATTTCCCGTAGTTAAAAATGAATTTACATCGTTCATTCGCTCGTGATGCAAAATGAGAAGAAATTTCTCTTTGAACGGATCTCAAGACAGTCTCGAATTACATTAATTGATGTTTGAATTGCGACTTCTATATGTTGTTCAGTATAAGATATAAATAATATATTAATAATTTTTCGCTAAAAAAATTATTAATCTAAAACGCTACGAGTAAATGAATCCTACAGGTAAAATCTAAAGTGTTGGTACATTTTTAGATGAGAACACTTAGAATAGAAATACGGCTGAAAAATTTACAACTGATAGGTGATAAAAAAGATCCTGTATTACTGGACCAAAATATCACTTAATTCAGTTTGTGTTTAGAGAAGAGCATGCCACAATGTTACATGCTGTTATCCTGCAGACTTCTATCTGAGAACTATTTTGGGTTATTGGTGGTCTAAATCTAAGAAAATATGTATCCAAAAGTTTCATTACTTGTTTTAAACATAGTCCGGGAATCATAGAACAGATTATGGATCAGTTATCAGAACGAAAGCTTCGTTTAGTTTTAATATAGGATTTTACTAAAGATTATTTTATTATGTCTTTGAAAAGATTCATAGTTTTACGAGGAAAACCTAGAGCGATTCACGCAGACAATGGTAGTATTTCGTAGCCGCTCGTAAGGTATTTCACAACTTTATGGGTTCTTGAAGAGAAATTACCATGAATTTGCCCACTAACTACCGTTTAACCGAGAATATAGCTTGGAAATTTATACCTCTACATTGTGTGTTGCATGAGATCGTGGTTAAATCGGGTAAATTCCATTAAATATTTGTAAGGTACGACCATTTAGCAATCGAGGAATTGAGCACTATACTCGTTCGAATTGAAGCTATGATAAATCCTAACCCTTTTTCTATATCCACGGGTTTCCAAGACTTTTTTCTTCTTGCACTAACTCATTTCATTGAGAAGATTTTTAGTGAATGTTTCAGAACAGCGAGATATTTCAGTAGGTAAATTACATTGCTCGAAACAATTAGAGGATATTTGAAAAAATAATAATAAAATAAATAAATAATATAAGATACGCAAAATTTTTTTTATTGCAATAATAACGCTTTTAAACAAGAAACAGAATCCATTGACAGGTTTCAACCTTTACAGCGCTTCGGTGCAGCGCCTGCGCGAACCGCCACCACTTGAGGGTATAAAAGCGGGTCTCGACTACAGTTATATTTTATCATTTTCTATATCACAGCTAATTTTTTATCTGTAATTACGAGTAATAATGGAAAGGCAATGCGATTTAACTCATGCACAGGATTGGAGTGCCATAGGCCAATTGGAAGGTGGACGGAGACAGCAAGCTGTTGCTGAAGTTTTTTCAGTTAGATAAAGTGTGATTTCGCATTGGTGAAATCGGTTTCTAGAAAGTGGAGATGTTCAGAGAAGACGAGGACAAGAGCGGCCACCATCTACAACATCAAGAGATGACCGATACCTAACAGTATTTGCACGTAGGAACCGCATTCATTACGCAACGCAGCCTAGAAGTGAGCTTGCTGCTGCTACTGGAAGAATAGTATTAACTCAAACAATAATCGTCTTCGTAACGCTGGCATGTATGCTTGAAGACCCCTAGTATGTGTTCCACTAACTGCTCTTCATAAAAGGGCGCCAAGAATATGAGGTGAGCAGCATAGAAATTGGGATTACGAGATTGGGCACAAGTATTATTTTGTGATGCATCCAGATTCGCCTTAAATCCAGATAATGTAATCAGCCACAATTTGTTCGAGAAAGGCCGCAATATGAAGGTGGGAGTGTAATGGTATGGGATGGGATAAGCGCAGGGGATCGTACAGACCTTTATGTGATACAGTATGGCAACTTGCCTACTCGGAGGTATCTGAATAAAATTTGAGACACACTGTTCTTCCATACGCTGGTATTATGGGTGAAAGATTCATTTTACTAGACGACAATGCTCGTCCACATTGTGCAAACATCGTGAACGACTGGATTGAACAATTGGGAATCAATAGAATGAACTTGCCAGCAAATTCTCCTGATGATAATCCTATCGAACATGCTAGGAATGCCTTAGGAAGACGTGTTGTAGCAAGAAATATGCTTCAGGAACTTCAAATTGCTCTGGTAGAGGAATGGAATAATATTCCACAAGAATTTTTGGATGTGCTGATTCAATCAATGCCGATGAGATATCAAACCTTAATTGTCGGAGATGATTATTATATACAAATATATGACATTATTAACAATAGACTTTTCGTCATTTTATCAATAAAACTTCTTATAAAGTCTCATAATTGCGTATTCATTTAGTGACATTTATTCACTCTAGTGCCTTAGTAGCTTTATAATGTGTACAAACAAGTTAGAACGTTATCTGCTTCTGGGTTTCCGGGCTGGAACCGCGTCACTAGTATATCTGCCGACGTTTCGTACCCATTTGTATGGGACATCTTCAGGGCTGAACTACTGCACTGAAACGTCGGCAGATATACTAGTGACGCGGTTCCAGCCCGGAAACCCAGAAGCAGATAGCATGGACCACGACCGCGGAAGTCTACGTACCAAATTAAGTTAGAACGTGTCAATGCGTTCGGCTCCTTATTTAAAAACGTTATAGTTAAATATAAAAATATTCGCGAGGTGCTACATTCTTTATTTATTTATTCAATTACTATTTTTCACAATATCCCATAATTGTTTTAAGCCGTGTATTAAGGTACTAGCATCTTCAACGTAGTATTAGTGGAGTCGCTGGTATAGGGAGTATCTTCTAGAATCTGAATTAGTATATGTATATATTAAAATAACTTTATGTTTATGTATTATTATATGATTGCACTGTGTATTAAATTTATTTCCTAAATAAAACTCGCACTATTCCGTCCCCGTGCCTTGCGAAACGCTAATCAAATTAGTAGAATAATGTGAAACAAAATAAGGGCGTGTATGTATATAAAATCCCTCATACCAGTGAGTACACGGTAAAGAACTGTCTATATTGATTAAATTATATCTTAACATATGCATCAATGTATTACATTATCACAAGAAGCTTCTGACAGTGTACTGGTATATTAGTTATAAAGACTCAGGTTGATCAAATGATGATCAAATTGATACTTTCAATTAAACGTTGTCAACTTTTTTGTTTAATTTCGGCTTTTCTATTATTAAATTTAGAATTATGTTCTTAAAAATACATTTTATGTATAATACTAGCGAGGTGATTAACCTAATGATGTTGAGTAAATGTGTAAAAATATGTACTAGTAAGATTTTGTTAAGGCACTCAGGTATTATTTAAATAAATGATGTATATAACTAACTTCGCATTAGAGAAAATTTTTCATTAATATTAGGAATGTGGAACGTAGTTATAATTTAAGATATTTATTAAAAGAACTTAGTCGCACAAAAATTTTCTATCTTAAATATTTGACTTTAACACGTAAGGTCTGTTATTGACCGTATATTCTTATCGTTTAAGCGTTCGGTCTTTGCAAACTATATCACCAGCACAGGAAACGCTGACGTTATCTTTATAAAATATATACGACGTTCACGTGTCGGTATAATTTGCATCGCACAAGTATTTACTTTACTGGCTTAATTTTATTGTGTTTCGACTAATTTTTTTTGTTTTTTTTTGCGCGGGTGTTGTGTAGCAAAATGCCGCCACCCGCAGCGTCTGTGCCGAACGTGGATGAGCCGGTAGAAAGTCGTTCCGAGGATCGGATAGAAGAGGTAACCCAAAGTTCTGGTAACCTTGTCAGCACGGAAGGACCGACTGTAGCCCCAACACAAGAGAGTAATATCGTTTCGTCTGAAGGAAGTAAGTTTTTTTTTGTTTAAAAGTATATCACAACATTATTTCAGTTTTTAACGAACTATTAGATGCAAATTTGAAGCATCTAAAGTGTACAGGATCAACTGCGAAAAGTCGAATCAGTTTTTGTGATATTTAATCAAGAAACGTCTACTTTACAGAGAACATTGATTTAGTTTTTATCTTAATAATTTTAAGTGTGTTTTAAAAATTTATTGTCGGATATATTATAAACAATTAAATTCTTTAGAATTTATTTGGCAAGTAATTTAATTTATTCCGTAGAATTGGATGCTATTAATACTAAATAGGCATAGTAAGTAAATCTGTTAAACAATTTACTTCCTAGAAAATCGTGAGATTAAATTTTGTTGTTCGATTAAATAAACGTCGACTCTCAACTTAAATGAATATTACATAAGCTAATTTCATTTAAATTTGTGTTGGTGTTTAGTAGAATAGGTTGATGACTTGATTATTAAACCCTCATTAATGAGTAATTAATATTAATTATTCAGTATTCAAGAAAATATTCAATTTATTATCTGTATTTCTTGTTGGAAATACTTTGAAACAAGCTCTAAATAGGAATACTGCAATTTTAATATAAAATGAGTTATTAGTAGCTTTGTGATATTATGCCATTGTTTTATTTTTTTCAAAATATGAGATCAGTTTCGTTCAATAAAGTATACAGCAAACAGAATTATTCACAGAACCAATAATTCTAATAATATAGTAAAGGAAATTTTTCTTTTTTTTATTTTTATTATTTGATACTGCGATAATCTAATAATGAAATACGGTATGAGTGAAAATTAAAGTTGGTACTGTGAACGTTTGGTCAGTGACGTACGCTTCGAAGAGATGCAAAGGATTTAAGAAGTAGTAAATGTAAATAAACAGTTACAATTTTAAGCAGCGTTTTCAGTATGCGGATGCACAAAATTTATAAAATCTGTTAAATATTTGCAGCATCGGATATGTTTTAACAGTTTCTTCATATAATCGTGTTCGTTGTGAGGAATTGTCTTCTATGCAGAGAATGACGAAATAATCTTTGTTGATATATAATGAATTTGTAAACCAACTAATACCAAAAATTTGTTTTGTTTTAATCCGAATCTTTTCTTACGTGTTAACAAAAGATTTTACCGGATTAAAACAAATTTTTGATAATAGTAGGTCTTTAAAAAGATTGTTCACTGTATATAAGAACATTTATTCTTCATGGTGAACCCTACAAAGGGTACTAGGAAAGTTTTGCAATATGACGCAACAATGCATCGTAGGAAGCTGCTTGTTGCTGCATGTTGAGACATGTTCATACGTGCATAATAGCCGCCTCGCCATGTCGATGGGCTCAGTTACTCATTAGCAGTGAGAGTGAAAGGTACTTGCATCGTGGTCACGAAATGAGATAAGGGCAGTTTTGCGTTATGATTTCGTGCGTGGTTTAAACATAGACCAGTGCTTCGAAGAAATGACTCTTGCACTAGGTGATGTTTGTCCACATTGCACAACGATATTCAGGTGGTATAGAGAATTCCGAAGGGGAAACTTAATTGTGGAGGATGCTGAGAGACCGGGAAGGCCACGAACGTCAGTTACGGAGGAAAACGTTACTACTGTGAGGAAAATGCTTGGCGAGGACAGGTGAGTGACCTACTAACAGATAGAGGGAACTTCAGGCCTAAATGCGCCAGCAATTCGTTCGTTTCTGCATGATCATTTGCACGTGAAGAAACCTTGTTTTCTCTGGGTGCCGCATCGACTGACTGAAGAGCAGATGACACGACGTGTGACTTGATGCCGGGAGATTCTAAAAACGTTTCATAAGGGACAATCTCGGTATGTGAATGACATCGTGACAGGTGACGAGACTTGGCTGTACTATTACGATGTGCCGGCCAAAGCTCAAAACAAAGTTTGAGTCTTTGATGATGAGGACACACTCGTAGTTGTCAGAAAATCGTCATTTTGGACACAAAAAAGACAGTCACAACTAAGTGGTATACTGAACAGTGCCTGTCTAAAGTCATTGGATCTATGAAGAACCTGCGGCCAAAGTCAAGAATGGATACCTGGTTCCTCCATCACGATAATACTCCAGCTCACCGCGCCAAAGCCTGCACCGAATATTTGACCACGACAGGATTGAAACTTCTCGAGGACCCTCCCTACAGTCCATCTTGCTCCCTGCGACTTTGCACTGTTCCCGCATGTGAAAATGAATCTACAAGGGAGGCGATTTTCCAGTGATGATGACCTTCTGCGGGCTTGGGATAACGAGTGTGCTTTACTTCCTAATGGAACTTAGCAGAACTGATTTAAAGATTGATTTCGGAGGATGGGGAGGTGTATTGAGTGTAGAGGAAATTACTTTGAGAAAATTAAATAAACAAAGCTGTATTGCAAAACTTTCCTAATACCATTTGTGTTATATGAAGAAATTGTTGAAACATATCTAATGCTGTTAATATTTAACCGATCTTATCGACTTTGTGCATCTGGATACTGGAAACGCTATTAAACCATACCCGTTAAACATTTTACACTTCTTCGAGGTACTTGCCTCTTAGGCCAACACTGGCAGTGCCAGTTCTACTAATAACACAAGCGAGTAACATAACATAACCTATACAATATAGTCGTTAACTTATTTTATTTGATTGTACGTTTTCATAGCCAAATTTATTTTACTCTACATTATATACATACATATGTACATTATATCTCACATATGATACATACTATATAATATTCACGAGCTTAAATGAATGCAATGTCAATCTTAAAATTCCTGTTCTTAAGATCGATGAATTTTCTTCGGAACATAGTTTGGATTAGGCCTTGCATCTTGACAGACATGAAGTTGAATCGCTTGATGATAAATATCATTATCGATAAAATTGATTCACATACTCTGTTATCTCGGATTGATTTCCGGGTACCAAGGTTAACGTCAATTCAGCAAGAACCGCGATGGATATGAATAATAATTAATTTTTGCAATATTAGCAAAATTTTCATCGAGAATCAATTCCTACATTAAGAATAGTTATCAATCAGTTAAAGTTAACTGGCCTCAATGATGCTTCAACAAAATAAAATAAATTTTGAAGCAATACGAAGTTTCAGTTTATTATTCAGTTTTAAAACTATTTCTTCGATTTAAAAGAATTAGAAAAAATGTTTGATGAATTGATTTGAAACACCACATATTATATTTATTTCTCGGCAAACTTTAGTGGTAATATATCCGTTACATATTAATGTTTTCATACTAGTAATAAATAAGAATGAGAAAAAGTAATTTGAAAGATACTTAATGAACGTTTTTATTTATAGCTATCACAAGTACTCAATATACAACGACAACAACTACGGTTAAAACTTTGTTAGATAAGGCAACAAATGAGCTAAGTAAGGAAACAGGATTACCAACATGGGCGATATACACCATAGCCATATGTAAGTTGAAAATAGAGTATTTATTAAACAATGCTTGAAAATTCCTTTCTTTCTAGTGATAATAGCTTTAGTATTGGGTATTTGCCTTTGTTGCATAAGGAGATGCTTCAGAAAACGAAGGGCCAAAGACGGAAAGAAGGGGAAAGCTGTGGACCTAAAATCCGTACAATTATTAGGTTCCTCATACAAGGAAAAGGTAAAAATACGTTTACCATGTGACTTGTTTTTATGAAATTTGTCAATTTATCTGGATAGGTTCAACCTGATATGGATGAACTGACAGAAAATGCGGAAGAACCGGATGAAGGTGAAAAACCGGAAGTACAAAAATTAGGAAAATTGCAGTATAAAGTTAGTATTTAGGTGTTTACTTTCAAAGTGTACATGTGGGATGAAAAAAGAACGAATTTGAAATATCTTTTAAAATAAATATATTTTTGGTCTGTTAATTTCCAAATGGTCATATTAATTCTTTTGTATCATTGAGCACTACTGCACCAGTTGGTTTAGTAGAATATCCATATTTTTTCAAATATAGTTTTCTCTTATTAATTTCAGTGACTTATCTAGGAAAACAAATCTAATAATATTGTTTATTACTTAAACAAATTTGTTTAGAATAAAATTCTTATTACAAATACTTTGACAAACCAAACGTTTTATTTTCATATTCTTACGTATACGCTTTACCCTTACGCTTTATTGTAAAATTGAATATCTGAAAAATGCGAAATTATTGCAAAAGATATCGAAAATCAGAAATATTTAGTAAAAGTAGAATGGTCAGGGTTTAATTAATTAGAAAGATATGTGTATTCACATATTTATGAGGTGTAAGAAAATTTCGTTTTTGAACAAACTTTTTAGAAATATTTTTCAAGCAAAACTTAAATTAGGTTGTTGGTCGAGCACAGACAAAATTTTATTAATCATCTAACATATTATATGTATATATATACTACAAACAACATATATATTTATATATATATATATATATATATATATATATATATATACACGTGGGTTATCTTTTAAGTTTTCTATATAAAACTGGAATAAAACAGTAGATAGTTTTTAAAGACTTCATTGTTTTTTCGAAGTATTCTTCACGAAGATTAATGCACTTTTGCATGCGCTCGAACCAACTTTGGAAGCACTCGTTCCACTTGTTTGTTGACTGCTTCTTCTGACGACTGGAACCTTTGACCCCTACAGCTTTAGGTTGTGTTACTGAAGCAATTATGTTAAAAATGTTTAATGAGCATATACCCAAAACTTTATCGTAACTGAGCTACAAGCATTGATAGTTTTAGAAAACTAATGCAAGTATTATGTACCGCTGCAACAAAAGTCTGGATGAAAATCATTTAAAAAGAAGTCACTTTATTGAATTACTTCTTCCAAATATCCACCTAGTTGTGGTATACTAGGCTATGTATACATAGTTTCTGGAGCATCAATAATTCTATTTTTATTTACATGACCGGTGTAACCATTTTTTATAATCTCCATTTTTATTAAAATTTGTATAATATTAATTTGAAAATAAATTTAGTAAAAAATTGCGGTAATTTAATTAACATGTTCGAGATTTTTTCATTTATATTAAGCTTTTCAAAAGCATTAATTTTTGCGAGTATACTACAAAGGTATTTGAAAAAAAGTGAGATTTTCGTCAAAATAAAAAGTTATAAATTTAACCTTCATGGTACTTAATACGGTAGTTCTGAGTTACCAAAATAAAAACTAAAATTAAAACTATAAATGCTTATATGTCAGTTTCGATAGAGTTTTGGGCATACTTTCATTAGACATGTTTAACTTGAAATGGCTTCAGTAATACATCCTTAAGCTGTGTCAATCATGTCATGGAGCACCTGGTACAGGGTAAAACCTGTTAATACTTTTGTATTAAATGAGAGTTAATAAAATGCTGTCGTTTACTCTGGTAATCGTCTAACGAAGGTAGTTGTTTGGGTTTTAGTTTAGCCTTAGACATTTCAAATCCCTTAACTAATTGTATTCTATCATCAGGCATCAAACCCACTCCCTCTACAGTGTTGACCTTTACATCTTTATGGATCTTTATCCCTTTAGTATAGCTGATTCTAGTTCATTATTGCTTTTCTAGTTTTTTCTTGCCTTGCAACTATAGAGCCGCTCACATAAAGTTATGGAAATAACAGTCCGCTCGATTAGAGCTCCTCTTGATAGAATAAGGTTAAACATATGGTGATTGTGTCTAGTGCTCCCCAGGCAATTCTTGACATGTTACATTACATCACTACATCACATACTAGTTTTCAGCCCCCCGAGGGAAAAAGAAAACGAAGACTGTTGTCAGAAACTGTTCTTCTATATATGGCGTTGACCTTTTTGGATTTTTACTGTACACCACTTTCGACCATATGCTTACATCAGTGTTTACGTAACACATTTACGTTTTATAACAGATTTGAACTTCATTTGAAAAGCAGATGTAATTTAATTCATAAACCTAATCAAGTAGTCTCTCTATAGTAGTTTGTCGTTATCATTTAGGTGAAAAAATGGTTTTAATAACAAATGCAATATTGAAAAGTTATAAACAAGAAATATAATAACAAATAACAATTTTTTAAATTCTTTTATAATAATTTCGGCCACACAAAAGCAGAAATAGAAGCGAACTAACACACCAGGTTGTAATGAATATGAATGTGTAATAGAGTTAAGTTATTCTTCTGTATATTTCGTTGATCTTTTTGGGTTTTTACTGAACACCACTTTCAACTGTATGCTTACATCACATTTACGTAACACATTCACGTGCTACAATGCGTAAATGTCTTTCTCAAAGCCTAGACTTGATTTGAAATGAAGATGTAATTTAATCCATGAACCTAATTAAGTAATCTCTCTGTAGACGTTTGTCGATGTCATTTAGGCGAGAAATTACTTTAATTACAAACGCAATATTGAAAAGCTATAAATAAGAAATAAAATAACAAATAACAACTTTTACAATTCTTTTATTACACTTTCGGTCACATAAAAGCATAATAGAAACGAACTAACGAAACAAGTAGTAGGCTGACATTTATTACTTACTTTACACAAGCTTATGTGGGGATTGCGCTCTGTCGTGGTTTGCCTAAATGTTGTTCTTTTAGTCACCTAAAAGCAGCTTCCATGTATACAGCAGGCGTTAGTTGTCGTCAGATTTATTTAGGTTGTTAGGTCTCTTTTTCCATTTAGATCATTTCTCTTATATGATTCTTGTCGCTGGGCTTTTGTTCGTCGCTCAAACTTTGGTGTTCTCAAATTGGATACTTTATCAGCTTTGATAACAAGCAATAAACTAGCTCCAAAAGATGAGGAGTGTGATTTCGTTGAAATATCTAGAGAACGGTCCTTCTTAGGACACAACTCACACGCAGCCCACACCTCGAGAAAATACATCTTCATATATGTGTATGTATATATACAAAAACATATATGATTCCAGGTGAGATATTCTGAAGAAAGAACTCGTGAAAAATTTAACAGCAAAATTATATTCGCCTTTATTACGAAAGTAATGTTATAAAAATAAAACTTCAACTGTTTAAATTGCTGGTGGAAATACAAGATACATTCGACTTTACGACTTTACTTTTATTTTACTAAATTGATTTAAGTACTTCATTTAAAACATAACTTTTATATTTATGTATTTATACTTGATATTTGTTTTTGTGAATAATTGTTTCGCCACACAGTTGTTTCCATAGCTTTCAATTTAATTTAAATATTGCAGAGAAATTACTACATATAAAGAGTCTTATGAGTTACTGATTCGCCATTACATAGTTTTTTCTTATAAAAGTAATTTAAACAATTTTTCATACGTCTCACTACAGTTACAAATTGTGTTGCATTTGTGTTCCTTGATTACTTATTTGTAAGTGCTTTTAGGCGTTTTATAATAACGTTTAGACTTTTACTATAATAGTACATAATGTGTGAGATTAGCATTTACTTCTTTAAAGTGTTAGCTTATGATTTTGGATGACGTAAGATGAGGGCCAGTGATATACGCCTCGTATTGCTGATATGTATTTAAGTTTAGAAATAATGTGGTAAGCGCAACTGTAATATAAACGGAGTTTATGGTAAGACTTGCGTATTATCTATAAGGCGTTAGTTCTAGAGTTCCGTAATCAATATGGGTGACTTTAAAGCAAACCAGTTCCTTGGTCTTTAGTAAAAGAAGATTTTAATCAAACTTCGAGAGACCTTACAGACAGATTAAATGTTAGCCATACTAAGTTATCTTGGTAATGGATAAATATATAATTTAATCAAATTAATTGGCTTTGTCAACCTAATAGATTTATGCGTAAGAGTTGTTACTTGCGTGTAAGACATTCCTAGCTTAAGCAAAAAGTGTCTGTCCAAACTTCATATATACATTATAAATTGTCATTATGTAAGAAATATGATTTACGTGTTCCGTTTTACTTTGGAAATGAAATTCGTTCTTTTTTAACTTGTAGATTCTTCACAATTATTTTACTTTTCGATTGACTAATTCATTTTCGAAGTCTGAATTTCAATTTAATTAACTTAAATAACCTAAATTATATGTTTTTGCAGTTGGAGTACGATTTCAATCAAAACAGCTTATCAGTAACTGTTATACAAGCGGAAGAACTACCAGCCTTAGATATGGGAGGCACATCCGACCCCTATGTTAAGGTATATTTACTACCCGATAAAAAGAAGAAATTCGAAACTAAAGTTCATAGGAAAACACTGAATCCTGTATTTAATGAAACCTTTGTTTTTAAAGTAAGTATACTTTGGTACAATATTGTTAGTCTTAGTAATAATAAGTGTTTTATATATATATATATATATATATGCACTTATAATTGCTATAATTATAGGCTATGTTTTAATAATTAATACTGTCCAAATTAGGTATCGATTTGTTTATTTGGAGTGTAATAAGTAATCGATAGCGTTTCAATTGGAAGAACATGTTTCCATATTCTCTGGCGTTTAACGCCTAATACAAATAGTAATACCATATGCATTTTTAACTTAAAGTTAAAATGATCAATTGGAAATATTTTAAAATATATTTTAATCAGAACTACACTTCAAGAGGCTTTTGTTTAGGATTGAAATCATTACTATTGGTGTCTACGCAAATATTAAAGAAAAGTGGCCCAAGACTGGTTCCTCGTAACATTAGAAATAACAAGAAATTAAAAAGCAAAATTACACTTGGGTCGAGATAATAATAAAAAATGTCAGATCATCGTTTTCATTTCATATTATATATTTATATAAAAAATAAATAAAATCAATACTTTTCCATGTGTAAATGTCAAAGAATTTATGTACACTTTTTAAACTTACTTCAAATTTGATACAATTTTTTTCGACCAATGGTGTAGTAATCGATATTGTGTTGTTTATACTGCAAACGTCTGCAGGATCCTATTTTCCTTTATATGAGGAAGATTTGACCGGGAAGCGGGACTAGAAATAGAACAAGTGTGTTAGGATATTCAGTTTTTATTGTTTTTGGACATATTCCTTTTTAGCTTTAGTATACTTTGATAAACGTTTTTTCTTGAGACCCTTAAAATACTGCTCTGTTACTGCAATAAGTTCTTCATCCAATCGGAACGGTATTTCAACATAGAAAATTCTTGAATCTGCAGCATTAATGTGAAGTTACTTGGAGCTGAATCTGGCCAATAAGGTGGGCGAAGCACAATCTAAAATTTCTATTGATTCGATTTTTTACGAACAATTTAACTGGTGCAAGAAGGCGTATTTCGTGATGAAAGAAAACTTTTTTATGGGCCATTCTAGGACGTTTGTTGGAAATGGCTTTCTTGAATTTGTTCAAAAGAGCGACGTAATACGATTTGTTAATATTTGGTTCTTTGCAAATGTCTTGACTTTCTTTGGTGGAGGGCTATTATAATGTGCATATTGTTAAGAGTGCCGTTTGGATTTGGGAACATAGTGGTCAAGACGGATTATATCTATGGTAATAAATCTTCGCAAAAAGCGGTATGGTCCTTGCCAAACAGTTTCCAATTATTTTTTGATGTTCAGATTCTTTCTCGTTTAGATGGTGATTGAAAATTCTCGACCTCCACCTGTTGAAAGCTTAAACTTGCCCAATTTTATATATAAAACGTCATGTACGCCTCGTCATGTACGTATATACGCTCACGATACTATCTTCTTGTTGTTAATTTTCTAAGTCGTCAAAAATAATAATCGATGCCCATATTACTACTAACATCAAATTGTGACTTCCGAAGGATTAATGTTATTAAAATTTTAGAAGGCGATTAATTGATTTTCGTTTTTGATTTTGTAGGTTAGATAATGATATACAACAAATATTTTTTATATATTTTAAGATATGCTTGAAACAGATTAAATAAAATTCGTCCATTTTCACGCTATTTCTAGATCGTATTTACCTATTTTGTTCAAGGAAGAATGTATTGAAATATATACCATCACACATATAAGATATTTTGGTATTTAGGGTACCTAATTAACCATCGCTTTGTATTTACTGGCTATCTTGGACATTTACATGCTTTAAATTATAAAAATATTGAAGATTTTTATCTTAAAATTAAACTTATATAATTAAAAATAATTTTTAATTTTTGAATAGCAAATACCTTATGCTGACGCCATGAACAAAACACTGGTATTCGCCATATTCGACTTCGATCGTTTCTCCAAGCACGACCAAATAGGTGAGGTAAAAGTACCGCTTTGTCAGATCGATTTGGCCCAGACGATAGAAGAATGGCGGGAACTTCAAAGCGTAGAAGGCGAAGGTGGTCAGGTGATATCACAGTTAATTTGCTCTTTTATAGTTCTCTATAGTCCGGTCAATGCTTCGAAAAACTTATTAAACTGTTTTTTTACACCCAGTTCGGACCATTGGATGCTTGCACAGGTTCATGCATTTGAGCACTTTTATTATACTATATTATTACGTATAATATGATTTCATTGACGGAATATACTTCTGCAATTCAACCTGTATCTCGCTCCGCGAGTTACTTAGTTTCTTAAAGAAGAGAGTCGCACATATATATTAGTAAATTCATACATTTTACACATTTTGTTGTTTTTTGTGGCTACGATAAGCGTAAGAGTAGAAGAGAGTTTTTCTTTTCAATAATTTTGTCATGAGTTTTTGGCTGTGTTTTCCATGGATACACGATGGTTCTCGTGGGACAACAATTATTCCAATAAGAGTTTTAAAATCTAGCTAGAGGATCAAACTATTCGCAAATATTTTTTTTATAAAACAAATAAGTTACGAAAAAGTTTCTAAATACAATATAATTATAGTAAAATATAGTAGATGATTACCTATAAGAAGTATGGGGGTCATATCCAAATTGAAAGATGAGCGTTCAGACAAACGTCAATGTTGGCCACCTGATGACTGGAAAACAGTTTGTTTTCAAACGTTGTTGTGTGTGGTTGAATTTAACAATGCCACGTAAACCACAAATTTGTAATGGTTATTAATATATTCGGTGTAATGCATTTAATATATTTTAAGATATGATATATTCAATTGCAAACAAACCAAATGCCTTCAAGCATATGCGGAAAGGTTACGGTAAAATCTATGTCTATAGGTTTCAAGTCAATCTAATATATCAATACATGAATAACAGATGGGTCCTTCATCCATTACATTTGTAATCACGCCTCAACTTTGAATTTGCAGTGTGCCACTAGCTTCCCTATTAAAGCACCCACTTTAACGATGAGATTTTCTGTTTATTGTTAGTATAAAAGGCTGCTATTGTTACAGTGTTTTCATTTGAAATTTATTATATATAATTATTAGATTGAAGCATACGAGTATTTGTAAATATTTATAATATTATTTTCGATAGCAACACATTGAAACAAAAAGTGAATATATAACACATAATATTTTGTGGCATAAATCCTTCAAGTAACATGACGATTCTTAATAACATTAACTATTAGAAAATAAATGAAATAGAATGTGTCCACTGTAAAGATAAGTTTGAACTTGCAATTGAATGACAAAAGCTCGTAAAAATAATTAAAATAACACATTTATACAAGAGAAAATTCCCAGAATCCAGTTAATGTAGGTGCTATCTGTTATCGTAGCTTATTGTTTTATCGATAACGAATATTCCAATCTCAATTTATCGAATTCTAAAGCTATGTTAATAACCAGCGGCGCACAGTAGGTGCCTGCTAGAAGAGACGCATTCTGCCAAGAATCGGTGATAAGTTTTAGAAAATTATTTGGAAACTACGTAATTAATAATCATATTCCGGATATTTCAAATAGCGATTTATGTTTAAGAAACATTTGAGAATTTTTTGAAATATTAACGTAAGACTAAAAACTGTAAAGTAATACCAACATATTTATATTAAATAAACACTACTAAACTGAAAAGCGAAGTAAAATAGATGAAAGCCTGGTATATACACTTAAATATGCAGTATACACAGGTAGACACAGCTAATCGTTTTCTACGAGGGAGAATCGGCAATTAATGAAGCTAATGAAAGAGGGCAGTACTTTCAGCTTGGCAATTCTTCTGTCAAAATTTGACGATGAACTATTTTGAGCTTATTTTGCAACATGGGATACTGAATAGTCACTAAGTTATTATTTTTAAAGAGCAAAGCAAATGATGAAATCAAAGCTAAGCTGCAGCAATTTTCTTTGATTGTAACCATAAAACAATGAAACCTGAGTTTAGTGATCAGATCACTACATTTGATGAAAGATTCATGATATGGTGCCAGATGATCGTCGAATAAAATTACTTTTTCCCTTTACCAATTTGAAAACTTGGTTCGGTGGCAAGTTTCAATTCAAATAAAATGGCAATAACTGAAACTCGCCATGTCTCTATATGATAAAGCTTACTTTTTTGAAGAAACGATAAGACGTGAATATTAGTGGACGAGGTAAGTTATAAGAAGAATAAATTTAAAAACGAAATATTTTTTTTTAAAAGGTGTGTGTTATTTAGCATTACCAATGACGAAAGGCAGAATAAGAAAAAAAAAGAGGCCGTATTGAATTCAAATATCACCTTATATTTATGAAGTTGTATGTTTATAAATTGCTAATTCAAGACCATGTTCGTAAAGAACGAAACTTGAGGCGTTATTAATAACTCTTGTAGTCTCTGTGAAAATAGTGATGCCTAGAGCGGTCAATTTTTATTGTTACGACAGGATAGGATTTAATGTAGTAAGTGCATAAGTACGTATGTACCAACAAATATATAACTGAGCAGAGATATCGGCCTTGGATGAATCGCCGTAAATATTCGGTTTCTACTCATTACGTACCTGGTGTGCAGAAAAATGTGACCACTATGACGGAGTCATTTGAATAAGGTGATGAGGAAATTTAAACTTCTATAATTAGAAAACATATCAGCAAATGTAACAATTAGAATGACTTAAAAAGTTTAAGTAACAACTTAATCTAATGTTTATTTAAAGATAATAGAAATTAAAAGTGAAATAGAAAATAACAAGTACTCAGAAGTACTTAGTGCTTGTCCACAGAAGGATTTAGCAGAAATAAAGTATATAGCGGAGAAGTTTCTATTATTGGACGACAACACATCTGCAAAAATCATGGCTGTTTTATGCTACTGTAGGTTTCAGAATTTAGACTATCTTCTTTGTCGTTCGAGCTATGTCACTGTCTATGTGGTTGGTTACTGTTTGTGTAATAATTTTATGAAATGCAATGTTTGCAGAGCGATAACAAAGTGACAATATAGATATGTACATATGCTCAAAGTCAATGTTGATATATTTTACAAACGCATAAACGTTACATGGAAAGACTTTGGATTAGTAGTTAATTCGCTTACTGTAAACAAGTTAAACATCATCAAAAACATTTTTCTAATGTAGAATTTATTATTTTAGAAGGTGAATGTGTTGCTATTTATTGTAATTAAAGTAATTATTTGGATAAATAATGTATTTGTTTCTTAGCTTTGATACATGTAATAATAGCAGATACTCTATTTTTTATGATAGGTTATCTACTGCATTGAACCATGTATTTCTGCGTATTAAGTTTGGGAGCAATAAGAAACTTAAAAACGAGTTATTATAGTTTTTTTTAAATCTATTAATCAAGGAAATGTACAAATTAAAACACTTCCAATGGAAATACTATATTTACATTATTATTATTATTATTATCATTATTATCGGTAATCGTCATTTCTGTTATAACAACTACTGAATATTCAATGAATGTTTATTACGGACTTACTTTATTAATACTTACATTATCATACGAAGTTAGGAAAAACGTATGCTGGTGGAATTTGTCCTGCATATAGGAGGTCGTTGTTGAATGGTTAGAAATGAATATAATTGGATGTGAAACAGAAATGATATAGTTTTAAAAGAGATGTTATAAATGTCGTTTGCCATCTAATATTATAAATTAAGTTTTATCGATTATTTTTATGTAATACGTGTTGATATGTAACGTAAATAGATGATTTACGGATTGTTTAATGTCATTGCAAAAATAGATACGTAGAAAATGTTTGCTTTTTATCTGATTATATAATGGTTGGCTGAAAGCCACCTGGAATGAAGAATAGATAGCGCAATTTCGAATTGTTTTTATGGTATGTCAGAAAGTTTTTTCCTAGATAAGTCAACTACCGTAGCTTCGTTGTGGCGACAGTTTACGATTTTTGGCGACATGGGTAGTGTTAAAATTTATACTGTTATTAAGTATTTTTTCTTTAAAAGCTTATCAGCAACGAGTATTCATAATTAGAAGAAGGATGGTATGAAGAATTCGGCTTGTTCATTTACCATTTTATATAAATGCGTTCTTGAGTTCAAATGTGGACGTAAACTGCACCACTTAGCAGGCGTCCAAATCTGATACACTGCCAGAAGTTGAAAAATTACACGCTATGATGTTAAAAGACTGTTGTTTGAAAGAATCTGAGATAACGGAGACAACGAGCATCTCTATCAAATTAAAGCAAATAATTAATGAGAAGCATCTTGGTTTAGAGGAGAAGAAAATCATTTTTCACCAAAATAATGCAAGGCGTCACAAATATGCTGTTACTATGGCAGAAATTAACGAATTAGGCTTCGATTTGTTGCTGCACTCGCCTTATTCACCGAATTTAACACCGTTGTATTGCCACCTTTTTCTATGCCTAAAAGAGATACCTGGCAGGTCAGAAATTTTTAACCAACACCTTATGTTAATACTGTTGTGGGGGCTTACTTTAAAGATCTTCTAACTTTTAAGAACTTTTCTGCGTTGAGGAAGAATAATTAAAAGTGCTCTACCACTTAAAAGGCTTACGACCTAAGTGACCACTCACCACAAAAAAAAGACAAAACGAATCTCAGTAAATCTTCAAAAATTCAATTTATACATTCGTTTGTTCTAATTTATTTTTATGATCTATGTAATCGTATCGTAAATTGTCGGTGATAATGTGTTTGTATATTCTCGAATCTACCAGTTATTGAAAAATCAATTTATACCTTCTTCCTTCCTAATTTATTTTTAGAATCCGAAATATTTTCACAATAACTTTCATAGTAAATTATTTTTTATTCATGCTTCATAATACCATTTTGATTTAATTATATTAAATTTACATGTTCTCATATAAAGTCATATAAGTTCATTATTGTCACCCAAATTTAACATGCAATTATAATAAAAGAATAATTAAATTAAGATATGCGATTATATCTATTTACTTAGAGCTGGAAAAATTGTGTAGATGCTGGATAATAATAATAGTTACTAAACTGATGATTGGATAAGCAAGAGTTTCAAGAATAAATATAAACCAAGTTTGATTCCTGGGCTGTAATTTTAACTCTCTTTTTGTTTCTATTCCAATGATTTACTTACAAACTTCTCACCACCAGATGCCACGCCATTATATAAAATATTCTCAAAATACTCCCCATAGAAAAAGAAAACGTATATTTTTGTTAGGTAAATGTACACAAACACTAACAACAATCTAGCACCATATTCACTGAGAAGCAAAGTTGATCGAGACTATATACTACTACTACTAACTACCTACCTACCTACTACTAACTACTACATCTCGTTACTACTACAGTGGATTTGTATTGACGTAAATCATTTTTCTCTTTTCCCTAATTTCTCTGCTCTGCTTTGGTTTTGGCTGTGCTATGGTTGTGCCGACGCGCAAAATGCATGACGCTTCAAACAAATCAAACTGATCACGTAAGTATAAATTTCAAATATTCTCAGTCTATTTATAAATCAAAATCGAAATTTTTCAATGTACTCTTTTGATTACTCATATTTACATACGTTCAAACGAAATGCTTAATTGATAATGACTACTGGAAATTAATCCTATTGAAATAGTTCGATTTTGAAAAACAAACACTACAGTCACTAAATTGACTGGTTTATGTGAAATTTACAATACACACGTCACATAAGTCCGTCATTGTTTACCTGATAAGGGGTTCTTGCAACAGGGACATTTTATTCTTATATATTACATCACCAGTTAACATTTTGTATGATACACTTTACAAGAGAGTTGTTGCAACTTTCGCTTTATAAAAAGTACAAACATTTTTTGGTAGGGATTTGGTTATAAATGTTTGAATAGTACAGATTTGGATTTGTCGTCGGAACTCGGCCTTCCTACTAAACGTTTTAATAATATAGCACAATGTATTACACAAATAAATAGTAAAATGTACAGGCCTTTCGACAACTATGCTATTCAAGTTTAGCGTCACTGCTGAAGATGACAACATGTTTGTTGAAATACATGTATACTTAAGTATTTATTTGATTGACATAAATTGTCAAGCTATTAAAGTACTTAGTACATATTATAGCACCAAGTTTTTCAAGTTCATATTTAATTTAAGAATATAGACAAGAACTTATAAGGGAACTTCATGTAGTTTAATAGAACTTCTATTTTGATGCAATTTAGTAGAATTGTAAAGAAATTCAAAATACCCAGTTTTCTTCACCCTAAGGGAGTAAGATCATCCCCAGAAAATCAATAATTTTTGTGCAACGAACAAAAAAAAACTCGTAAATTGCAAAAGGAAAATGTTTAATTTCTTATGAAATATAACCTAAGTCAGAAGTTTAAGGACGAGGAAAAAAGCGTCCTAATTATATATTTCATATTCTACTTAATATAGCTTTTATTATTTATTATATTAAATTTTTTAAGATGAAATGATTTAAAACAATTTGAAGTTAAAGTTACCTGTTTTTGAATTTCATAGAAGCATGATATTTTATTCTACCTTTTATTTTTTATAATAATTTTTATTTTTTAAGTAGCTTTATTGGAGATCTAAATAAAATATCACTTTCTCAGGTATATCCACAAGTCTATGTAAAATACATAAAAAGTATGAGACATTTTTACTTTTATAATGAACAGTCATAAAAATACTTTTCGCATTAAGAATACATATGTATTAGTATTATTATTGCAAATATAAATTGTTCACCGCAAAATTCGAATTTTGATGTTTTTTATACGAAATAAGTTTTTTAAGTATTTTAAAGCTCTATATAAATTCTAATCTATACCAATTAAGCCACCAGGCAGCATAACTTCGAGTCTTTTAACACAACATAAATAGCATTATGAAAACAGTTAAAAATTTCTGCGTTGGAGAAGGACTCGAGAATCTATCTGCCATCTTCTCGACGGCTATCTTACCAATTAGGCCATCAGCCAGTATACCTCCAAGTCCTTTAACACCTCATAAATCGCATTATGGAAGTAGATCTAATATTTATTTAAAATCTGCAGTCAGGTTGTCTTGACGTTAATAATTATATATAAATATATAGTTACGTTCTTTACGATGAGAATTTAATGAAAATTATTATTTTCTGCTACGCCATCGTTAATTGAATTCACAAAAATTAATTAAAAATTTCTGCGTTAGAGATGGACTCGAACTTATATCTGTCGTTCTCTAGACGGCCGCCTTACCAAATAGGTCACCAGGCAGTATAACTTTATCAGTGCAGAAAATTTTAAATAATTTCTGTGATTTTAATTGACGATGGCGTAGCAGAAAATAATTTTCAATAATTTCCCGTCGTAAAGAACTTAATTATATATGTGTATATAATTAGTAATAACTGATCTATATTTTTTTATTAGACTTTGATTGAATACAGTTAAAACTATATTGAAAATATTAATCGAATCAAATAGGAAGGATATAAAAAGTGATTGTGGATTAACATTATGTTATTACTTAAGGGTGAGTTAATATTACGTTAGCATCATAAAAATATTTTATAAAATTTTTCCATACCTGGAAATATAGAGGACTTTAAGGAAAGTGAGATTCTCAATAAAACGAACGTATGGGGGCTTTCATTTTTGTTCATCCCCCGGATTTCGACCAACGACCAACTGAAGTGTAAAGATCTTCAAAATATTGTTGTGTTACTATAGTAAGTTTTCCATTTAGCTGAAAGTTTTTTCCAGCTAGGAAAAGTTTGAGTTCGAGAAATAAGTGAAAGTTACTTTAGGATAGGTTTTTCGAATAGGATGGGTAAAGTATAACTTGACATCTTATCTAATCTATCTAGTTTTTCACGAACAAGTTGTTTGTTGTAAAAAGGCTGGTTGTTGTTATGAAAGAAGACTTTCTCATGGTCTATTCCATGCTTATTAGAGATTGATTTCTTGAATTTATCTTGTTGAATGGCGTAATACTACATTAACCGTAACAAATCTTCTAAAATAAATGTTGTTCTTCTTAAACAAATTATCGAAATTATTGAAAGTTTGCATTCTTTCACGTATTTAATTACATATCCATCTTTTTGATAGTTTAGACATGTCTACTTCTATCCACGTTACTAGCTAACTCTTTGGTGTCAATATTTTCGTTGTTCAGAATAATATCTTCAACTCTATTGATCATTTATGGAGACGTTGCAATTCTAATGGTCCTGGCCGTTCATCATCTTTGATGTTTAACACACATTTAAATTGTATAACCTAATGAAAAATTGTCGCTTTTGAAGCAGCACTGTCACATAAAGTTGGTTGTATGTCAGCCAGATTTGTAGACAACGATAGCAGTTGTATGATTTATTGCTATAAATCATTACATTATGTAAATATTGTCAAAAGAGCATCGAAAAGCAAATAAATAAAATTACTACTGTCATGTATTCCAATTTTATTTTATAAGAATAACAACATTTAGTCAGTAAATATCACTTTTATATTATCAGGAATGTTTCTATACATTTTTATTACTAAACGTTCAGATGCTTTTTCAAATAACGCAGTTACATGGCATGGTATAGAGAAATTATTTGAATATCTAGTAACCATGCGATTGTAAAATGTGGAATTCCTCTCTAGGATATGCAGATTTTGATGGGCCCAAAGTCCATGTTATTACATGCAAACAGATGTCAAAGAGAAAAATACCCGATATCCAAAATAAATATGTCCAGACTATGTTGAGACAAGGTGGAAGTACCCCATACCGCCCGTATTTGCATTATTGTTTCTACATAGTCTCAAAATATTTCACTGTTTTTCGTCCTCTGAAGATACGCTTGAAGGCTCTCCGAGCAAGGATGCAATATATTGTTTGGCAGTAAACATGGCCGAAATATGATTTTAAGGCATCTATATCACCTATGTTTCCTAAATTACGACTGGTGTTTAGTCTCTTGAAAAATAAATATTCCATCACGAATATAAAAATCTTTTGGCTTAAGAATCTACTTTGATATATACATATATAGATGTTAGTTCTTCAGATTCTAAAGTCCTCACACAAATGTCAGTGGTTTTAAACATATTTTCTTCAGTATATATATCACCATACAGCAGTAGTCTTCTGTACTTAAATTAGATTTTATAAGTAAATATTTATTTAATAATTTTAATAATACGTCAGTGGAAAATGTTATAATTGTAAATTTCTAACAGAAAATGTGAATATGAATTAATTTTGTACATGTTTAATTCTACAAATTATGATTTGAGAAAGTTGTAATATCTTATTTTAGTTTCGAAAAAATAAATAATATGTTAACGTATAATATTAAAATTAAATTCAAAAATAGGCAACTAAGTTTGTTTTCACTTTAGATAACTCTAGAAAGTGATAAATACACAATAATAATTGGAGCAAATACATAAACGCACAGATTTTTATTATTTTTTTGCTGCTTTATCTCTGACATAGGTTATTGTATGAAAATATGAAGCGTTCTTTTCTTTGAAATGCCTCTAAATATTTTGTTTGTGGCAAAATTAAGACAAACAATTTATTAATTTTTGGGGGCGATTCTTCACTCTTAACTTTGTCTATTCTACTTCCTATTAAGTTTCATTAAAACTAAAATGTGATGCTTCCTGGTGCTCTTGTCAATTTTTATAATACTAAACAAATAATTCGTTAGGAATAGAAAAATGTTGAATATATTGATGTTTATTTAATTTAAAGAAGAAAAGGAATATTTTAAAGAAATGAAATAGACTTAAATATTATAGATATCAGTCGAACCAATAATTTTACTTTTTTCGTTTAAATATTAAATATATAGAAAGTTGCAGCATCTAATAAAACATTTTTTAAAAATATAACATTTATTGATTTGTCTGCCCTCGACATTTTCTTCCTTGTTTTTTTCCTAAATTTCTGCATCTGCATGATTCCTTTTGTTGGCGTTTGCATCTGTGGCTGGTAACTGTTTTTGAAATAAAAGTTTTTCTGTTGGTTTTAGAACAACTTTTTTGGTATTTAAACACCTGGGGGACTGTTTTTCATGTTCTTCAAAAGTTTGTATATGTGATGAATTATCGTGTTTAAATACCTGTTATACTACTTATATACATATTATATATAATTATTGTTAAAATAGTTCGTTCTGATTTTCAAGTTTTACGTTTCTTTTCTGTTTTGGAAGGGAAGAGATATAAGCATGCCAGCACCATAGTTAGTACTTAATTAATGAGCACAGTACATCACCATGTTATACAGGATGTGTGTGTGATTCCTTTTGGGAAGAATTAGTTTGGAAAGGAACTGACAATATATTAAAATAGATAATTTTAAGCAGAGTGTAATTCGAAATTGAGTTCGATTTAAAAATGTTTAATTTGCGGTTGCAGCAGAAAAAAGGATAGTTGCATTTCATAATATTTTGTTAAAGAAACTATTATATTGTAATATAACTGTTTAATTAATGCTGTACTACACAATTTCATACTATATTTTGTTTAATCTATAAGATATTTGGAGATTTGTTAGAGTTAATTCTAACTTGTTTTAACTTCTTACTTTAATTTATGCTACATTTCTTAGTAGTTATTCGTAATATTATTATGTACGTACGATTTCCAACTATGTCGAATTTGAAGCAGATGTTAAGGGTTTATTAAATTTATACCGTGTGTCTTGGATGAAAATGTACAGGGAAATTTCACGACATTATCGCATGTTTATGTGAATTACAATAAACCAAAGAATAGTCAGTTCAATGTACTCGTATTTGTAATTATTTACTTATTACGCTCCTCGTATATTATCTTTCAAATTTACATTGTTATGACCGGAAGATGACATAATCGAAGTGCGACTGGTGTACAGTCTTTACATGTCTCTTTTGTAATATAGTCGGCACATTATATTTACTGCGTGTATCACAATATTTATTACGATGGTTAACCGTTTTAATATAAATAAATTAGTACAGTGTTAATAATAGCTTTAAAGTTGTAATCATTTTGAGATTATCCTGATATATATAAAAAGGTTTCGGCGAATAATTTTGAACAGTATTTTAGGAGCAATCAGTTTTTATAGGAAATACTACAATACGTTCTTTTTTGCGTATTATCCAATCTGTTTAAATATCATACAGAAATTTTTGCATAACATTTTGAAGTTGATATTTGAAAGTAAATGAGTAGTGTGGTTCTGATTGGAGGTTAAGGCAATTATTACTTTTATTAAATTCTGACAACGCTACTGTCCAATGTATATAAATTTCGCGGTTTTTTAAAGAATAAATAAAACACATAATTTGCATTCACTGTCAAAGACTTTTTATTGGCAATTGAAATATCAGTTATGACATTTATATACGAAAAGTAATATCTGTCAAAAGCTGCTCCTCTTACAGCTCCACAGACGTCCACTCTTTTGTTAAAATTTTCAATGACATTTTGACATAATTGAGGCTCTATCTCACCAATGACACGAATAATTTCATCTCTCAATGCAGGAATTGATTGTGGATTGTTTTTACAAACCTGACTTTTCACATAACCCCAAAGAAAATAGTCTAACGGTGTCAAATCGCATGATCTTGGTGGCCAATTAACATCACCGTTTCTTGAGATTACACGTCCAGGAAATTTTTCTTAATAAATCAATTGATTCGTGTGCAAAGTGAGGTGTAGCGCCATCCTGTTGAAGCCACATATCCTCTAGATGAATATTCATTAATTCGGGCCACAAAAATCCGAAGAAATGGATCACCATTGACAGTTACAGCTTCACCAGCAGCATTTTCAAAGAAGTTTCACCTGACCATAATGGACACCAAACAGTAACTCGCTTAGGATGCATAGGTTTCTCATAAATAATTTGTAGATTTTCCTCACCCTAGATACGTCAATTTTTAATATAGCCACCAAGTTCAAAATGTGCCTCATCGGAAAACATTATTTTTTGAGAAAAATCAGCTGGTTGTGCATTGATGAAATTGACTGATCTAATGGCTTCAATTCCTGTGTTATTTGAACCTTATACCTTATACCTTCAGAGCTAAATCATTGTGTAACATACGCCAAGTTGTTGATCCATTAAGTCCAAGTTGTTGTGAACGTCGTCTAATGGACGACAACACTTTAACGAACCAAACCAATATTTTCTTGTGAACGACCACTACGACTGTATTTTTCACTTTTTGATCTTCCACGGAACCGGTCTCTTGAAATTTTTTAATAATTCGACCACTAGTGCTTTCAGATGGACGATTATGTAAACCATAAAATTCACGTAATTTTCTAAAAACTCCTTTCACAGAACGCTGATTTTCATAAAATAATTCTACAATTTGAACGCGTTGTTGTACCGTGTACGAAGCCATATATTATTATTATTATAAATGTCATACATTACACTTTTTAAATGTCCAAGTACCCAGACAAAATCAGTGCGCCATCTATATTTTATTTATTCTTAAAGAAAACCGCGCAATTTGAAAAACCCTTTATATGTATGTCACTACTTCCATGACTTCCAGGATCTACTTGAATAATTACGTTCATCTTAATAATTTGTGTACCTGGTAAGGGGAAATGTCGTATTAGCATATTACTAAAGTTCTTTAAAATTTATTTATTACGCTTTTCTAATTTCTTTCATATAATAGTTTAACATTTTTTATAAAATTTAAGTTCTCGAGTAAGATAATTAAGCAGCCAGATACGAATACCAATAGCAAACGCGTATTTAGATATACTTACATTGTATATTTAATTCTAAACAATATTAACCGTATTATGTAATTTATGTACACATGATTTGGTTTTAGTAACTTCTCAAAATGATTTTACGAAGGTATTATTTAATTCTCTACCTAATATAGTCTTTTTCATTTGTTATTCCACCCTAGCTTTGCAAGTTCTTTTCAGACTGTGGTTGGAAACGCAATATGTTTTTTAGAATGTTCAAGATAAATATTTGACATAAAAATATACAAGTACAATGTTGTATTTTAAATAGTACATTTTATTCTAATTAGTGGCAATTTTGGTAGATAAATTGATTCAGATATTATGGTGGATTTGTGAGGTTGAAATAAACATAACGTTCCCTATTGATGATACGATACTAAGCTTTTTTTTATTGACAATGTTGCATTGTCAACAGCACTAAATTAATCCAGGTTTCACTTTACATTCGTTACAGAACACCTAAAACTTTCCTATTACATCTAGGATTCGTTATAGAACATCTAAGACTTTATTATTCCATCTAGGAATCGTCATGGAACACCTAAAACTTTATTATTCGATCTGGCATTCTGACTCTTTCATTCTGAGCTTAAAATATTGCCTGGTATATTTTATGTACTATGTCCTTCTGTACTTTCGTGCTATGTTGATATTTTGCGCTTTACCAATTATAAGAAGGCTATGGTAATCTAATGGTAGTCAGAATTTTTATAGTGATTCATCATTTAATGCTTAAGGTTTATAACTTCGTAGTAAGTCTTTCTAGTGAGTCTAATTGTATATCAATCACGTATATAGAAAACCACCTTAATTTTATATCATAGTGTAGTACACATTATTCGAATTTTTAAAATTCAATCTTAGATTAGCTTTTGTTGACTAAAAATGTAAGATGCAAAAAAGAAGTAATTAGGCGTATATCATAGGCATAAAGAGACTTTATTAGTGTTTAACTTTTCTAAGAACCTTTACAAAAACACTCATAGAGAGCTCTCGTTTATTATACATATGTTTATCAGAATATGCTTTACGAATGCGAGGAATATTGAATGCTATCAGACAGATAAAGGTAGAAGGACAAACTTAAAGCAAGTCACCATGTTTAAATTATATATATTCTTTTAATCTTGTGGGCGCACGAACCTACTGTTAGAAAACGGTAAATATTTATAAAATTACATTTGAGACTCCTTTTAATTGTCAGAACTATTACGAATAAGAAAAAGATAACACTGGAATATATAGTTGACCGAGGCATGTCTAATAATATTACTAATTATATAGTTTGTTGTAGTGCTAGTTGGATGAGGAAACGTAAATATGAACACGTGTTTAAAAGATAGGAAATATTGTAGTTTTTCTTTCAGGAGTGAGGCATGTAGGTGCAGGTTTACATAATATTTCAATTTCCAGATATATATATATATACAATATATACAATATATACAATATACATATATATACATACATACTTCAAATAAAGGTAATGTATATATATGATTAAGCAAAATTATTATTCCTCACATATAGTAAGTACACTATTTTAATAGTGTGTGCATCGTCATTGTACTTACAGTTTTCGTTTGTCTACGCCGTTGTATAATCGCTATTTAATCCACAATAACTGTCTTTACAATAAGTTGTGGGTATAATAATTTATGTTGCGCATTTCAGAAGAAGTAGATAAAATTATCGATTTTAAATATTTTTCTCAAGGTAGTATCAAATATGCACTACTTTCTTGTGTAATTTATGTTAGTTATATTAGAGCAGTTATATTTGAGTTGTATAGAATCTGTGATATTTCTTCTGCTAACTACTACTACTACTTATAGTGTTAAATTTTTTGTCAACATCGAAACCACTGATCCATACAAAACGTGTAAGGCCTTTACTACTTTGCCCTTTACCATATCGTTTACTTTTTTAATGAATACATATTTCTTTGGGCGTCCATTGTATTGTTCGTCAAATATACTGGTCCAATCAAGTTTAAACTCAGATGTCTATCATTTTATAGTTGCAATCGATGAAAAATGGTCTTCACCAATAGACTATAATAGCTTTGATTTCATCCTTCGGTTTGTTCGTTAAGAATAAGCACTTAATCACTTATTGGTACCCCATTTTTTCCATATTTCAAAACAAACTGAAAACAGTTTATTTTCTATTGAAATAGCAAGCGTCTTTACGACTAGAATTAACGCGAACTTTGACAGTTATGTTTTGAAGAACTTCTAAGTTGGAAAATAAATGTTTTTTTACTAGTCCAAAAAGAGCTTTTTTCGTCTTTCTTTACTAAGAAATTACTTTCTCCTTATGCAAGTTTTGAAGAGATAATTCGTTGGCGATAAGTTTTGACTTCATAGTTTACAGATTGTGATATGTGGAGCCCTACATTATAATCTAACAAAGTGGAAGCGTGCTTATCTACGTACTCAACCAAAAAATTATTAGAAACTTACGTGGATGAAGTGGAGGCTTATAGACAATATCGTCAATGCTCCTCTTGAATCATGATATTAGTCGGCTTATTTTGTTTCTCTGAGACCCTTTTTAACTTTGGTTATGGCATAGTATTGTCGTATGATTAACATTCAAATCGTTAACAAAATTTTTTGATATTTGAGGTAGATCTTCTTCAACTATTTCAAACTAATGCTTTTGGCCTACTCTGAAATTTACTTCAAAATGACCTATCTTCGTCATAATAATATTGTACAGCTTGCTAGCGCAGGTAAGTCTCACCATGCATTGTGTTTATGTCACAAGTTGTCGCATTAATTTAAAGCCTAACACATGGATCAATAAGTCCCGAGACTAACAATGAAAACATTTTTTTTGCAAAATTTTTTTTTATTCATCAACATAATCACCTTTTAGGGTGATACAATGGTTCCAACGCTTTTCCAATTTTTCAATACCATGTTTATAAAAAAATTTATCTTTCGCTTCAAAATAAGCTTCAGTTTCAGCGATGACCTCCTCATTTGAGCCAAATCTTTTTCCCTGGAGCATTTTTTTAAGATCAGCAAAGAGCCAGTAGTCACTGGGGGCTAAATCTGGCGAATATGGGGGGTGGGGAAGCAGATCAAAACCCAATTCGTTCAATTTTGCCATTGTTTTCATCGACTTGTGGCAGGGTGCATTGTCTTGGTGAAAAAGGATTTTTTTTCTCTGCATGTGCGGTCGTTTTTTTGCGATTCCCTCCTTCAAAAGCACCAGTAAGTCAATATAATAATCACTGTTGATCGATTTAACTTTTTCGAGGTAGTCAATGAAAATCACGCCATGTGTATCCCAAAAAACTGACGCCAGGACTTTGCCAGCTGACTGCTGCGTTTTCGGACGTTTCGGACGGCTTTCGCCAGCTGTGCGCCACTCAGATGACTGCCGCTTCGACTCTGGAGTGTAGTGATGTATCCATGTTTCGTCCATGGTCACGTAACGACGCAAGAAATCTTTTTTGTTGCGAGTAAATAGCGATAAACAGCTTTCTGAATCATCGACTCGTTGCTGTTTTTGTTCCATCGAGAGCAATCGCGGCACCCACTTGGAAAAAACCTTTTTCATGCTCAATTTTTCATGAAGGATAGTAAATACACTTTCATATGATATCTGTGTCATCTCAGCAATCTCACGGAGCTTCACTTTACGATCTTTCATTATAATTTTTGTCACTTCACTCACATTTTCCGGTGTAACGGCTTCCACAGGTCTACCCGAGCGTTCCGCGTCATTTGTGTCGGTACAACCACGTTTAAACTCGGCAAACCACCGACAAATCGTTGCTTTTGATGGACAAGAGTCCGGGTAACATTTTTCAATCCATTGTTTTGCTTGCGTGGTGTTTTTACCCATTAAAAAACAATGTTTTATCAGAACACGAAACTCGGTTTTTTCCATTGTTTAAACAAACTACAAAACGACTTTACTCCAACCTCGATAACTCAGCTGTTTCTGGTCCGATCGACTTAAAATTTTGACACGTTTCAAGGAAAGGTTAGTACTCTAGAAAGACGTGGTTACTGGTTTACTACGAGCGCCATCTATGGGTTAGTCTCGGGACTTATTGATCCATGTGTTAATCTTATATTGTAATGTTATTGATACTTAGAATATACAATCCAAAAGAACTTATAAGGAAGGAATTACTTTAAAGAAATAGCAAGTCATGCATTTCATATGCATCAAACTAATAAAAATTATTCTAATAATGTTCAGTTCGAGTTTTTATATAACTAAAAGTAACTCATTTGCTACTTGAAACTGATTATCATTATATATATGTTCAACCAATACAATATGTAGAACAAGACTATTGCGACTGAATCGGAATTGACACATTTTAAATACAAGAAGTATGTATTTAATATAATAAGCATTTATTCTAGGATATGTGTAATTCGATTCTAAACTTAATAATTCAAATTATTTACTTCTCTGTATAACCTTTCCAAACAATCAAGCACAAAAGGAAGCATTGATACACCGAATACTATGTATAATTCAGTTCTGTTAGTTTGTTTGTATTTTAATCTTTGTTATTCGAGTACCCGATGTCTATGTAAGTCATTTTTTCAATACGAAATACACTTCTTCACTATTTTTATGTATACATAACAGTTACAAGTATACTTACAATTATTTTTTTAGATTACATTTTTCTCTAGTTTTTTACTACTAGTTTATAGAATTAACAAGCTAATTTTTCACGATTTGTCACACTGTTTTTTTTCTTTTGATTACTAACCGTTTTTTTAGAAGTAATTTGTATACTATAGTTGTACTGTGGCGAAAGCAAGACTTAAACTGATTTAAGATAAGGCTAGAGTTAAGGACAAGCTGGTTTGAGCTGGGTGTCTTAGATTTCAGAAATTTACAGAATTAGTGGTGCGAATATGCAAACTGAACACAAAATTTATTTGTATATAATACAATTACACGATGCAAAAATTTAGTTACCATTGTCATACTATCTAACACTTTACACATCATATGTTTCGTCGAATGGCCAATTCAGTTATTTCAAGTTTATTATATACTAGTGAATATTGGCACTTGCACCGGTACGTTGAAGAATTCGAATCGTTAGATCTAAAGCAAACACAATATATATTATGAATACAATGTAACTACTCCAGAATTTAGCATGAAGAAATATATATGTAAGGATCCATAAAATTTTATAATACATTCCGAAATCCTAAATCCACATTTTAACAACCAAGTCGTCATGTTAATAATGTAATTTACACAAGTTTAGTGTGTATTATTGATTTAGGATATTAAGTAAGTCCTTCAAATATACATTTAGGAACATACTGTACTAGGTAGCAACATTATGTGCTTTGTGTTGAGTAACATATATTACCGATTTGAAACTTTTTATTTGATGTAATTGGAACAGTTAGTTAAACGCTATTTTTATCGTTTGTAGAAATATGGTATTTCATCATGAAAATTATATTATTTCCTGCTACTCTATCGTTAATTAAATACACAGAAATTAATTAAAAATTTCTGCGCTGGAGAAGGACTCGAACCTCTATCTGCCGTTTTCTAGACGACTGCTTTACCAATTAAGCCACCAGGCAGTGTAACTTCGAGTCCTTTAACACGCCATAAATCGTATTATAGAACAGATCTAATATTTATTTGAAAACCCGCAGTTCGGTTATGATATCGTAATTATATATAAATATATAAATTAGTTTCACGATGGGAAATTTTAATGAAAATTGTATTATTTCCTGCTACTCCATCGTTAATTAAATACACAGAAATTAATTAACGATGGAGTAGCAGGAAATAATATAATTTTCATTAAAATTTCCCATCGTGAAACTAATTTATATATTTATATATAATTACGATATGGTATTTCATCGTTTCAGCAGTCGTCTGCTGTTATCTTCAGGATAGCCCTGATAGGGACTGTTGCTCGCCACACTCATTCTGATATGATTACATTGAATGTAATTTCGTATAATATAGAAATCAAGCATACGTGGTTATTCGAAATTAGGCAAAGTATTGTCTAGAAAAATGACAGTCACAACACTAGAAATGTATCCAAAGATTAAAAGGCGAAAGTTCAAATACACGCACAAAAGTTTGTGTATTTTTGACATATATGTCAACGTGTCAATGACTACGAAATTATATTAAATGTAATTATATCGTAATGAATTTGAAGAACAATGGTCTCTATCGGTGTTACCCTTAATTAACTATGTTAATGATTATCTATCGTTGGCAATCTCACGTTATGTGTTAATTTATGTTTATGTTAAACCTATTATTTCTAGAAAATTAACATTTCTGTTGTTATCATTAAAAAAGATGCCTTTACTATTATGTAATAATTAAATAGAAACAATTCAAATACTAGAAGATTTTGAGAATTGATATAGTAGACTACGAGCGTTATATAGGTAACTATAGGTTCTATATATTATAATTCTTTAAAAGTCATATAAATCATACTTCATCCTCTAAGAGTTGTTTTGCATATGAAATGTCATTTGGACTATTTTCATCGTTTGAAGGATTTCTATAGATTGATTACTTGAGATGTTTGTAGATGTCTCACGTTTCGTTAGTGTACGTTTGCCAGCTTTACTCTTTTAATTCGATGAAATTTCGAGGACGATTTTTACAGATAAAGCCCCACTTCAAGATATTCAGCTTGCATTTGTAGAAACTATGATCTTTTTAAACTCTTTCAATGGCACGGTATGTGGATCATGGTTTCTTCTACTAATTAGTACAATCTACCTATGGTTTATTATCAAGCCCATACTTTCTATACGTCTATTAAGCTTACAATGTTTTGTTAATAGACCCGCTGTCATCTTAAGTTTCTGTCGTTACTTAGTAGGTTTGTTGTAAATTGTGATTTTGAGCCTTAAGGTACTGGCTTTGACCTGAGGAGTTTTACCAAGTTTTCCGAGAGATATTTTTTAGGCTTCGATGTTTATATTTGCAATGGAAATACAAATGGTTAGACGAATGTTTAAAAGAGGTCAGATTACGTTGGTAAAAAACGTTGTTATAAATATTTATAGAAATACTTTATTATTTTTTTTAATTGTGGATTTTATTCAAAAGATATTGGAAATCTGATTTACACAAACCACGGAAAATTGAATTTACCTTTAACAATTTTCGTGGTTTAATATTTGATTTACATCGTACATTCGAATTTATATATTATATTTGCTTTCTCGAACTATAATAAAATTATTTTGAATTGGCTATTCGTCAAACAAATGCTTATAGAGGGTCAAAATTTTTTGCGGAAGCCATTTACGCATTTTTCGAAGTTTTAAATAACAATAACATTCAGCATCAACAAACATTTATGAGTTAGTTCATTCGCTTTCTTTTAATAGTATACATACATGTAAATATGTGCCTTTAAGACATCATAAATTACAAATCATGTGAAAGTGTGTAAATTCAGCGTTTGATTACATATTTTTACTTTTCTATTAATCCCCGAATTAGAAATTACTATACTATGTTTCGCACCCTTTATTATGGAAAGTCTTCCGGCTTTCATTTCTTTTCCTACTGTTGACATTGTTACACTATAATCGTGTTAGAATAAAAACAGAATAATTGTGGTAGTATTTTATAACAGTGGAAATGTTTTTTCTTATTAATAATTAATCTAAATTTACTGAAATTAGCGAGCAATACTTTTCTGATGCTATTTTACAAACTAAAGCTCTGCACTAGGGTTATCCTTTGCTGGTCTCAGGTTGTTTATCCACTTCACACTCACACAAAGCTCTGCTTTTGTACCTACTAAACCAACTCGAAAGACTTCGTCCTCTTGAGTTTTCTTCTTCTCCAACTTGGCAAGCAGCTGCATAGCTTCGATGTTAATGTGATTTTTAAATCGTTCTTCATGATTTTGTGCAATCCTTATTTCTGCCAGGCCCTTGTGCCTTGGGTCCTTGTCCCTATACGTACTATAGGGCATTGACAATTTCCTTTAATACTATGAAGGCGTCGCATTATTTCAATATTAATTGCTCTGGTACAGCTCTATAGTTGAATGCCCGTTTAGCACAACGGTTTTAAAACTTGTTTGTATATAATTAATTCGTTGTGACTAGACAGTTCAGAATTCTCCCTAGCAGCCTGTACATTTTCTCCTATTTAAGATTCAATTTATCGTTTTTCTTCCTTATGTGTTCCTTCATTTTAATTTAACGTGTTGGTTCATACCTAGATATTTAGCTGTATTTACATATAGAATTATGTTATTATTAGGAGTGATCGGCATTTGTTCAGTATATCTCTTTGTAAAATTTACTTATTTGTTTTAATTGAGTTTAATGCTCCAGCTTTTTATCCATATATTAAACTCTATTCAAAGCTTCTTGGAGTTTTTTATCAGCCCTTTTTCAGTTTTAACAATCGCCAATACTTCTGTGGTCCGCATTGTCAGCGAAGATGACAATTGTTAGTTTTTTTTTTGGATATCACTTGTGGATAATAAGTAGTGGATCACAAACACTACCTCGTGGTACATCAGCCATTATTGGTTTCAGTTCAGAGTATTATAACACTGAAATCATAATGTTATCACCCCGGACGCGGACTGAAAACCTGCCTAGAAATAATATAATCAATTACTATGAGATTAAAAATATTTTGAACCTATTATATAATAAAAGTTTCTATATTTGTTTAAATACATCTCATCATCATGATGAAAGATACAGAGAAAACTCTTTAGATTTCATCATGTGACTGAACTAACCAGTAAAATATGTTTCTACTCTTTATGGAAGATATAACAGCAAATATCAATTCAAGCATTAGTTTTTTCATTTGATTTTATGCGTACGGAAAGGTATGTATGCATGTTAGATCTGACCTATGCGAAGGATGATTTAATAATTATAAAACCAATGTCAAAATATAAATGACATTCTTTAGTGTGCCACTTAATTATGACTTTGATTTTTCAGCGTAATTATTCTAAAATCAATATATCTGTTTGACCATTATTAGTTGTTTCTTTACAATACTATTGAATTCACTGTTGTCGCACCCAGCTTTGGCACATAAACATAAAATAAATGATCATCGTGAATGGAATGTGTAGCTTTTGTGTCCGATCTCTCCTGAATTTGCTTATAAATTATGTATCTGTTTAGCTTAATCAATTTGTTTAATACCGATACATTTTCCGAAGTCTCTTCTTTATCTGTCTTCTTGATCAAGATTTGTCGTTAAGGTTAATATTGATATTAGAACTTTTGTACCATCGTTCAATAACTTTTGAGGAAGAGCATTCACTTCTAAATGCTTCTGAAATTCCATCGAAACCTTTAAGGGTTGTTAAGTCATGTTTAAAATTGTAGGCGATAATTATTTAATATATCGTTATTAAAACTATAACGAAACATTTTAACAATTGTCCAAAATTTTACTTGAGTCCTCCAAATATTATTCACATTATACTTTTCACTGGCGCTGTACGTTATCCCTGGGCAGGCCTAGGTCTCTTGATCTCCTCTATGATACGATGCCATCAAACACAGCTTTGCGCTGTTACTGTATAGTTTCATACTCAAAATTTTTGTACATCCTCTTCGTAGATCTATCTTAGTCTAGGTACTCCTCTCTTTTTTTGGCCGTCCAGGGTTTTTCATCATGATTTTCTTTATGGGTTCAGTTCCCTGCATACGAGCTATATGCCCAGTTCATCTATATCTCATTAATTTAGTAAAACGGGTTACTAGCTGTTCTTCATATATTGATAAAGATCGTTATTGTATCGCTTTCTTCATACTCCATTTTCCCAAACACGACTCATGTTCCGCCATAGTAATTTCTTTTCAAAAATTTCTAGTCGATTGTCATCCTTCTTTAATATAATCCATGTTTCTTTTCAAAAATTTCTAGCAGATTTTTATTCTTTTTTGACATTGCTATATTTTCGAAATATATATTAATATAGAACCTAACAAGAGTTTTCCATCATGATTTTCCTGCATACGAGCTACATGCACAGTTCATCTAAATCTCATTGATTTGATAAATATCGTTATTGTATCGCTTTCTTCTTTTTTACTAGGGTCTTATATATGGTAATTTGGTAGCTTTTTGTCATTAATCTGCTTTTAAAATGCGCAATTGTCCATGGTAAGCCCTATCTGCTCCCATCAATATTGGCTATATTTACGTGATCGTGGATCCCAGGTACATATATAAATTTGTCCACATGTTCGAAGGTGTGTACTTGTAAGTATAGATGTTAGGTGGTATATTTCGTCTATAAGCTTCTCCGACTGCCACCTATTTGGTTTTTATTTGATTTATGGGAGTCTTATTCTCTGCAGCAACACCTAATGTTATAAGGATTTCTCCCATAGCTCTCTCCATTTTCACATTTATATCCACAGTGTATACCAATAATTGTACAGACCTTGCATCGACCTTGCGCGTCTGATACTCTAACAAACCTCTCAACCCAATATTGTTGCTGTTCAATATTGGGTTGAGAGGTTTGCATGCCAGAACGTCACCCTGATGAAGACCCCCATTTGTATGTATGGCTTAGATATATTCTCGCCAACTCTGCTGTTTCTCGATCGTAGTCACTTTAACCATTTTTATGAGTTTGCTGGGTACGTGCAATTCTTTCACAGCTCCAAAGAGTTGTCTATTAATGCTGTCATATGCAGTAGTACTCGCATTCAGACAAACATAAATCATTGCCAAAAGTTTATTCGTTTTAATGTACGACCACAATGTTTTTATTTCTTTACATACGAGTATTATGTATTTTATCTGTATTATATTTTGAATATGCGCTTTGGTCTGAATATTGAGCGTTACAGTAAAACAAAAGAAAGAATAGTCTAAAAAATTTATTATACTTCTTTTTAAATATTCAATAATTTTATAAATACCGCGTATCTATATTTCGAAAGTGTATAACTTTTAGATAATCTACTTAACTTTTATATAAAATAAAAATCATTTTTAATTAATTTGGACTTAATATTTTAATAACAACATGTAGTAACATGAAACAACTGAAAATAAATGTAAACTTTGTTAACGTGGAGTATTTGGCAACATTATGTAACTGTGCCGGTGAGAACAAAGTTCAAAGTAGACTAAAGGCGAAAGTTGGGAAGGCAGTCATTTGAACTTGAATTTCTATCGAATATACATTTCCAAGAAAAAGTCGAACATGACAGCGAATATGAATCATAAAAGCACGCGTTTGACTATGATTTGAATTAATTTCTTAATTATATTAAATTTTATATATAGAGATGTTCTGACGTACAATAATTTGGGATAATTTTATTTATAGGTATACTGCTCAATTACGTTCACTCGAGTCGCTATAAAGTCTGTATCGCTGGTTCAACATAATGTATATATGTGAGTGAAAATTTTACGTAAACGAAAGCACCGTTTACAATAGACTTATTAAAATATTAAATATATAAATCGGGTTCTGATTTAATATACTGTGGTAGTTCTGTAAAATGTTTTCAATGCGAACTGAATGATTTTTGGAGAACATACTTGTAGTCGATAGATGGACCCAGTGAGCAAAAATACATTGCACCACTTTTTTTAATTGTCTCGTTAATTCTACATACCATTTCAGTTCTTCGTAAAAGTTAAGTTGGCATTTTAAGCATTACAGTATATTAAGACATCATATAGATGTACGAGAATAGATCAGAAAACCTCTAGAACGAGATGAAAGAAAACGACTTTTTGGGAAAATCGTATTTATACTAGTTCAATTCAATAAACAAGGCTTTTTAAGAGTTTTTAACCCTTACAAAAATAAGGACTATGTAAACTTTCGAAATGTCCTTCGATGATTTCAGTATTTCATGAGAATTTTCTTCCATCCATTTCTTCAGGTTTGGGAGCTGAAATTTATTTCACTCCCGACCGCGCCACGTGTGGGAAATACGGTACATGTTCATTTAACTGGAATCGTAATTTATGTAGTTTGGTTATTGTAGTTGCCGCTTTATAGGAAGGGACATTGATCTGGGGGTACAAGACATTTAAATTACCAAGCTCCTTTTAACTTTTCTGTTATTATCTTCCCGTTTTGCAAGTACAATTTTTTCAATTGTTCCTGAATCAGTTGGTGTTTTTGGTTTCCCAGAACAAGGTGCATTGTGTTCTGTTGCATACAAAGGGCAAAACTAATCTATTTATGATTATGAAAATGTACGAATTGTTTTCTTGGTTAGATAGTAACACCATATGTCTATGTACAATCTGTTTGCAAATTTGGCGGCAGTTATATGAACAATAGCGTCCTTAAGAAAAGTAATGGAAGGCAAAGCACCCATATCGCCAATTTCTGATTTGTTCTAGAAATATTGCGATTTGTCCTCGAATATATTTAATAATTAGATGTATCTACTGTAACTCACACTTTCGTTTATGTAATATTTTCACTTACCTGTGCACGGTTGATTGAACTAGCCATACACGCTCTAGAAGCGACTCGAGTAAACAAACAATTTCGTGATATTTGGTATAAACAAACCATCCTGCCCGATGCCAGACGAACTCGTACTGACTGCGCTACTGTGCGTCGTCAAAACTGACCATCTCTAGTTATATATTTACTGCACTATATGTCAGGCATATCTATATAAGTAAAATTATGTGACGTATTGTACATTAGTTTCGACATTTTCGTGTATCTCTCCTTCATACTTTCTCCGTTTTTCATTTGTAGATTCTCACCGGCACAGTTAAATTTACCAAATCGTTGCAGGAAATTTCTAGTGATTTAAATTATAAATATTGAAAATAATTGGATGACTCCATTCATTTATCCCATTAATATTCTTAGTCGATATCTTATCCTTTTTTCAATGTAGTTTTATGTAACGTAAGCACATATTTATTTGTATATAATAAATCATTAAATCAAAAATTTATTAAATTCACATTATTAAGATGAAATGGCTTCCGCATTATATTTGCTACATGTATGTCACACGTCATATCCTTAAATGTTGTGTGCCAACCAGTTTTGTTTTCTCCAATTTGAAACTATGTACTTCTTTTCCTCGATACCCTCAAATTTTCGATTCCAAAGAGGCTACTATACTGTCCGATACATATCTCTGGTCTGATCAAATGTAGAATGAAAACGGTAATATTTGAAGTAACATTGGGTGTGAGAAACCGTAGGATATGTATTATATTGTTCTATTGCAGAATTTGGAAAAGTTCCACATTTTAACGAAATAATACGACATACGTATGAAGCTAAACACGGAAGTACGGTTCTTACTAATAACTTTGTACGCATTTTAATAATTAAACATAATCATTTGAACAAGTACTAAATTACTGCCTACATTGTCTTATAAATAAATAGGATAAACTTTATGTATGTATATATTATAGTGCGGGTGTAATAATAACTCCGATCAATACCCCTCTAATTGGTTATTAGAGGATGTGACGTATTTAATTATATGTAATTTTAAATGCAATAAAAACAATATTAAACATAATAAAATTTAAACAGAAGAATTAATTCTAAAATTTCATCCTTCAAGATTATGTTGAAATGAGAATAATTCAAGAATGGTTTTCTATTTTTGGATTTCTTTCAGCTAAATGTAATATTCTTCAATTTGCGTGTTTACAAGAATGAATCAAAATTTAAGTTGCACTTAGCACCTTAGCTTTAGAAAAGCTGTAAGCTAGTTTCGAAATTTTGCAGCATATGTTAGTGTAGTTTAAGTATAACAATTTTTCAGAATGACACCTAAACGAGGAATTTTCAATACTACCGAAATTTTATTTAATGATCTTAAACAACAAGCACTTGTCTTACACTCTATATAGTCCCTCTGTAGTACAATAACTTTGTCCAAACAGTGCTGCCTGTTATTGCTTAACTTCTTCAAAATCGCCTCTAAAAGTTTAACAGTATTCAATTATGTTTGAAATATTCGTCTTTTAAGATCTTTTTTGCTTGAGGTTATAGAAAGAAGTCGTACGAGCTATGTCAGAATTATAGGTGGCCATATGCATATTTTTACAATCCAAAATTCTGTTACAATAAAAATTGCCACATATATGTTAGAATTCAGCGAGCACAAACACTAGACACGTTTGTGCACCAAGAGGGTAAAAATACTCCGGATATAAATGATGTAAAGAATGTTGGAGGGTTGCGAGGTAACTAACTACAAATTTATGTGGATAATTTGCTCCAATGTTGAGCGTTTCCTCAGTTAGAATACTAAATGGAGCACTTGAACTACTTTGCGACTTGCAGTTTTTCCGACTATCTTTAAACTATTTACGCCCACGAAATTAAGCATGATCATGAAAAAGTTTCTGTTGTGGGTTTTCTTGGACACACAAAAAATTCAATCGCACATTTTTGCACTTTATTTTTAGCGGCGCAATAACGACGTTATGTTACAACTTTTAAGTCAAGCGATTTGTGGCAATTGCCAAACTAAAGAAGCCTCATGTTTTCTGTTTTTTAACAATTTGTGGTTCATTGCACAGGACGGTAATAAATTCAGTTCTAATTTTTGTTTGAAGAGCCTCGTTAATTTAAATTTAAAATCAATCTTTAAATATCAGCTGTGAAAGATGCCATATTTATTAATGTAATCAGGAAGTGATACAAACAAAAAAAGGATCAAAATTTTGTATGTGTAATTGATACTGGAGATAACATACGGATAGATTGTATCAACTCAGAAAGCAAAACATATTTGAGAGCATTTCAGCTATCCCTAAAGAAGTATTATCCTGGTTAAAAGAGACATTAAACACTGAAACTATCAGGCATTCATTTTAAGAAAATTGGTACTGTCAGAAAATGGGTTAAGGAACCATTTTACTGCAGGACATAACAGTTGCAAGGATTAGGTGGAAAATATTACAATCAAAATTTACTATTTCATCATTATTAGCTTGTTTCCGAGAGAGATACAATAAACGAAAATTGAAATGAAAGAATGAAAAATGGCCTATTACTTTTACCTTTTTATTTACAAAAATTAGTATCATGTTCAGAAAAAATATATAAAAAAATTAGGTAACTGTATAAAAATTGTTTAGAATCACATATTCGAGGTCTGTTCAGAAGATAACCGAACTTATTACTCCTCTCTTATACAGACATTTTTCCCTGCAAAATTTCCGCTCCGTGAAGCAGTTTTGGAAAGTTTCTTTTGAAATATTCTTCAATGTCTGTGACCAATTTTAATTTTAATGTCATCGATGGATTCAAAACTGCGTTCTTATTACTAATGATTTTTAAAAAGACATTTCTTTATATAGAAAAACTTAAATAATTGACAATAATTGTCCTAGAATCCGGTGCTCCGCCTGTGGCATCGCAGGAAGGTAAGTAAGGGAGTTCAAGAAGTATGTTCATTCGATTTTTGTACAAAATTGACGAATTTATAAAGCAGAATGAGTGGCCGCTAGTTATGGTCAAAAAGAGTTGTCTCGCCACAATACTGTTTATTTTTTGAAAATTCTTTCATATATCCATTGTAGAATACCTTGGTAGTACTCACGATTGACTGTTTCACCTTGAGACGAAAATTCACAATGTGTAATTTCGTTAAAATAATAAAAAAGAACATTGAGCACTACTTTGACAGGGGGTTAAAACTAGCGTGTTTTTTTGGGGATAATGTTCCTTTGCCAATCTCAATGTCGTAACTCTAAATACAATTTCCGCCTGCCTTTTGATCTTTTGCATGAAAAACCATCGTTACAATATTCTTTTTGCCGTTCGGCCAGCAAATAGGAAAAGACTTTGCTGCAACTCAATGCATGTTCAGTTTCTCGGTTGGAAATCATTTAACGGAGTGATGATTATTTTCTAGTCACAACGAACGTTTATTGTCCCCAGGGCAGATGGAAGATTCTTCTAGGAGATATAAAAAAAATCTGATTAAACTCCCATGTCACTGATTAAAACGACACGACTCTATTGAGATGTTAACCTCTACTACACGCTCTCTGATGTTTAAACGACGGTTTGATTGCACCAGGTTCTCGATTTTTGAACACGAGTATCCTCAGTTGAAGTCGAGCCCTTTTCTGGTCGAGGATCGTCTTCAATAAATTGACGACTACATTTCAATTATATAAACCATTCGCGATATTGTGTTCCATTTAGAGCATCATCTACGCAAGCTCGCATAAGAGTTTTTCCCAGTTTTATACAAATTTTTTACGTTGCATCATTGCTTCTTAAAATCTCAAGGTACGAAAATCTTGTACTCAAATAAGAATTATAGGCGAACATGTAGTTATGTAGAAAGTTATGCTGAAGATAATGTTGTTAGCCGCACGCCACTAAATCACTCTCTATTGGCGCGTAATTTAAAATGTTATTTTCTAAACAGACTTCGTATATCAAAAAGTATTTGAGATTATATATTTTTTTGGCTAAAGTGCAGCCTAGATTTTGACACATACTTGTATACTGTTCTTATTTAGTTTAGTTATTAAGTTCCATTGCATTTTGCTCTAAAGAATATTCGAAGAAAACCTTTTGATCTATAGAATTTAACAAAAATGATTTTGAAAAAATTTCCTTAACGCGTATCTATAGTTGTTCCAATTTCCGCTAACATTAAGATCGATTTAATTAATTATCAAAGTTCATTTAGTGATAATTATTACAGTAACTTATCTACTAGACAAGCATTTCATAGATTAAAGTCTATATACCTTGCTTAATTTAAATAACTCGATAATATATGTTAAAATATAGTAAAAATATTTGTGTTTACAATTACTATTACAAATAAAGTAAACTAAATTAGAAACTATACATGAAGTGCAATTAGCATTCATTAGAGTAGGATCTATTTAAATAAAATTACAGCCAAAAGTTTTTAAAGTAATTGTCATCTGAAACTATGAACGATATTGTGAGTTATTTTGCACTTAGAAAACTATTTCGACTTGTTTTCTAAAAATTTTTTCTAAAAAAGAGAACAACTGCATTGAAACGTTCTTTCACATTTCCTCAGTATTTAGAAATCGTTTCTTTATAGTTGATTTTAGTATTTAGAAAGAGAAAGATATCATGTACTGCGATGTTTAGCAAACAGACTAATTGTTGGGTCTGGGGCTTAGTAGAAAACTGCTGCAAAAGTAACGATACACTGACAGAACATGTTTCTGAAATATCGGTAAGTTTGAAAGTACTTAACATATCCTCTTGACTTGCACCTACTTTAAAGGAACGGGAATAAATGTACTTCACAGGATAAGAGATATTTATCGGTCAATACTTGGTTACTACACTTGTTCCAAGCTTGATCACACTATTCTTTGATTGCGCATGCCCATAGTACCGTTACGTACCTCAAGTATTTGTGACTGTGACGTTATTGTTGTTCCTGTTTATTTTACCCTTGTTTCTTTTATAATATATATATATATATCCATATGTTATAGAATATTTTATTATAAATTTTACTAATCGTGTCCATAATTTTCATTTTCTTTTCTTTTTCAACATGTATATTATCTGTTTCTTGATATATTTATACAGAATAGTCTGGCACTATTTTTTCTTTCCGCAATTTAATGCATTGCATATGGGAGCGTCTACATAATTTCAACAATACGAATAAACGTTTTTCCTATTTATTATTTAAACATAGTTATTTTAGTTTTTTGTAGGATACATATACGAGGCAGTATTTAATAAACTATATATAGATCACATGCGCGATAACATATAGGCTGTAAAAACTGGTTTTATATTATACGTAGTTTATTCAAAATTACGTCATCTAAACTGTATCTACTTAGCTGGACTGATCTGTATAATTTTTGCTTTCTTTTTAAATTATTATTTTGTAAATGTTAATACTTGAAAATGGAAAAGAGCATCGCAAACAATAGATTATTGTGTTTGAGCTGGTTTCCGTTAGGTGTTAGAGGCCAGGTCATTCTATTCTTTGATATTACAGGAAAACAAGCTGGGAGATATATGTTTCTCTTTGAGATATGTACCCACAGCTGGTAAATTAACGGTTGTTATCCTAGAGGCCAAAAATTTGAAGAAGATGGATGTAGGTGGTCTTTCCGGTATGCGGCGACAAATCATTCAATTATCGATACAATAATGTGTTTCGTACTTGGTTTCAGATCCCTACGTAAAGATAGCTTTAATGCAGAATGGAAAGAGACTGAAGAAAAAGAAGACCAGCATCAAAAAGTGCACTCTAAATCCATATTATAACGAGTCTTTCACTTTTGAGGTGCCATTTGAACAAATTCAGGTTAGACGTTTAACGATTTATTTAAATAATTATAAGGTATAAGGATTTATTAAGGCGAAACAAATTTTGAAATATTATGTTGATGTATAGTCGTTTAGCATAATCTTAGAAGAGGTAAGTAAAGATATATGCCGCCTAAAAGACAATATTTTAAATCATACTCGTTTTGTTTCTTTATATTTAAAGAGCATGCTAATATGGTTTATGGGACAATAATTGTTTTGTAAAGAAGATATATAAAGCGTTATTACCATGAGTACCCTTTTATATAATTATGTTTTCCAAATAATTGAATTGTTTAAATCATTTGTGTTACGACCGAACCTACATTGAATTAATCATGTAACTGGAGATGTTATAATTTGCTCTCTCCTCTAACTATATTTAATTATTTGCCCAGTTTATAGAGATAGGTAATTTTTAAGTCTTTCATCGTAGTTTTCACTGTAATATCTAATCTATGCACATATTGAAGTATAATTGTGTCACGTTGAAAGACTTTGACAGATAGTATAGTATTGACAGATGGCTAGGCGTGAAACCATACTTTAGAACCTCTTAAAGACGGTAACATTGGATTTGCTTGATCTTCCAAAACTCGATTCTGTAAGTCCCAATAGGCTCCAAAATAATTTTATAGGGTAAGGTTGCGTTCTTGAAAGAAGGCTCTTATTTTTGGTTAATGATCTAATCCATCTGTTACAATTCATATTCAAGTTGCTTGTGTTTAAAAAAGATATATTTGTGTCACATGTGGAGACGGTACAAATAGATACAAATGTATTTAGCATGTTCGGTCCGACGTACTTGGTAGTTATTTTTTTATTGATGGATGTATGTCTTTCCCCTTTGTAAATGTAATATCTATGGACTTAGTCCCATTGGTCATTAGCTTATATATGCTAGTTGAAAAACAAGATTTAAATCTTGTTAAAGTTGGATTGCAAGGGTAACGCAAATTTTGCATCATGTGGGGAGTGAAAATTGCTGTATTGTTTGCTGAAGTCTCTGCGGAACTAAATCTCCTCATGGATAAGTCAAGAGTGTATAGTCAATACAAGATTGAACTAAGGCCATTTCCTAGTGAAATGTCGGAAATTATTACGAGCTATAAAAAAGGTAGATATGTAGTATAGATCAAGATTGGAAAATGAAAATTTATTTGTAAACGAATTTTACAAATGCTATCATTGTAGTTATTCAAAGTTAAATATCTGCATTCGTAATTGTGGTAATTATAAAGTAAATTTTGTATTTATCGGTAAGAAGCACATGAAAGCTATTAATGTTTGAGTGATAGGATAGTACTGCACGTGTTATGTGCAGCTTTCAAGTTCGAAATGTAACTGCTTTATTAAAATGAAATTTATTAAGATATTAAATACCAATAAATCATGAAATAATTTTAAAATATGGCAAAGAAGAGTATTAGTACTGCTAAACTTTTGCTTAACGTAAGAAATATTTGAATACCTATCATACCTTTGTACAAGTTTTTATATCTTATATACTATGGAAGTATATTACGAATTACAAAAATAAAATAAATATTTCGATGTCGATATTCTTGCTTTTATAAAAGTTCTTCAGACTTGATAATTATCAACTTGAGATTGAAGTGATAATTTAATATCTTAATTGACCATACTCTCTGCTCTTGGGGAATCAGTTTTTACTAATAAATTTTAAAACACTTGGTACAGTTTTGCAAAATATTTATTTCACTTCTCTATGTACACTTCGTCTTGCGGTTTCATTAGGAATTACAAAAGTAACTATGTAATGTTTGTATCGCTTCTTTATTCTTCTTTATTATAGCAGAGATCATAAACCGTTTCTTTAGCATGTGCTTAACGTTTTGAGCACACATATTGCACAAAATTTGGAAGTGTCATCTCCAATGTACAGAAAATTTGATAGAAAACTTATTGGTATTTCCAAAATCATCATATCTTATATCATCATATCATATCTTTACGAATTTTCGGTTTATATTATTCAAGAAACAAAAGTTTATAACTGAAGTTTTGCCATTTCGTTTCTTTTCCTGAATGAATCGTCATGAAAGGAGCCTTATACACGACTTCGTGGAATTATTATCACATGTATCTAACTAATTTACAAATCTTTGGCGTCTTTATTGTGCATCAAGATGATCAACAGCCTTAGGTTTATGAATAAGCTTCCTATATTCAAGTTATAGTACAAAAGAAAAAATGGTGTCCCATCATATATAAAACTTGCGAAGACCTCTAAAATTGTACACAAATTTTTTTTTTTAGAAAGTGAATTTGGTCGTAACAGTAGTAGACTACGACAGGATCGGAACGTCGGAACCAATTGGCAAGGTAGTGTTGGGTTATAATGCAAGCGGTACGGAGCTGCGTCATTGGTCTGATATGTTAGCTTCACCTCGTCGACCTATAGCTCAGTGGCACACCTTAAAGGATCCAGAAGACGAAAAGAAAGACTAAGATTAAATTAAACCAGATTAATAAAAAATGGAATATGTAAGTATTTTTAATTTCTAACTTCCTTGCTTCCAGATTTCAATAGTAACATATGATTATGTTACGCTTGCAAATCGAAACTAAGTTGTATAAACTATTACATTTTTTATTTATTTGCAATAGTTTCCTGGCAATTGAAATCTTTTGGTCTAATGACCAACTCCAATTAGATTTTTCGAATGTAACTTATTTTTCTACTTATTCCCAATTGACAGAAGAAGACTTGACAACTTTGAAAAATAAATCTTCTTCTTAAATTTATTGGTTTAAGTATTTTTGATTTACCAAAAATATTTGGACAAAAAATTTTAGTCGAAAAGGCCTGTTTGTAGTATTTTTAAGATTAAACTTTATAAATTTTTATTGATATTATTCAAAAGTCAAAGCGCTTAGTAATAGATTATTTGAAATCCACAGTTTCTAAAGAATACAATGAAAATACAGATTTTTTCGAAATTTTCACGAAACACGGTCATTTTCTTGGTCATCGTGTTAATTGATTGGTCAGAACATTTATCATAACATGTTTTCTGTCTCCTTGGTATTCTTCTTGACACTCCAAAACTTGTGTTTGTGATAAGTGGTTATCTCTATAAGCGATCTTAAGCATTGAGGGAGTTTCCACAGCTATTGCTGTTTTTAATACAAACTTCAATATGGATTTATTTTTTATGAATTTTTTGATCGAAGTATATAAATAAATGTCATGAAATGTTTGTAGATTATTTAGGAAGGTCAACAATTCATAAATCAATCTCCCGCCAACAGATGATGCCACTATTTTCGTTGAAGTAGAGGGGTTTCGGCTACTTTCGCGATAGAAAAATAACATTCAAATGAGCTCATGGTGAACTTGTGAATATACTGGCAGAACTATATCATTCGCGTTTTATTTTATATTGAAATTGATTATATTTTAGAACAATGCAAGAAATTATTTCGCAAGTGGGTATTTCATTACGAGAATGCAACGTTGCTAATTGTCGCAGCTATAATGAAATCTTAAATGATTTGTTTTATATTCTCCACTTGGGAAGAGTAAGAAAGCACTTTAGAATAAAAATATAGAAATATGAAGTATTGGACGAAATTTTGGAGTATCTAATCAAGAATAATTGAATGATGAACTAATGATAAGGGTGTATTAAAAGTGAATGGCATAATTTTTAATATGAGAGATTTAAACAATTTTCATACATTTCTACGCGTTAACAATAATTATTTCTTGCTATTTAAAATCATTACTTGGCGAAGTAAATATTTGTTGAAGCTTAACCTAATCATAATTCAAAATATAATGTTTTTGTAGCATTATACATCATAATAGGACATTGGCAGTAACATTAAGAAAATGGAAGGGGTGTAAAATCATAATTTTAAATTCAAGAGGGAAGAGTTACTTTATATACGAGGGTAGCCGTTTATATTTCGGGAACAGCAAGCAAAAAAAAGTTTTTATTATCGAAACTAGTCTTATTGCTTTTCAAAATATTCTCCTTGAAAATCAATGCTTTTGCATTCGTTTAAATCAATCCGAAAAGCAGTGCTGCCACTGTGAAGGCGGTATCTCCAAAATGTGATTTTTGAATGCTTCAACTGCTTCATCCGGCGTAGAAAACCGTTGACTACGAAGTTTATTCTTCACGTGTGGGAACAAAAAGAAATCACATAATGCTAGATCAAGGTTGTACCTCGGATGGTTCATCAATTCAATGTTTTGCCAGTTCAAATATTCAATTGTTTGAACCGACCTGTGAGAGCTCGCATTGTCATGGTGGAGAATGATCTGTCGTTTTTGGTTTATTTTCCTTATTTCTTCGAAAACTTTTTGCAAACAAATACTTGTATACCATTCGGAATTGATCTTTCTACAACTCTTTAAAGGCACGGTTGCAACGTGACCGGTTTTTCCGAAAAAACAGGCGACCATTTGTGCTTCGATCGCATCGATAAGCAATATGAATTGCTTAATAGAAGTGTAGATTTGGCAACATGGTATGAAACTATCAAAAAATCAGTAGGACACACATCTATTTATTTATTTGTCTAGACAAATTCACAGAAAACTTTCTTTGATGCTCAAATTCTCGAATAACTATGGGATATTCATCCGCCCAAAAAAGGCGATCGTGACTCAAGACACCATCTCTTGTTAACATGCATTTGTCACACCTTAAAATAAATGATCTTGAACGGTTGTAAAATTATGTGGTACCCAACGCTTCTTAACTGCTAAATGTCCATGCAGGATCTTATGTACGCTGGTGTTACTAATACCTAGAGATGCCTTGATCTCACGGTATGTCACATGACGGTTTTGCACTAACAATTCAGACACTGCATTAACGTTTTCTGACACAACATTTGCGGGACGCCCTTCACGAAATTCATCGTTCAAAGAACGCCGTCCAAGTTTGAATTCACTATACCAACGATATACTGTAGATTTCGATGGTGCTTCATCACCATATAAAGAATTCAGCTCGTCGATACATTCTTGTTGAGATAATCCACGTCCAAAGTTATGAAAAATAATTGCACGAAAATGTTCACGAGTTAATTCCAGTTTTTCGCTGACATAAAATTTTCATGTTACTGTCAACAATAGAAATAGCGACCGGATAATAAAACTGTCAAGGTAAATATATTGTTAAAAATGACAAACTTCACGATGCAATCATCAGATCGGAGTTCCCGGAATATAAACGGGCACCCTTGTAATTAATCGTTTAAAATTAGATCTAAATTATTATCTGGTTTGTAGGCTTCCGCGGCTATCGCACATTGTTTTTCCTCAATTTCCAGTTTGAAACTGCACTTTTTCGCCTAGTCTTTCAGGGAACTTCCCATGGCTGCTGCTGCTGTACAAATGTACTTTTAGTTTTAGTAAAGCAATGCTGAAAGCAGCAGCAACCTTAAGGTTGTCCCTTGCAAAGTGAAGTAAAATATCAGTGCTAAAAACGCGGTTCTAGCTCGAAATCCGAGAGGAATATAATAAATTAAATCCTTTTCTCCACTTTTTAAGTTTAATTTCTTCCTACTGTTAGTTCTGTTCTTTTACTCTTTTTTTAGAGTAGTTCCATGTGCTTTTTTTTTCATTAAAATGCCGAAATTTTTAATAGATTTGCTCTCTTTATAATTATTATTACCATTTTTATTAATATTTTTATTTGTTCTTACAGGTAAAATTACAAGCAGGTTCCAAGAGTGTCTGACAACAAATATATATTATGCGTTACATTCCTAAATATATTTGATTATGAATGTATATTTGTAACATCGTAGATGTCCTTATTATATATTTATGGAGAAAAATTTGTTCATATTACTTACTTTTGCCAATAGTAATTGATTCTAAACGCTACATTGGTAAAAGAAAGTAAAATACGTTTAAAAAATTACTCAATACTGTTCGAGCTTGCCTCCTACCTACCTAACTTATTTTTGACGATATTTGACGTGTACATTAAAGAATGTATATTATTATCAAAATACTAAATAAATAATATAAAAATAAAAGGGAACAATATCAAATATCTTTCATAGTTCTTGTAGTTTCATGTAGCTAGTCCGTTTGCTATGATTTCGAGATTTTGAAGTTGTTCTCTGTTTATGTATATGTAAACATTTTATATTATTGGAACAAAGAAATGTTCTAAACGTTTTTCTTATGTATATAAAATAATCTTCCATATACTACTACACTGTAAAGACAAAACTGATCGAACTTATTCTTATGTTAGTTGTAACTCTAACAAGCTTGAATTATGGAGTCTATTTAAAATGTGCGACATGATATTTAACATTAAGAATGTTTGGCGTGTCTCGGATCAAAGTTAAACTAGCTTAGTTCATAGCGAATGTTAAAAGAAAGGACGCCATACGATATTAAATTTAATGTACACCTTGTTTGTCCAATGTAGTTTTGAGTTTGTTCGTTTGACGAATAAATATTTGGAAGCGAATGATGTTGAATAGCCTAAATAAGCTAAAATTAAGAAAAATTCTTACAGTATCGCTAGTTCCCGATCGGTAAATTACGTGTTGCTGTTCACACTGGTCAACTTTTCTCGAATTTATCAAAGTTTACTATCAGATACCAAAGGCGTCATCAGAAGAATCTGATAATAGATTCTAGAAACACTAGCAGTGTGATTAGCTGTTAATCGCGGTTCCTTCCATACTGACAATATAAAGAAGTAAAACTTAATTTCTTATCTTATACATTTACAGGTGGCATCCTTGAAGTTAATTTGAATCAGTTGAATTAAGTAATTTCCAATTCTGCCAAAATATTTTCAAACTAAAATTCCGTAGACGTTCATGGCTCCGCCATGTGATTCTTGTCAGAGTCAACACTTTCTTCTCCATGCCGTCGGTTTCTTTAGAATATGTTGTTAGAATCTGATCTTGAAAACGGCAGGAGCATCAGAGTCTGATAGCAGACTTTTAAGAAGCTATTAATATAACAGGAAAACGTATATCTTAATCGCAGGTCCTTTTTGACTGACAATATATAAAAGTAAAAGCATTTATTTGTTATATCTTACGGATTTGGAGGTGGTGTATTTAGTTATAGTGACTATAATACATATAAATACTTGATAATTCACTGGCGATGAATGAAATAAAATAAGTAAAATAGGTTAAATATGAAATACAACTTTGTTGATCTATTTGGTCTTTAAATGTTTTTTATTTTAATTACTTAAATTATTGTTAAACTATATTTAATTAATCGTTAACTTGTAATGTTGTTCTTCAATGAGCCATTAAAGTCTATACGAAAGCTGAGAGATTGTTCAAGGAATTCTATTTTTAATTTACCATATTTTATTTATTTAATTAATATCTAAAGAATATTAATGGATGTTTTAGCAGAATTGCTGTGTTTACTTAATTCTTTTAAATTTATTTGCACTACAAAATATTTCCTTAGTATAGTTATTACATTGGGCAAACTGTGTCGATATATCTCGATAAGTGTTAATGATTAAAATAAGTTTTGAAATCTCTCGTTTTCGTACTATTTTGTAAGTCTCAAACGTGACCCAATTTATTAATATATTGGACAGGCCATCATATCGTGTGATGAGTTTTAAATGTAGACGCTACATACTACGACAATAGAAACTTTAATGAATAGGTCTTAGGGAATATGTATTGTTGTAAATGTACGTATATAATTTATTTGCTATTGCGTTAGGTATATTGACCTTTGCTGTGCGTTTTCGAAAATAAAATTCCTCCAGGAATAGGAGAATAGGGTTAGTATCTAGAGAAGACATATACGTACGTTTGCAAGCGTCAATAAATCGGACGAAAATGGTCAACGGAGATCTCCCGATATTAGAATTGAGCAGAAAAACACTTTGCGTTCTGATTTATTATTTGTAACTGAGAGAAAAAAGTTTAAATTAATTGAAATCGTTTGGAGATCTCCGATTGATCTTTTATATATGCACAAATTTATTGTAAAGAATATAGGTATGATTATAATCCGAGCGCAAAGAAACCGTACCAGAATACATCAAAAATGTAGTTTCCTTATATCTACTATATACATATATATATCATAACGTGATCTTCATTTTGCGTACTATATCACTCATTTTAAAATGAATTTAATGAAAACATTAAATAATTTTTTAACTCTAAAATTAATCCGTTTGGTTCCCCTTAAATACAATAAATTATTATTATCAGCGCCAATACAACAAATGTTATTTTATTAAAAAATAAACGAAATATACGTCCAGGCGTTCATACATTTAAAGAGACACTTAAATAGTTATTGGAAGATATATAGATTAATTGCATGTATGACAGGACTGATTTGTAAAATTGAGGAAAGACGTTGGATTTTTTGCCACAACATATGTCACTTCAATTATATGATATGCATATTTAACTTTCCAAATTTTAACAGATAATATATCTGAAAATCATCGTATACTTCCTAAGAAAGAATAATTGCGTTTAATACAAAAATGTGGAAATATTCGTAAATATAGTTGTGTCTTATCTACTATGAAACAATGTTTGTATTAGTCGTCTTTCTTGTATTCTATTTGCAATATTACGGCATACAAATTCTTCGTCAATAATTTTCTTTGTATTTCTTGCTTCATATATTTGTGTTATTCCATTATTTATTTTTTCTAACTTAAGTAGATAGAGAGCTTCCATTAGACTATTTTCAGGTATATCTCACGTTTCATTCGACACTAGTGCTAGACTTGCACTGCTATCAAATAAGTGGAGTTAATTACTTCATATTCTATCCATTAAAATTCCACTGATATTCGTCTTCTGATGTTATTATATTAAATGTTGGAGTCTGTATCTCATCTACTCCTTTTGTCATACATGAATCAGTTTCCTACTTTATATAGATTACTGACTCCGTTTATTAGTAATTTGTCTGTAACGACAATAAGCAACTGGTTTGATAGTACTGAAATGATATTTAAAGAAGTGTAAGAAATTTTGTTTAGTTACAACTAAGTTGCAAAAAACACGATTTTATACTATTGATACGGATTGGTGATAGAATTGATTGGTTGATAGATTGGCAATCAGAAACTATATTTGGATTGTGTTGAAGGAATTGCACATCACAAGAATTAGAAAGACACTAACTTTTTAAATCACCAAGACAAGTTAATGATTTTAAAAGATCATTAATATATATTAAAAATAATAATGGTCCAAGACTCGAACACTGAGGTATTCCAGACTTAACAATATATCCTTATAATATGTGCCCATTATAGTAGACTTAAACAAGTCTAACAGATAAATATGACCTCATTGTTAAAAGAGGAGATGGGAAGCCGAAGGAGTAAAGTTTTCATATCGCTATAGCGTGACCATTACTAACAAATACAACGTGATATATCAGTATATATGAAATCAAATTCTCGCAATTATCGAGATATTCGCTTACATACTGAATGTGTGTGGCTAGAATTGTAATTTTTGAAGGATTAGACATAACAGTGATGTGTAGGTGATAAATAAAAACGTTAATATGCGTCTTTATTTGCCTAGTATATATGAAATCGTAAAGTAGCTGCTCATAAATCTTTGCTGGGTTAGCATCGAAATTCTATCACGATAACGTTCGATGTAGGAAGTAATCACTTCCCTTAGTGTGAGGATTGGTATGCTGTGGAGAAAATATAAAATTTGATCCAAAAATAGTGCCTTGTGATACTTCTAAGTAGAGTAATAAAAAGGAAGCAGTGACAAGAAAGGTTTATCTTCGTTTTGCACGTAGTATGTTCCACTATATCAAAAGCCTGTGTGCCATGTTTAATTCTAAATTCATATTGATGATCTGATATATTTTTTGTGTTAATTACTGCTAGTAATCACATTTACTCAAAAATTTTGGACATAGGTCACTTCTTCCGACAATATTTATAATTTTATTAGATAAATTCTTTTTTCCAAGGACAGCTTTTTTTGAAGCATAGAGTTTTGTGCTTCTGATATGTTGTATGTTACTGTCATGGTCAATTTTGGACTACAGTAACTTGGAGACATTTATCTGGTGTACGTCTACATTTACATTTTGATTAAATAATTCTTTCGTTCTTGATATCTCGCTAACTTGTTTTATTTCAGATTTATATTTTATAACAATTCAACATCTTTCCGACTTGTCGTGTTAAGATATACAGTTGTATCATAAACAGTAAAGAAGAAAAGAGTTTCCTTTCGGTATTACTTTTCTACTTGCGGGGTATTCTTGAAACTTTTCATCTCGTCCTTACAAAATATCTTTAAATCGTTTTTTTAAAAAGTATTGGTAGTATATGAAATATATAAAAAAATAGTGAAGATCACGTTATTGCTCTCAATAATTTTATAACCGTTACCTAGCTTTTTCTAACTCTTACTGCAATTGGTATTATACTCTTCCTAATTTTGTGGTAAATGTACATAAATTATACATAATATTGAAATGTTGTGTACTTAAAAGAAAACTAAAAAAAAATGAAAAGTATTAACTAACGACGGCCCCGCCATTATCTCCAACGTTCGAAATCTGTAACCTTTCTTCAGTACCACATACGGGCCCAAAATCCTAGTAATCGATAAGTTATGAGTGATTGTTAGTGTTATAATTAGTGATTTTTTGGTAATGTATGGATTGAACACCTAGTCTACTGTATTTATTGATTTTATAATTTAAACAGTCACATGAAATGTATTTTTTCTTTTTTATGATATATTGATCTCACCATCGACATCATATGTGATGACAGAAGTACTATATATTAGTTTGCACCCGCTTATGTAAATCCATATTTGTAGAGAGAGCGAAGGTTTGTTAGAAGAAAACGTAAAAATATATTCATACATATATGATTAATTATATTATTATAATTGAATAAGAACAATGGATGACATAATATGTATTAGTTTTAGTTTTAATTTTAGTGCTTTCCTTATCAAGGAGCATATAGGAACCTACGTAGCACTTTATTATGCTATCATATAGTTTTTCAATGTTATATAAGAGAACAATAAGTATGATAAATATTATTATTATTATATTGTGAGATTAAATAAATTGTGGCAAAATTGCTCTTGTTATGTAGAAAAATAAATCATATCACTCGTCCTGTTAAATTTATTAATTTATGTTCATTGTTTGCTTTCGATTCATTTTTTAAACATATACGTAGTTTTATATTTAAATTACATTAGGTAACAAATTTTAATTTTCACCGTTATCATAAATTGATGTATATTGATAATTAGAGCCGCCTATCACAATATACTAACAGACTAGCACGCAGTGAAATATATATCGGACCTATCGTCGCGTACGTACATACATATGTACATACATTTAACAAATACTTATGTAATTTGTATAATACATAATAAATATATCAAAAGGGAAATATATTTATGACCGATATGTATGTTTATACAAAAAAATTGCTGCATTTAATTGATACATCTATAGATTTACTTAGAGCTTTTAAACTTGTTCGAATCAATATTATTCCACTAGTCTTGTCATAATGAATAAATTTATTTAAAATATAATTACATTCATTTCAAATCTAGACAAAATGTTTATTAATATGAAGAAGAAATGTGATCTTTAAGCAGGTAAAGCATCATCATGGTTTCATTATTTGTAATTGCAGATCGTATTCCAATATAGCCTTGAAAAACCTATATTTTTCGCAAGTAAGATCGCAACATATGCATGTCTCATTTTCTATCCGTATTATGAAGTGTAAAGGTGGGAACTGGAAATGATCCCAAGCCTTTTGTCAAATTCTTATGGTTTCAAGTAGTTATTATATCCTCCTTGAAACTTTGACGATGTTAAACTATTTTGTCGTTTAGATGTACTCGCCCTATCTTTTCGACAAAATGTTTTTTGTATAACCTTCTTCGCAATAATATTAATTCTTCGCTTATTTTAGCATTATTAAACTTTTCTGCTCCACAATATCTGTCACGCCTTTTTGTCAGATTCTGTCTCCCATTTCTACAAACCAATATACTCATTTTTTATACGTAATGCGTAGTAACTTTAATAGAACAACCTAAACTGTCGATGTCAACTCTCTTTAGATTTATTTACTTCAAGAAAGCCATTTTTCTCGTTTTGTAATGTTAATTTCTATTGTCAAATTGCGTCTTTTATTTATTAATACCTTATTAGCAGATTTTCTCTTATTTTATTTCATTATTTTTACAACTTTTTTATTTCCTTATTCTTTTTTCTCTTAATTGTGCTAATCAGTGGCGGCTGGTCAGGTGAGGCAGGTGAGGCAGTGCCTCACCATCTAAATCTTGGAATTATAACAAGAATAATATGTATACTTTTAAAATTCTTTATAAATTAATTATCATCTTTTATTCAGAATTTATCTTGTAAACAATAAGAAAATAGTTTTAAATAAACCGGCATTACAAGCAAAGTACAAATTTATCATTTCATTTTAATTCCGTGCGAATGTACGAGCGCGTATACTTGCCCCGACCAACTTCATGCTTGATCTATGTATATCCCTACTAAACACGAATATTTGAGGCCCGGCCACTCATTGCCTCTCATTGAAAATTTATAACGCACTACAGCAGTCAAAAAAATTCTCAATTTCTATGGAAATTACAGTAAAGTATTAGCTACATATTTAAGATAACAAAGAAGAAAAAATATTCAAAAAGTTAATAGATTTTTCTAACTTTATTGTGAGATTTTTGAATTTTTTAATAATATAGAAAGCATTATTAATAGGATAAATTAAGTATTTATTTAATGATATAAAGATGTCTAAAGGTTTACATTCTTCTTGTACAGTTTCTCAATATTTCCTCCACGCAAATAATATGTTTTAAGTTTTAACAGGAGTATTTTTATTGTTTCAAGTAGATATTCTTTAGATATTAATGTATGTATGTATGTATTATTTAGTCTGAAGCCAATTTGAACTGAGCCTCTCATCGAATCACAATCGCCGAACTACCGAATATACTCGAGGCTGACATTCTCGGCCCGAATCGCAAATTACAACTTGGGGGAATAACAAAGTTACGTTAAATATTTTAATATTTGTTTAGTGATATTTTCAGTGATTTAAAAATTGTGAATATGGATTTAGAAAATGTAAGAAATACACAAGACATTGTAGATTTTTTAATAAGAAATACGTTCGTTGTTCTATCGGTAGAAGATCAATTATATGTCAAAAACCTTCCGAGACCAAACCCTGGTTTATCAAAATCTCTTACAATACACGGTAAGTCTAACAGAAATTTCAATAATAATAATAATAATTACGTTTTTTGCTTGATAAGTTTAGAGAATTTCGGGAGTGTGATACATATTTCAGTACTGTATACGAAAATTCGATGTCTGACGAATCTGTTGCACATAAAAAGGCGTAGAATTGATGACGTTCCAGATACTAAACAAAATTATAGAAAATTATTTTTCGAAATTCTAGATACGTTTATTAGTCAAATTGAAATTAGATTTGTTGATTTAGAAAAACTTGCTTTTTTTGATTTATTAACAGAAAGTAAATTTGAAGAATATTCGAAGGCATTTCCTCAGAGGCTCTTAAATAATTTGTTTGAACAATAAAAATTTTTTGATCAAATTCAATTAAAAAATGAATTAGCTGTTATTTATAGTGACATGCAACTCCTTGGTAATTCTAAAACACCATGTGAAATGTTAAGATTTATGCACGAACAAAAGTTAGCCATCTGTATGCCAGAACTTTTTAAATTGCTAAGTATAGTAGTTACCATATCGGTAACTTCCGCGTCCGTTGAGCGAAGTTTTTCCACATTGAAACGTATAAAATCGTATGTTAGAAATACAATTGGACAACAAAGACTTAGTAACTGTGCACTAATTGCAATCGAAAAGGAATTGGTTAAAACGATGACGAGGGATGAACGATTTTATAATGATGTAATTGATTATTTTGCTAACACAAAAAACCGGAGGATACCTTTGCCATACAAGAAGTAAAATCTATTAAATGTAATTCTACGTGCAATGACAATAAAGGAAATTCTCTGTATTTTAAAATATTTTCATTTTGCATGTAATTTTGAAATTTTGTTATTGGATTGTTGTTGATTTATATATATACATATATATGTATATATTTGTTATATTATTAAATTTTATATTATAATAGGAATGTATTTATTTTTTATTTTTAAATCCTAGAAGATTGAGTTCTTATTTTCGATTAATGTTTTTAGAATTTGTTTGATTTTTTAGAATATTTATTTTCGTTTCACAAGGGTTTGCTTTGAAACTTCGTTTTCCCTTAAAAATCGAATGGGGCGCGATATAGGGCTCAGTTCACGTCTGGCAGCCCTGTTTGTACTGGAAGCCCTATATATATATATAAACTGTTTTTATATGTAGTAGGTATATAGAGTTTATTAATCAATTGTAAACAATTTTGAATATTTATTATTCTATCTGCCTCACCATGTCAAATACTCACGAGCCGCCACTGGTGCTAATCGAATAATTTGTATTTCTTTTTCTGGTTTATTATTTAAATTATTATTTTGGTGTCTATTAGTTATTGTATGGCATTTATTATGTTATCTTATATCTATTCTTTCTTGCCCTGTAATTTAAACATTGTATGTTCTGTTGGGAAAATATGTAATATATTATTATTATTCTGGCGTAGGTTTCTCGCACGTCCTCAGACTAATTTGTATTACTATCAAAAAACGAAAATATATAGATTAGAAACAACTTCAGAAAAAGATTTTGGTATAAATGCAACACAAATTGAGAGATAATGCACATGCATAACACGAAGACGATATTGTGTACAAATTTTCAAAATGGTATTGATGAATACATCGCGATCTACAATACATACTTTACATATAATACATCACTACCATTAAACTACAATATAGAAAAGCTATTTGTTTTCCAACATAGAAGTTGTGTATTTGAAAGGCCACATATACGAGACATAATTAAGTTTGTCATCCCGATGTTTAGACAAATGTCGATGTCGACGATTTAAGTAGAAAGTAGTTGTTTTCAAATGCAGCTGGATGTGGTCACATAATCACAGAATAAATTATTCCTCGCTTACATGGCCTTGGTATGTGCCACATTGGCAGTCTTATTCTATGTATTGTATGTAAAATAAGCGTTGTATATCACAATGTATTCAATTGCAAACAACATATTAAAACCAAACGTCATCAGCAGTCATTAAATATCATATTGTAAATTTCTTCACGATTTTGTTTATATGTTGTGGATGTGCATTATTTTTCAACTTGTGTCGTATTTGTTAATATTACTTAGTAAGATATAGAATCAACGATGGAAGGAATGTTCATGATACAATACTCTGCTGAAGGTGAGAACTTTATTCATTCTTATGATTGCACCTCAACTTTGGGATCGCGTACGCCGCTGGATTCTCTATAAAATCACCAACTTTGTTATCATATTCTAAAGTAAAGTAATAATGTTCTTGTCC
>JAVIWB010003545.1:0-48642 GCA_031893035.1 Dermolepida albohirtum | reverse complement strand
TTTTATTTAATCCTTATGTATGTATGTCCACGTATATGCTTTGTGTTCTACATTTTTAAGTGCTAATTGTTTTCGTTTTAATTATTAACTTGTATTCACAAAGTTACTTGTTAATATACGATTTTATATTAGTCGAAAATTTTCTTTTGCTCAAACTTTACGTAGTTTATAGCATAGAAGAATATTTTGCCAGTTCTAAGTCTGTAAAAATTATAAAATATTTTTTTTAATTCGTATCAAAACTTTCTTTTGAAAGTAAGAGAAAAAAACCTATTATAGCCGATAATGTACCAATAATTTTGCGATTTTTATTAATATAACTTTCTTCTTAATCCTAGGTGAACGGTGACGATGAATGGGAAGATGAAGAAATTATATTGGAAAGAGGAACTGCGGGCCTTGGATTCAGTATTGCGGGCGGTACTGATAATCCCCATATAGGCGATGACACTGCAATTTACATAACGAAATTGATACCTGGAGGTGCAGCGTCCACCGATGGCCGGCTGCGCATCAACGACTGCATTCTTCAGGTCAACGAAGTGTCGGTTATCAACGTTCCTCATGCTGTAGCCGTTGACGCGCTCAAGAAAGCCGGCAATACAGTCAGACTGGTATGTTTACGGTTATTATTTTGTGTGCGATGATTTTCTCTTCGTAGTTTGTGGGATTTAGTTAACGACTTCCTGTCTAATTTATAAAACGGACGGTCAAGAAATAGAGTGTGTTGAAATGTTTCGTACAATAGGTTTTAATTAGTCGCTATAATACCAGTTGCTGTGATACATCTGTTGGTTTCATATTTTTTTCAATTTTGTATAGACTTCTTTCCCGTTACCTTAGAAGGAGACATGATATGTATGTCGCGATTGATAGAAATTTTAAAAAAATTTTTGCCTAATATTTTAGACAGCCTTAGAAAACTAGGGAATAAATAAAAACTTTTTCTAAATTTCACACTATAACAGTCGAACTGAAAAGTCCCTCTCTGCTAAATTTCATCCCGGCGAGCATTCTCTTGAGGTCTGCAAACAGGAAATAGTCGCTGGGGGCCACATCTGGAGAGTACGGTGGATGGGGAAGTATTTCGAAACCCAATTCACTTAATTTAGCCATTGTTTTCATTGATTTGTGACACGGTGCATTGTCTTCGTGAAACAGCACTTTTTTCTTCTTCATATGGGGCCGGTTTTTGCGATTTCGTTCTTCAAACGATCCAATAACGCTGTATAATAGTCGCTATTGATGGACTGGCCCTTTTTAAGATAATCTATGAAAATTATTCCATGCGCATCCCAAAAAAACTGACGCCATAACTTTTCCTGCTGACTGTTGCGTCTTTCCACGCTTTGGAGCTGGTTCATCGCGTGCAGTCCACCCGGCTAACTGTCGATTGGACTCTGGAGTGTAGTGATGAATCCATGTTTCATCCATTGTCACATATCGACGCAAAAACTCAGTTTTATTACGATTTAACAGCTTCAAACACAGCTCAGAATCATCAACTCGTTGTTGTTTTTGATCGAATGTGAGCTCGCGTGGCACCCATTTTGCACAGAGCCTCCGCATGCCCAAATATTCATGCACGATGTGTCCAACACGTTCCTTTGATATCTTTAGGATGTCAGCTATCTCGATCAACTTTACTTTACGGTCATTTAAAATGATTTTGCGAACTTTTTTGATGTTTTCGTCGGTGACAGCCTCTTTTGGTCGTCCAACGCATTCGCCGTCTTCGGTGCTCATTTCACCACGTTTAAACTTAGCATACCAATCAATTATGGTTGATTTTCCTGGCGCAGAGTCCGGAAACTCCTCATCAAGCCATGCTTTTGCTTCAACGGTATTTTTTCCCTTCAAAAAGCAGTACTTTATCACCACACGAAAATCTTTTTTTTCCATTTTTTTAAATAACAAAAGTAGCTTCACTCTTAACGCAATATCTCAGTAACTAATAGTCGGATTGCTGTCAAATTTTGACACGTTTCGTTTGAAGGTTAGTACTATCTAAAAAACATATGGATTTAATAACAGTAACACCATCTATGTGTCAGACCGGGGACTTTTCAGCCGACCTGGTATGTCGCGATTGATAGATATTTTAAAAAAATGTTTGCGTAATATTTTAGACAGCCTTAGAAAACTAAGGAATGAATAAATACTTTTTCTAAATTTCACACTATATTATATGTTAACTGCGACTAGTTTCATCTGTTATGATAACATGAAAAACCTAAATCATTGCAAGTTAGTCTCGTTTATATATCTAATATGTTTCCCAATACCTCTAGTAAAGAATGCATCCCCTTAACAGAAAGAATTTTAGATAATCATATTTCCCTCGTTATAAAGGTAGAAATTTTGACACTTTTCGAAATTTGTATATGTCAAAATTAAAATTCAACACAAAAGCTTTGTTGTGTGATTTACACCAAATATTTCTATTGAAGAATTGTAACAATTGTTTCATTAGAAACGAATACTGACTTCTTCAGACTTAAATGTAATTCTAATATCTATCTTAGCTTTTCATTTGAGTCTAAAGAAGTGACAATGCTTCAAAAAGTTGGAATATGACTTGTGTTGTCAACAATTGTTTCGTCAGCACTGTAACTTCTTCAGACTCAAATCTAAATCTAAGATCTATCTTACATTTACTTCATTCGATTTAAAATCACTTCACCAGCATATTCTACACCTGTTTAGGAATCAGTTTATGCAAAAAAATCGATTTTTTTAATATATCACACCGGGTGACCGTCTTAATTTTTTCGGTCAATTAATATTCTTTCAAAATCATTATTATTTTGAACAGACCTCGTATAGTCACTGTTGGGAGTTGTTGACGAAATGTATTAACTTAGTTTTCAGTTGCGATTCGACGAATAAATTTACTCGAAAACAACGGTTCTCCATTATTGTAATTTGGTAATCAACGCAGGCTGTTGTTTTCTTTTTTTTTACTGTTACATTCTGAATAACAATAATATCGAAAATATTTTCTCCGTTTAAGGGACTGATTTGATGAGGATACACTGTTGTTAATACTGTTTTACATTTTGAATACATTCTGTTTTCATAAACAGCACAATCTCTCTCTCTCTTTTCGTTATCGTGTTTTGTTTTGGCAGAGTCAGAATGTAATGTTTAGAAATTGTAGGAGTGACAATTGAATTTGGTTGTAATAGGAAGGATGGTAATTCACACTCCTCGGATTATTGAAAAATCATTCAGTAATTCGAAGTTTTCTGTCTTTCTCTTAAACATCCTATTTTAATATCGATATCGAAGCCCCTGCTTACATAATTCTATAAAATTTATGCCATAAGTTGTACAAACAATATGTCGGGAATATCTAGAACTTAATTCTTGCGAATATAAAACACTTTACAACGCGCACTTACTGACGAACAGTAGCAAACTCGGTATGGAAGTCCCCTAAACAATTAAATAGTTATTCAACTGTCCCGCATACAACACGCCAACTATCCGAACCGCCTGACACTTCTTGCATGTTAGAGTTTGCATTTATAAATCACCCGAGTGAACTTTGCACGCCTGCAACACTTTGGCCCGTTACCAAACTTTTAAGTCCGCGTAATCCCCTAAAATGTTTTTAGTACTACCTGCGACGATGACAGCCTGTCTTTTTTAATTGTATTATTTTGTTTCGTTTTGCAGTGGGTGAGGAGAAGGCGACAACCTCGTCACCTACGGGTCCTCGATATAGAGCTGGTGAAGGGAAACAAGGGTCTGGGGTTCAGTATAGCGGGTGGTATCGGTAATCAACATATACCGGGTGATAATGGGATTTACGTTACTAAAGTCATGGAGGGTGGTGCTGCCCAAGTCGACGGTCGATTAGCTGTAGGAGATAAATTAGTTGGAGTCAGAGATGCTGTGGTGAGTACAAGAAATTGTTTTGTTTTTCTGTTACTATCAAGTGTTAAATAAGATTTCTTGGGAAAAAGGAAGTAGATTTTAATAATAAATACGTATTTTTGATGGAATAAAGTCAGTTATCATTTTAGATTTTTGAAGGTATAGCCCTTTCGTTAAATAAAAAAAAATTTTTTGATAAATTTATTGTTTAGTTATTCTAAATTAAAATTGAACAAAATATTCAAATGAAAAAGTTTAAACAAATAATTTGCTGACGGTGCTATAAGTAGAATATTATCAGAATGTTATAAGCAGAGTTAGGATATTTTCCCGCAGGCTACGTTCGTACTGAGCGTACAACGCTCCCCCACCAGTGTAATATAATAAAACAGATGAAGTGTAGAATTGTAAGTTAGTACTGAGCGAATCTTGATATAAGGCGAACGTATGATTATTAAATATGACGGACGTGCATAAGGGAAAAACGAGACCATTAGTTCAGCAGTGCGAAAGTTTATTGATAAATTTCCCGATTTATATTGGTGTTAAAATATCCTGTAAAGTTTGCGAATAAACTGCTGATGTGTTTGGACGAAACTGTAAAAATCATATAAAGAACGTACAACACTAAAATAATAAAAATAACATGCCATCAAAAAAGAAATTTATGTCTGATTTACTGTTCATGATAATCGCCTGTGCTTTGAGACTTCATCTACTCGATAAGCGACCGTTTCATGACTTCTAAAATAAATATAATCCTAACTGGAAGCTACCACACCGCATTTGTTGGGAAATTGGGAAATTTCATATATCGCCTAGTTGTAATTTAGTTACCAGTTCAAACATACTTAAATAATCTTTTCCTAAAGTATTTCACGTAATATGTTTGGTCTATGCAATTCATTTGGTAGCAGTGTATTAGAAACAGCTATCCAAAAGTAGATTAATTAAAAACTTCTGTAAAACAAGTATACAGTGTGAGTTTTGGCTTTCAACGGTACAGATCGTATACGGCATTTGTTTCGTGCGGATTTTCGCCGTAGTTTTCCAGGTGCGACACTGTTCAATTATCTGCCGATGATGACAAATTAGTTGTCGAAGTAAGTGTACAGAATACGAAAATTAATGTGGAAAGGGGTTATATATCAACCTTAAGTTTTTATTAAATGTTTTAATCCATTCACAAATATAGAAATTATTGTCCGTGGATTTTCTTCTGTTACGACAGATATTAACGACATAGGAAACGCGGCGTTAAGCTGTTATATACTGCTAGAAACTATTGGGTCTGGGAAAAAGTTCGTGGCGTTTTTTCAGTAAAATTCAACTGGTCCCCGCATGGCGCGTGGACGAATTCATTTAAACCGAATATGCTCCATTATTATCGACAATGTTTCGCCATTTTTTTGGTAGATCCATGATCCCATCGGTGAAAAACTTCTGTGGTTTCTGGTCGAAAAACTGAATCAAGTAGTTTTCACAGGCTTCTTTTGAAACCAACTTAATTCCATTGAGAGAGTTCTGCAGAGATCGAAACAGATGATAGTCAGAGGGTGCTATATCCGGACTGTAAGGTGGGTGCATCAAAACTTCCCAACCAAACTCTCTCAATTTTTGACGGGTCATCAAAGAAGTGTGTGGTCGGGCGTTGTCATGATGGAAGACAACACCTTTCCTATTAATCAATTCGGGCCGTTTTCTTTCAATCGCCTGGCGTAATCTCTCTAGTTGTACACAGTAGAGTTGAGAATCAATCGTCTGACCAGTTGGAAGTAGCTCGTAGTGGACGATTCCCCTCCAGTCCCACCATACACACAGCATCACTTTTTTTGGCGTCAATGTTGGCTTAGCGAACGCTTGTGACGGCTCACCATCCTTTATCCACGATCTTTTACGCTTCCGATTATCGTACGTAATCCATTTTTCATCTCCGGTTATTAAACGTTTCAGAAACGGCTCGATTTCATTCCGTTTCAGCAGCGCATCGCAGATGTTAATTCGGTCAATCATGTTTTTCACGCTCAACTCATGAGGAACCCATACGTCAAGCTTTTTTTTGTAACCAGCTTTGTGTAAATGGTTCAAAACAGTTTTGTGGTCAATGCCTAGCTCCATGCCAATATCGACACTGCTGATATGCTTATCTTGTTGGACTTTTTCAAGAATTTCATCAGATTTTTCAGTGATTAGACGACCGGAGCGTGACTCATCTTTCACATTGAAATTTCCAGAACGAAAGCGCGCGAACCATTTCCGCGCAACAGATTTCGATAAAGTACCTTCACCGTACACAGCACAAATTTTATCACAAGCCTGCGCAGCGTTCTTCTCCTTATCATAATAATATTGCAGAATATAGCGAAATTTCTCATTATTCTTCTCCATTTTCAAGTGCGAATAACTTTCCAACCACTGCACCGATTACAATGTTTCTACGCTCAAACTAACGTTCGGAAGGTCATCTAAAAAACGAGCCGTCGGTGGTGTCGCTGTGACTTGTTGTTCTTTAGTTATCGGCAACCAATACCATCTATCGGGAAAAACGCCACGAACTTTTTCCCAGACCCAATATTTCACATTCTTAAACTTTGTATTTTGCAATTAAATACACAAGAAACTCAAGCCATTCCATTAAACCAGCAATTATTTGCAGATATAAAAATTCAAACACATTTGTTTATAAGTTTTCAGTCCACAATTCACAGTTGACACATTTTTTTTGTATCTATAGAAACATTTTATCCAATTTTTTTGCGTTAGCCTGTTCTCTTCATTTTAAAATGCGTCAACTGCTTCTTCGGCGCATATAAAACGTAAACCCATTACTTGCCCTTCGCACGTGAAAACAGAAAGAAATTATAAATGTCAAGTCTGGATTATACAATGTTTTAGGCATTTTAATAATAAATAATTCGAGCATCGTTATCCTCATCCATTCTCTTGAGCAATTTTTGCAGAAACTTCAGAGAGAAACTTGAGGCAAACAAGCTGTAGTAAAAGCAGGGGAAGGAGATCATTCTTTTAATTAGGTTTTTTGCTCAAATAATTTTTTGTGGAACCGACTCATTTTCAAACATGTTTGTACAAGTTCTGTCACTTGCACATTAGATGAAAAGACCCATTAGCAAAGCAATATAGTGTAGATATTTAAAGCGGTCTAATGTAGATATGCATAACGGCATACGGTCTTTTTTGGTTGGAGCCAAGCTGTGAGTAGTTCAGCGAGGCTTACGTACCTTTAAATGTTTATGTAAGATGGAAGTCCTTCATACCATTCTTTAGAATTGCTCGAATATTCCTTATGGTAACATTTTGATTCTCTTCAATCATCTCCCAAACGAAACCAATATTTTTTTTTGGTAAACGCTGCTTTTGGCTTTGGAACTCGAAACCTGGCATTTAAAGTAAGTCGTCCGCGTTTGAAAGTCATGGTACCACCGCTTTATGGTAGCTAAGAACTTGGCACCAAATACCCTATTGATTTTCTTAAAATGTTTCTCTCATAGCGATTACATAATTTCTTATGAAAATATTTTAAACTTTTACAGTTTAAAAATACTTAAATATTTTTTTCAATTGTCGCTTATTAAAATTGTAATGACAAAATAGCATGGCCTGCTTAAAGAGATTGAATGGAAAGAAAAAACTGGCCTCGTATATTGTCGTAGAACAAAGGATATTGAACACAGTCTGAGTGCTTTGTTTAATTTTTTCGTAAGCATTGAGTAATAAAAGACACCGGTTAAAAAAAGAACGAAAACTGTTTCGCGAGTAACTGGGAAATTGTACGCTTTTATCTTGGCGCCGAACATTTACATTTAAATATCCGTTCTAAATAAAAAGAAATTAACGGGAAATTGTGAGCAGAAAGGAGAAATAAAAGGAAGCAAAAGAAAAAGTTGTTTCTTTAGGTGAGAATTTATTCTCTTCATTATTCACTGGATTGCGGAAAAGGCTAAAGGGTTCGAATGACATGTCGGAAACCTCAGGATTCGCCCAGCACTTATCCTTTCGTCGGTCTTCCACTTTTGTAAAGTTTGAACAAAAAAAAAAGGAACGAACGAGCAGTAGTGGGCTGGAATTTGCGAGAATTGAATTGAAACGCGCTTAACCATAGTAAAAGTTAAACGGAGATGGAAGGAAGGAGGAAAATGGAAATGGAGCAGTGTATGGATGCGCCGCAAAAAAGAGATAAAGGATTTGCAACAACTAAAGTTCGTAACGCTTCTCAAACGTTTAATAAATATTTATAAGCGCGACTGGAATCCAAACGGGTCAAAAATATATGTTTGAAGAAGTATCTTTTAAATTTCAAAGATATATTTATCATTTAATTAATTTACTATTTTATTGAATAATTTTTTAATTCCAAAAGACGATTTATTAAAATTTGATCACAACATCTGATACTATTGGGTTGGTAACTAAGTACTTTCGGTTTTTACTGATAGAGAGCGTTGCTTTATTTTTTGTATAACGTATGTTAGTGCTGTACTTTACCGTTTGTCGCGTGATACTAGTCACATTGACGTAACTTCAGCAGCAAGCAAAGCTATTAGTTGTGAGCTAATTTTAAATGGAGTGCAGAAACGAACATTTTCTACATATTTTACTATTTTATTTCCGTAAAGGAAAGAAAGCTGCTGCGGCTCACAAAAAGATATGTGAAGTTTATGGTGCTAATTGCTTAACAGAGTGCACGTGTCAGAATTGGTATAAAAAATTCCGTTCTGGAGATTTTCCCTCAAAGGTGAGCAACGTTCTGGTCGGCCTACTGAAGTTGATGATGACCAAATCAAAGTCATATTTGAAGAGGATCGGCATATAACTGTTCGAGAGGTTGCGGAGAGGCTACATGTATCGCACACAACAATTGAAAAACATTTAAAATGTCTTGGGCTAGTTAAGAAGCTTGATATTTAGGTACCTCACGAATTGAAAGAAATTCATTTAACACAAAGAATCAACTTTTGCGATATGCATCTTAGACGAAATGAAACCGACCCTTTCTTAAAAAGAATCATCACTGGTGATGAAAAATGGGTCCTGTACAGTAACATAGTTCGAAAACGATCATGGAGCAAACACGATAAACCAGCTCAAACCACATCGAAAGCTGAATTGCATCCAAAAAAGATCATGCTGTCAGTTTGGTGGGATTACAAAGGTGTTGTGTTTTTTGAACTGCTTTCAAGGAACCAAACGATCAATTCTGATGTTTACTGCCAACAATTAACAAAACTGGATGAAGCAATCAAAGAAAAACGGCCAGAATTGTCAAATCGGAAAGGTGTAGTTTTCCACCAAGATAATGCAAGGCCTCACACATCTTTGGCAACTCGTGGGAAACTATTGGAGCTTGGCAGGGAAGTGATGCCATATCCCCCATACAGCCCTGATCTAGCACCATCTGATTACCATTTATTTCGAAGTTTGCATAATTCTTTGAATGGTAAAACTTTCACAAATGACGATGACCTTCACTCGCACCTGGTTCACTTTTTTGCCGATAAGGACCAGAAATTTTATGAGCGCGGAATCATGCAGCTGAAAGAAAGATGGCAAAAGGTCATTGAGCAAAATGGAAAATATATAATTGATTAAAAACTATTCTTTGTTTAAAAAAAAGTATTTTATTTTATACTACAAAACCGAAAGTACTTAGTTGCCAACCCAATAAAATAGGAAATATTCGAGACAAAATTGATATTTATAGATCTACGGGAAAATATGAAACTTATTAGTCATTAAACTTATAGTAAGTATTAATTAAAAGGTGAAATTTTAAATACATTGAATGAAACGCACGTGGACAGACGCTGTATATAACGATGTGTATCTATTTGAGAGAGAATTCAGGGAAGTGCCGTCGTAGGAAATGTGTTCACCTCAGCTAGATTGGTTTGTTCACGTTATACGTCCTTAAATGTTATAAAATGTTTTGCTCATGTTGTTCCGAGAGGTAATGAATAGCCTAAACAGCTTTTGAACTGCTTAAGCAGCTTCTGAATCGGTTTATTACCTGTTCAGAAGCTATTTAAATTGCTCAAATATCTGTTTAATACCTGTTCAAAAGCTGTTTAAGATCTATTCCTTACCTCTACAATATCTGTTATGAGTTAAGGTATGTTGTCAATAAAACACGCATGTATTGGGAGTTGTATACCTGTGCGAAGTCAGAAATGCAAAATGTATCTCCGTGAGAAAATATATACATGGAATTTTGTACTAGAATCGACATAGCTTATCTACTAAAAAAAACTTATCAGTTTTGAATAAAATATGAACACGAGTCGATAAAATTATATATATTGTACCAATTTGAATGTCACAAAGAAGGTTAAAGTGAAATCCTATGTCAGAGTTTACATCTCTTTTAACATATTTTTGGTTTTCGCAAGTGGTGAGACTTCCACGAATTGGCGATGGTTGCACAGATATGGACGATTATCTTTCTTAGTAGCTGAAGAACTCTCACGTCGAAAACTACTTTTACGGTGTGTGCAACTAGCGCGAACTCTATAAATTACCACTTGAGAGTCAAAAAAGACAATCAACATGGATTTCATTTTCTTGAGGCGAGGTGAGACGGGGGTGTGCCATTCTGAACTTTAGCGCTTCATCTCCGGGTTCAGCGAGTTTAGCGCAAAATTTTATCGCGTGCGACTGAACAGTTCCTTTCGGAGTGTGACGAGGGCATTTGGTAAGGGTTCACGTAACACGCGATCTACATTCCACAGAGTCGTTGAACCAATTGTCGCTGATCGTCAAATTTGGCAGCCCCTACGATCACAATCGCCTGTTGAAATCCTCCTCCACATCGCCTGGCCGAGATCAAATTAGTCCGACTACTTTTGGGACAAACCCTGTACGTCAGCGAAACCGAAGTTGAAAGTAATATCGGTATCACATATATATATTGTTGTAGATGAGTCAGATAAGCAATACATTGTTGTAACGTCCTTTTCCGCTCTCTAATCTTTGCGGTGTTATCTTCTTGTAGTATCCAGTTGCCCATGTTACCACTGAAGCGTTTATAAATCATTAGTAAAATCTGTTATGATTTAATAATTCTTTCGTCATCTAAATTGTCATGACGAAGTAAAACTACGCATTGTTTACTTACTGTCAAAGCTTCTGTACTCAAACATGGAAGAAATCCTTGTCAGTTGAAGATAGTTTTGGACATACGTTCCAATGAAGTCGTATTCCTTGATCCTTCGGGTCCAGAAATAAATTGTAATGAGTACCATTGTCATTCAATTATTTTAAAGCCTAATTCGTGCAGTAAACGCATTTAAGCCTACCTACCTCTTATTTAAACTCTTCCTTCTTTCACCAAACTTTCGTTTATTCATTAACAAACAATTTCAGAATTTATTATTGTCTCTTGTTAACTTATTATGGAAACTCATTTCATTCCTAATTCCCTTCCGTTCTCGGTATCCTCATATTTTGGCGGAGTAATTCGAATTAAGACAAAACTAATTACAGTTCGGCAGACCAATTATCCTAATTCGCATTTCGTTCCCCTGGTTCTTCAGGAAGCTCGTAGCGTAGCTGTGAAAGATGTAAACGTGTGCACGGGACGGGCATTTCGTTAATGTAACTTTTTCTGACCGACCGTGAAATACGATCCTCCGGGATTGTTTATGGAAGCAGTTTGTTTTAGAAGCCGCCGGGGTCTGTTTTTTTTTAAGAGAGTAAAAGGAAGTCGACTACCACTTAGGAAATGACTATTTTTGGACGTACGTACGGGGGTGAAATTTATGAATGCTGCCGAATGAAATTCACTGTACATACTTCAACTCGAATAAGTGTAATGCATGAAATTACAGAAGAAAATATGATTACTAATTGGATTTTGGATGTTACGAGGGAGCGTTTTTATATTCGCGGATTGGTGGTGGAAATAAAAAAACCAAATTATTTTTCTTTTTCAATATATTCACCTGCAAGACGGATACATTTTTCACATCTTTCAATTAATTTATTTATACCCTCATAAAAAAATGATTTCTCTTTATCTGCAAAATACGCCGAAACTACCTCCTTGACTTCATCATCGGCAGTAAATTTTTTACCCCGCAGCTCTTTTTTCATTTTCGGAAACAGCTAATAATCACTCGGGGCCAGGTCTGGGCTGTAGGGTGGGTGATTCACAATTTCGAAGCCCACCTTATGCAGGGCAGCTAACGCAACGCGGCTCTTGTGGACGGGCGCGTTGTCGTGCAAAAGCTGAATACCTTTTGTCAATTTTCCCCGTCTTTTCTCTTTAATGGCTTCTTTTAGTCGCTCTTTAAATTTCTTGGGAGGTGCTGTGCCCTTTTTATGCCACCGCATGGAGTCTTGTTTGGACTCAGGTTCATAATGATGAACCCAAGTTTCGTCTCCAGTAACAATTCCACTCAATACACCATCCTTGTCTTCATTACAGAGGTCCAAAAATGCACGCGAACACTCTACGCGCTGTTATTTTTGCGGCGGCGTGAGCATTCTCGGCACCCATCTTGCGCTGACCTTAGACATGCCGAGATGATCGTGTAGGATTTTAAAAATTGTTGTATCGGATACTCCAACCATTTCTGCGAGTTGTTTCTTCTTTAGGCGAGCATCTTCGATTACAATTTGTTCAACTTTTTGGATAAGTGCTGGGGCGTGGTTACCTCAATGCTCCTGCCCGGCCTCGGGTCGTCTTCAAGGGATTCCCTTCCTTGTTTAAATAAACTATGCCACTTGTACACCATGGTTTTTCCTGGACAAGAGTCGCCGTAAACCAATGACATCTCATTCATTATGGTCGCGACTGATTTTCCTTGCCTGGTAAAGAACTTTATAACGGCACGATATTCGATTTTTTCCATATTTCACTTTTCACTCCTGATTATGTTGCTTGGTTGACGATAGCTCAAAGACTAACTGTCTAATAACAATGAAACTTCGTATTTATACTAATCATGTGTCGCTGCACAGGCCACGCCCCCAGTGCGCCTACTCACCCCTTTACAACCCGCTCATTCCGCGAATATAAAAACGCTCCCTCGTACATACGTAAAGGAGATGTTACATTAATTTCAGTTCCTTATTCAAATCATACAATTACCCAGCAAGAAATAAGATTACCGTATATATCTCGTTTATTTATTTTTAAGTAAATAATTGAGAAGAATAGATTTCCATCTCTGTTTGAAATGTTAAAGCACTTTTGTCTGACATTGCAGCCCGACTTATGCGTTAAATCGGCTTATTCGGGAAGCCAGTCAAATACAAACAAGTGTCTGTTGACCGAGAACATGAGCACAATAGCCATTTCGTCTTTATTAACACTCTTCAGGTAGGCTCAATTCTCGCTCAATAGATCTCGTTAATATGAACGAGAACTGAAGCTTCCTGACGGGTCTTAATAAAGATGAAATGCCCATCGTGGTCATACTCTCGGTCAATAGATACTTGTTTATTTATTATACATGGAATAAAAAGTGATTATTAACCCAATATATACACTATCGTTCGTGGAAGTATGGGCATTTGCTTATTGAAGTAAAAACTGAATTGCAAATGAATAATACAAGCAAATTTTGCGATGAAATTCTTATTTATCTAAAAATGTAGAATTTTATTTACACGTAACATATAATGGCAATATTTAAGTCTTAATGTATATAAAATGTTTTATTAATTCAACATTTTTTCGTCTAAAAAACCTCCCTTGGCGTTTCTCACAGTTTACACTACTCTTGGGCATTTTTTCTATTAATTCGCGTAAGGTAGCTTGTGAAATCGTGTTTCATTTTTTCTTCAAAGTTGTCCAAACTTTCCTTTTCTGATTCTTCCGTCTAACTCGTTTCAAAATTTCTCAATTGGATTGAGAACGAGACTTTGGGGCGAGTTGAGTTCTAAGTAGTTTTTGCACAACGATTTCTATTTAGGATAATTGTCGAAACTTGAAATTGCATCCAATTATGCGAAGTCCTGATGGCATTTTCTTGTAAAAGTTTTTGTAAGTTTTTTTTTTCATAATTCCATTGGCCCTTTTTTTATTAAATAGCCAGTTACGTAGAGGGAAAAGCATCCTAAACAAGTACTGATTCTCATCCGTGTTTCACGGTGGTTGTTACACACTTTTATTTAAATAAATATTCGGTTGTTGTTTAAAAATTCTCGCTAGTATTAACACCAGATATTATATATTCGGAAGTTAGAATTTCGTCATATTAGACGACAAATTGATAGTTTGTATCGCACTTAATAACCCAGTTCTACATAAATATTGCGTGCCTATTCCAATCTCATTGTTCGATTATTTATTGTGAAACTACTCGGTCGATTATTCCATTCTTATTCTGATTACAAATTAAAAAAATAATTCTATTAGAAGTGCAGGTTATATAATCAAAAATACTTAATATTTAGTGTCGAAGTATTAATTTACTACTTAAATATAATTACGTTCCCACGTACACTACCGTTCATAAGTATTTGGGCACCCATAAATTTAGAAGAAATGATTAAAAGCACTAGTGACAAAATGAAAATATATTTATTACATGTACATACATAACTAATTACAGTATCTGGCAGTAGAATTACATATTATATTTAAATTTTCGATTCATCTATGTGACCTCCTTTGTTTTTTATAATGGCAGCACATAATCGCGGCATTCTTGCAATTAGTTTTGCTAATGTATCCGGTGTTATGCGGACCCAAGCTTCCTGCAGTTTCCTCCACAAATCAGCCTCCGATGTTGGTACTGCTTTCCGGACCTCCCGATCAAGTTCCTCCCACAATAACTCTATTGGAGTTAGATCGGGGCTTTGGGGAGGCCATTTCATAACTTCGATGGATCCTTCCGCTTCCAAGAGTTGCAAATAGTCTTTGCATATTTTGGATGTGTGCTTTGGGTCATTATCCTGCTGGAATACAAAATTCCTACCCAAAAGTCTTAATCCTGAAGCAATAGCGTTGGTCTCCAAAATGTTTCGATACTGCTCTTTCCTTAGTATTCCCTCAATTTTCACAATATCACCCACGACCGTACCACCAAAACAACCCCAGATCATCACGGAACCACCGCCATGTTTAACCGTAGGCACAATACATTGCTCTGCCGCACGCTCACCTGTAGATCTCCGAACGAAAACACGTCTTCTGGACCCGAAAATTTCGAACTTTGACTCATCGGTCCACAAGACTTTACTCCACTGTTCAACTGTCCAATGTTGGTGTTCACCAGCCCAGTTTAAGCGTTTCCGCTTATTCTGTTTGCGCAATAACGGTTTTTTCATTGCAATTCGTCCGTACAAACCTGCTTTGTACAAGCGACGTTTGACCGTTGTTACGCTTATTGACTTTGGACGGTCTGCATTGATTTCTGCAGCGATTTCTGGGGCTGTTTTCCGTCGATTTCTTTTGCTTGTGATCACTATTGCACGATCCTCAGCAGAAGTTGTCGCTCTGGGTCTCCCACTCCGTGATTTATTGAGAACACTGCCACTTTCTCGGTATTTTTTGACGACATAGTCTACGGAAGTATTATTTAATTTTAATTGTTTCGCAATTTGCCGGTTGCTTTTGCCATCTTGATGGTGCGCAATTATAAGAGAACGCGTTTCAATGTCCATCTCTTTTCTTTTTGGCATATTTAACGATCTTAACAACACTACTAGCACAGGAATATCTCACAACGAATACAGAAACGTAACTGAGGACAATTTCAAAAATATAACATGAAACTCGCCCGAGGTCATTAAAACATCATTACTAAACTTATCCTTCAGTATCCTTCACAGAAAGACAATTACAAGAACTTGGAGAAACTTTTATTGCGCTAATCCCCAGGTAGTCCCAATAGCAAATTTTGGTTTATTGCAGGTAATAAAGTAATACATAATGTTACTTATGCAGCGTTTCTGTAGATTTAATACTTTCCTTATACCTATCCAATATTACAAGAATGAATTTCCTAGAAGCTATGCTGTTCAAATAATTTTATAAAATATGGGTGCCCAAATACTTATGAACGGTAGTGTATAACGTATTATTTGTAAATTCACGCAAATCTTTTTTTTTGTCGAACGCATTTTAAAATTGCACTATCTCTATTGCTAATGGATATGGTAGTGTTATATTTACGGCTTATCTTCTGAAACATTGCTACAGTTATATACAGTCAGTCACAAAAGTTTTCGTACACTCTATGAATGTTGAAAAATCATTAAACTTGAACAACCGATTATGAACATTGTATTTAACAACTTTAAGTAAAAAAACACTAATAATAATAATAATATGAAAGATGTCAATCTTTAAAAATGCAAGAACATATTGCCAAAGTTTTCAACACTTGGCCCGCGGGAAGATATCCCAACTCTATGAATGAGACTGCAGTTTTGTTTGCATACCATTATCGTAAAGACCGATGAATTGGTAGATATATTTTCGTGTACATCGGAAAGCCTTTTTGTGTTACCTACTGTACATCCATCATTCATCTTTCTAATTTCTAAAAGGTAATTTGCAGCAACAAGACGAATGTTGCTAATCAAGATTAAACATGCTTGAATGATATTTCATGAGTTTGCCGGCAATATATTTTCGCGAATATGAAATGAAGAAGTAGCTGAAAAACTAGGTTATGACACGTCGGCAATTCATTGCAGTATAGGGAAATTCGAATGCGTTCCAGAGTCAAGTTAATAACAAAGATGTTTTACGGTCAAAAATAGTGAAGAGGTTCTAATATATATTTATAATCGAAAAGATAAAAATATCCTTTCCAAATTATTATTATTTGCATCCCAGATACATATTTTGATACTTAACTTGTCATCTTTAGTAGAAAATAGACACAGTAGTGTATGGGCTCGCAGAAAAGCTGTATAATAGAACAAAACACTTTACTCGGTGCCCAGTAAACAATAACACGAACCTGTCTATAATAATATAATAGTTTAACATTTTGAACGTAATATTTAAATAAAAAAGTCGATTATTTTTTAAAGTAGTGTATTTATTTATTTTTCGAAAGTTGTGAGCGGCCAAATTTTTGTTTGCGATAGTGTGTACAACCATGCTCAAATGTATTAGACACCTTACGAATTTATGTACATACATACACATATAGTTTATATAGTTTAGTCAAAAGAGAGGTGAGGAAAATAAAACTGTTGTGAAAATTATGTACCAAGTGTTATTTAGTAATATAGTACAATTTATCAATATTTTGTCGCTCCGCCCTTGGCCTTAATGACAGCTTGCACTCGTCGAGGCATACTTGCTATTAAATTGTAACACTCTGCCGGTGGTATTGCAGCCCATATTTCGCGAATTTTTGTTGATAATTCTGCTTTTGACAGGCATTTATGTTCCGTGATCTTAGTTTTTAAGATACGCCACAAATTTTCAATGAGCGACAAATCGGGACTTTGTGGCGGCCAATCCAATACCTCCACTGTGTTTTCCTCGTATCAACGCATTACAGCTCCCGATTTGTGGTAGGGCGCATTATCTTGCTGAAAAATGTATTGTGGAATATCCTGGTCGAATAGTTTTAGCACAGACGGCTCTAATACTTCCTCCAACATGGCTAAATAGCGTTGGCTATTCATCCGTCCATCGCACAAGTACACTTCTCCGACACCGTATGCAGACATACAACCCCAAACCATGCTACTACCACCTCCAAATTTTACTGTGGGAATGATACATTGTGGTTCATAAGCTTCCCCTTGCCTACGCCGAACGTATAGCGTCCCAGGTAGTCCCCAAAGCTGCCATGCAAAAGAAGAAAGTTAGCACTTAGACAAGATTAATTTTGTTTAATGTTACATGTAGACTGAATTGCATACAACGATAAGAATATTAGTCATGAAGATGTACTTACATACCTCGATATTCGATTCATCAGACCAAAGAATCTTCGACCACTTCTCGATTGTCCAATTTTCGTTGTTTGGCCCATAAATACTGCTTCTTTTTATGAGCGTCAGTTAAAAGCGGTTTACGTCGCGCTTTACACCCTCGTAAACCAGCACGCTGGAGACGCCTCCTCACTGTTTGCGCAGAAACTGTGACGCGATAACGCTGTTTCAGCTCACTGGCGAGCTGTTTCGACGATTTTTTCCTATCACTGAGAGCCAGTCTTTGTAAAATTCTGTCTTCTCTAATCGAGGTGCAGGGTTTTCTGCCACTTTTTGGTCTGTTAACAAACGACCCACTCTCCTGATAGCGACTACTGGTTGTACGGACTGCACATCGCGAACGTTTTTTTTTGCAGTTGCAGCTATTGATAACTTCTGGGAATGCAGTAGCACTATTTGGGCGCGTTCCCCTACCGACAACTCGCGTATTTTAGGCATTTTTCTTCAACAAATAACTGACACAACGTGAAAAAATAGGATAATCTAATTGATCTCTACCACAAACTCACAAACGCACGTTGCTCACACACTGCTAGAATGACACTAAATTTCTAAAATCCACAATTTCCCCTTTCCACCTATTCTTTTCAATAGGGGATTAACTAGGATATTCCAAAACGCATTTCTGTAAATACCATTAACTATTTTTACGGTTAATTTCCGTCAGACTTGGATAATACCGAGAATAAGGGTTTTTACTTGGGGTGTCTAATATATCTGAGCATGGTTGGATATTTCTTAAATTCGTCAGCAAAATATTAAAATAATTTTTTTAATATTATTTGGTGTTAGAGTATTTTTTCCTTTCCAATTATTGTTAAACAAAATTTTATTTTCTATTTCGTAGCGTTTAAATATAGTTTGGAAAGATTTTTGTACGGTTACCACTTTCTAAAATTTAATCTTTCCTATTCTTTTAGCAGAAATTTTGTTGATTATGAGAGTTCTATAAATCAGAAGAAATATCAGCTTATCTATACGTGTTATGCAAAAATTTCTCTTTTACAAATATTCTTTTAATCTTTTTATATAATTTATATTTTAATAAACATTCCAAGTTTGCAATTAACCATATTAAATGATGAAAATTAAACGAGAAATGTTAGAAAAAAATTAGAATGCTTCTGTGTTTCTATCTCGTCGTAATTTTTTTATTTATTTCCAGCGAGGCGAAACAAATCTCGAAAACGTAACCCACGAAGACGCAGTATCTACCTTGAAGACGACGCAAGATCGTGTAGTTCTTATAGTGGCCAAACCAGACAGTGCCTTCAACGCCCCCACATCGGATCCATCGTACTCACCACAGCTATGTAAGTTCTAGTAACGACATAACGGGAAAGTAATTCATGCGATTGATTGACGCGGTAACCTTTCTAATTTTACTGTTCGTTGATAGATGGCGCGTAAGTGTCGTTTCGATTATATTAATTTTTAAAGAACTTGTTTATTAATACATTCACTGGCAATTGATGGATCATTGAAGATTTAATTTTAGTTATTTTAAGTCAAAAAATATGTTTGAGGAAATCGACAAAATTTTTCTTTAAAAAATTTCATATATGAGGTTCGGTCATTAAATAATGCGACTTTTTTTATTTGCAAAAGGTTATTCAATAATATAATTAAATTAAAATTACATGCCTTCACAATAAGTCCGTTATAACTGGACGCAGCGTTTATAATGACATTTCCAAATCGAAAAGCAAACTCGGAATTCTTCTGAAATTATCTCCATCTAATAACGGGTTCCTTTGATATAACTCTTTATCTTGGTGGAGAAATGGAAGCTGTAAAGGATTAGGTTGGATGGGGGAAGCAACCTATTCTGACTTTGATATGTTTTTTCTTGAAGAATTTTTTTTTGGGTTTGGCCATGGTTTAAGTGAAATTTTATGGACATGTTATCAGCTTATAGATTTCTAAAGACTCTTAAAAGACTAAAGATTGTTCTAACAAAAAGTTCCACAAACCATTACAGATTTTCTTGAGATTTTTTTCCCTTCTAACTGTTACGTATACAAAAATTCTTCCTTGTTTTAGTCGATTCAATGGTCTACGGATAGTATATTCTACTTTCGTGTCACAATCTTCTTCTTTGGAACCTTAATTGGCGTGAGAGCTAAGTTCAGTTCCTCTGACTAGTAATTCGTTGTTTTGACTGAATTTTGATGAATTTCTCAAAACAATTGTTTTGAGAAATTCATTGTTTTCATGGCATCAAATTCTGGTCTTTCATCTATTTTCCTAGAGGTTGGTTTATTGAAATATGTGTTTGCTTCTTCCTGATCGCAGCAAATTGGTATTCTGAATATTTGTAGCTGATTTTGCTCATGATTGACTAGAAAATTTTGGTCCGATACCTCGTTTAGTTTCTTATGGTGCAGGTACAGTTTTGCGGTTTCCACAATTAGTTTTGTTAGCGTTTTTTTAAATAAATTATTCTTCTAAATACAGTCAGCATATTTACATGTTTTTATTCGTCACTGGACCATTTGTCACTATGATTCTAAACGCCTAAAGATTGTTCTAACGAAATTTACACAAACTTACAGATTTTCTCGAGATTTTTCCATTTAACTGTTACTGTTCAAAAATTTTTCCTTATCTTAGTTGATTCAACGGTTTGTGGATAACATATTCTACTCTTGTATGATAATCTTCAGAATCTTAGTTTGTGTGATAGCCAAATTCCAATGACTATTAAGTCGTTCTTTTGAGAATTTTTGTTTTGGAGAATGATAGCTGTCTTCTTCGTGTCAATTTCTGGGTTTTCGTACATTTTCCTAGCGGTAAGAGATAAATTGTCTTTTAAGTACTGTAATCTTCAAAATGGTACCGGCAGCATCTTCAGGTGTTTTCACTCGCCACTAAACTAATTTTAACTATTCCTTGTTCAAGCAAAGTGCAATTTTTTTATGCCAATTAAATTCCCAATTTGTAATTTCCTAGTTAGAATGTTAAACTATTTAATTTAATTTTAATTCGACTGTATTTATTTCTAATCCATTTCTGGATCATACACACGTTTCTCAACATTATCTAATTCGTGAAAAACATCTTTGTAATACAAAACATACGAATATTATACAGTACTGAATGTAGAATTGTCTAGAAAGAAAGCTATCATATAAAACTAATTTCAAACTCAAATAAATGTAATTTAATCTGATTAACATTTACCAAAAAGTAACATTCAACCGGCAAAATATTCATACACTAAAAAAAGAATAAAGAAAATAAAATCTTTAGCGCAAGTGGCTTGCATAAGCGAAAACAAAAAAAATCTCACTAATCGTTTCCTCAATTAATCTCTGTTTTTACTTTCAAATTCGCGCCGGTATATCGACAAAAAACAACATCCGGCAACGCGAAACGAAAGGTAGGTATCGCACTGCTGCAATGTAAACGGGAAAGAGAAAGAGAATTAGAATATAGGGTCAATAGTGATTGTGAACAAGTATACTGAACAGGTGATTTTTTCTTTAAATCGTTAATGTAGAATATCGACTTAAATTGACTTACTCAATTGATTTATAGGTATGCAATATTTGATGGGTGTTATCATAAAACATTTAATATTGAAACCGGAACAAGAATGTGAAGAAGAACGATTACGTTTTGTTTTATAAAAAAAAATATTTGGGGTTTTGAACTGATGAAAGATTCTGTACCGATTGTAGATTTTAAAAAGACTTTTGACGCAATGAATAGGTAGAAAACGCATAATGCATATGAAAATTTATCTTTATCAAAATCTTGGGTAAAGATTGTAGTGGGAAAAGCCAAGTATAAGAATACTAATTCAAAGAACAAATATCAAAAGTGGAATTGGAAAGGGATGAGTATGTCAACATGTTTCTGCATCATATTTTTCAACAGCAATAAATTGGATAATACAAAATGTAACTGACAGCAGAATGTTGTTGTGTTAAACCTTTTCTTCACATTTCGTTGTAAATTTATATAATTTTTTTAAATTGATTTAATGCATTCACAAAAATTATCTTTCTTTCTTAACAAACAAATGAAATTTTCTATTTTTTTTAAAATTAATTTTGTTAAAATGCCGAATAAATCTAATTTAATAAATTTCATAATATAAAATATTCTTCGTAAATGAAACTTGGCCCAGTTTCGGAAGAGTTGGCTTGATATTTATCGATTCTAGAATACAAAACCTTTTGCTTTCGGTTTATTAATTTTGTTTAGTATTTGATATCACTTATCTTCTTAACTTAATACTAATTTGTGAATTGTTTTCAATTTTAATTTTATTTTAAATATTTAAAGCAAAATTACGTTCTTTTCTTATTTGTGCGTTTAATCTTGCTGCAACTGTATCGTTTATACTTTTGGGACGTTTGACACCTAAAATGGAATATGAAATTCCTTGTTCCTCATCCTGCCTTTCTAATATACAGGGTAATGCTTATGGATTTAACAAATTGGTAATCTTCGCTGGAGTGAAAAATTTCGGGTAATCAAATCAACTCATGGTAATTCTTTTATTGTTAATTTAATTTTAACATTTCGGTTTTAAAAGCATGTCAAGGTATCTTCCAACCCAAGTCACAAAAAATTACTTATCAATCTTTCGCCAATATCTCATCGGCTTTATTTTGAAAGAAATAGGGCCCAAAATCCACATCAGACTGTCATTTCCTCTGCACGTGTTGAAAGTTGAATCACTCGTTGAAATGAGGCTTAAATGTACTTCGTCGCTAAAGATTATTTTCCTTTCCACTTTCAATTGTTCCGGCGCGTAATCTAGAACATTTCTACACGCTGCATGAACATTCGGCTGCTGCGAGAGTTGAATTTTATACGGATGCCGCAAATCTCTCAAAATTCGTCATATTGTAGCTTGAGAAATGACAAGCTCTTATGATCGACGAGAAATATTCAGATTGGGAGATTGAATCATATTTTTACACATTGCAAAAAACTCTCAGCCGAATGGGAGCTTCGACGATCTACATGTATTGAAAGATCTGAACCAGTTGCTTCAAATTTTTTGCACAAGTCATCGAAATCTTCTTTCACTCGGAAGATTATGTTGACCCTAGCAAGCTATAGCTATCGCGATCGAAACGACCATTTTCAAAATAAATTTGGATAATCCGTACACGTTGGTTTGTGTAGCGTACACGTTGGTTCGTGTAGCACTCCATGGTAAATTTCTCAGGACTTACTTATTACAAATGTCAAACCCCAACGACAAAATATTTTACGAAATGAACGCTATTAATTCTCAAAGATAGGATATCGTTTTTGAAGGAGGTTATATTAAAAAACGACCTTAAAAACTGAAAATATACGGCTTGACTATTACAACAATACGAGGGAGCGTTTTTATATTCGCGGAATGAGCGGGTTGTAGAGGGGTGAGTAGGCCCATGGGGGGCGTGGCCTGTGCAGCGACTCATGATTAGTATAAATACGAAGTTTCATTGTTATTAGACAGTTAGTCTTTGAGCTATCGTCAACCAAGTAACATAATCAGGAGTGAAAAGTGAAATATGGAAAAAATCGAATATCGTGCCGTCATAAAGTTCCTTACCAGGCAAGGAAAATCAGTCGCGACCATAATGAATGAGATGTCATTGGTTTACGGCGACTCTTGTCCAGGAAAAACCATGGTGTACAAGTGGCATAGTTTATTTAAACAAGGAAGGGAATCCCTTGAAGACGACCCGAGGCCGGGCAGGAGCATTGAGGTGACCACGCCAGCACTTATCCAAAAAGTTGAACAAATTGTACTCGAAGATGCTCGACTAAAGAAGAAACAACTCGCAGAAATGGTTGGAGTATCCGATACAACAATTTTTAAAATCCTACACGATCATCTCGGCATGTCTAAGGTCAGCGCAAGATGGGTGCCGAGAATGCTCACGCCGCCGCAAAGACAACAGCGCGTAGAGTGTTCGCGTGCATTTTTGGACCTCTGTAATGAAGACAAGGATGGTGTATTAAGTGGAATTGTTACTGGAGACGAAACTTGGGTTCATCATTATGAACCTGAGTCCAAACAAGACTCCATGCAGTGGCATAAAAAGGGCACAGCACCTCCCAAGAAATTTAAAGTGTCACAATCAGCTGGGAAACTCATGGCAACGGTATTTTGGGACTCGGAAGGAATATTGTTGATTGATTATAAAGATAAAGGTGTTTCTATAACCGGAGAATATTACGCTTCAATATTAGGGCGACTAAAAGAAGCCATTAAAGAGAAAAGACGGGGAAAATTGACAAAAGGTGTTCTGCTTTTGCACGACAACGCGCCCGTCCACAAGAGCCGCGTTGCGTTAGCTGACCTGCATAAGGTGGGCTTCGAAATTGTGAATCACCCACCCTACAGCCCAGACCTGGCCCCGAGTGATTATTACCTGTTTCCGAAAATGAAAAAAGAGCTGCGGGGTAAAAAATTTACTGCCGATGATGAAGTCAAGGAGGCAGTTTCGGCGTATTTTGCAGAAAAAGAGAAATCATTTGTTTATGAGGGTATAAATAAATTAATTGAAAGATGAGAAAAATGTATCCGTCTTGCAGGTGAATATATTGAAAAAGAAAAATAATTTGGTTTTTTTATTTCCACCCCTTGTCCCCCATTCCGCGAATATAAAAACGCTCCCTCGTTTATAAAAAGAATAATAAATAAAACCACTAAAAAACTGAACACCATGTCTCTCTTTTATGCAACATTTGTCGTCATTACCAGACTGTAACTGCACGTAACATATTACCGAGTTTAATACCTAGCGAATGACAATGGTGTCATTTGTTGTAATTTCCACGGCATATACCGGATCCGCCAGGTAATTAAAAAAGGAAATCCCGACGTCAAATATCGTGAATAGAGTTCATTGTGCTGACAATTTGACGTAAACCTGCGGGCGAATGCCATTCATTTTTTAGCCGTTGTACAGTTAGATAGTCACTCGATCATCGGCGCCGTATCTTTTTCCAGAGCGAATTCAACTTAACAGCACGCCGCATTTGTAGTGTCTGACAACTTTCGGCAATTACTGGGCGATGTTTTTAATCGCGAATCGATGGGTTTTGCAGCGAACATAATCGAAATACTTCCGCTTGGACGATTTTAATTTTTAACCTGGAGATATGGAACAGATCCCTCAGACTTTATCTTTTGTTCGTTTCATTAAATATTGTTTCGTCGATTCGCAAACTTCGATCTACAAAATATGATCGTGAAATTTATAAAAGCATGCTTGAGAATTGAATGTTACCGAGAAAGATGGACACTTAATTTTGTGAAATATATATTTCTCGATAACTTCGTTAAACTCGCCTGTTAATAAAGAGATTTTTTCGGAAATAAAAAAAAGTATACGAAAAGTTTTAATAAGATTTGTTAACTTTGAAAGTTACTGACGTTAATTAACAATTGAACCTAATATTTATATAAAAATGTAAGTAATTTGTGTAATATCGATTTACATCGATTGTAAATATAAAATTCTAACATTTAATCATTCCATAATAAACTGTAAACGCATTGGTAACAACGTTACAGAATAGCAGTCGTTGTGTACACTTGTTCCAGTGATCTTCTAATTTATGAATTCCATCCCTGAAGTGAGAGTCTGGAAGACTGTCGAAATACCCTTCCATGGCTGCTATTACCTGTTCGTTGGATGAAAATCGTTTTTCACGCATGAATTTTTCGAGATGTTAGAACAGCTAGAAGTCAGAGGAAACTAAATCTGGCGAATAAGGTCGACGTTGCAACAATTCGTAGTTTAATTCTCTGATTTTTGCTATGGTTTTTTGAGCTGTGTGAAAAGGTGCGTTGTCTTGATGAAAAATGATTTTTGTCTTCTGTAAACCAGGTCTCTTCTCACGAATTTTTATATACAGCTGAGCCCAAAGATTATAATAACAATTCACGGACAAAATTCCTTTTGCATCCCAAAGAAATTGATCCATTCACCTTCCTACCATATCCTATATCTACAAGCTTTAAAATGGCGACTACGCATCAAGAGTTGAATTTAGTCGCTGGTTAGTGAGAAATCAAACTTGGAAGAGGTTTAATAGTTGCTTGGTCGCCAGAGCCATCAGACTTAAATCTCCTAGATTATTTTGTATGGGGAAGGCTGCGAAATTGGGTTTATGCAGAACAATTTGAAAACAGGAAAAAACTTGTTAAAAGTATGAATGTCTCAGGAACTATTCATGCTGATCCTGGAACTGATAGCAGAGCTACCTTTTCGATTCAAAGGTTATGGCTAGTGTTTTTTAGGACTGCAGTGAGATTCTTAAAATGGTACAAGGGGAATACTTTCTATCCCTTTTAAATTAACTGCAATACAACGCAGAAGGTCTCTCTTTTAAGTGAGACCTTCGTTAGAAAAAAGTGTGGTTTTAGGTTAAGGCACGTGTTCACACTTCAACTGTTTCAACTGCCGCTCATCGTTGGGAATAGCCACAACTCGTTAGAAATAAACTCAGCTAAATAGCAAGCATAAGACATCATTTCAATGTTGTCACCAAAAAATTTCTGATTTAGAACCACCTGATAAGATGAAAATGCGAACAGTTTTGTTTTCAAAACATGTTCGTATGATGCGACTGCCATCATAGTAGCTTTTGGATTACAATGAATGACGATTACACCTTCGCTTTCCTGGAACAAAGTCACCATATTTGTTTCAAAATTGGTGTTAACCTGAAGTATGTTCGTTTAAATGCATGCCACCTGAGCATACTTGTGTTTATCGGTCAGTATTCGAGTCACCCACCTTAAAGAATTTTCCCTACTTTCAGGTCTTCAATACGTAGTAATGTAGCAAAAATAACACGAAAATCCCAACCTTAGAAGCGATATCACTTACAATCGCCGGTTTTCAATAACAACGTACCCTCATACATTCAAATAAATGCCATTATTATACAGTTTGAATTACAATATTAATGTATCTAATTGATAATATAATAGATTTAAAGAAACTAGTACTAGTTCAACAACATGTACTTACGTGAAGTAAGTTTTAATGGAAATTGTGACACAGACAGTATGCGTTTGGCTATCGATAGTATACACTACCGGTCATATTTATTTGCCCACCCCAATTTTATGTGTTTCCTGAAATACGGATTATCTTTCGAAAAATCTGTATTATAATTATTCAACGATATTATTAGTGGAAGTAATTCCATATGAATTTCTACGGAAATCTTAAATTGTTTATGATATATCGTAAAGGTGTCATAAATTGGACAAATACCATCAATATTATATAGGCTAATCCCTACAGTATTAACAATTTTACCTGCATTTCCGAGAGGTATTACCAATATTGTGTTATTGTACTAACTAATTACAATATTAGGATGTGCTATTTAAAAAGGAAAATAAATTTTATGTCAGTCATCGTTCATCTTTTGTTGCGAAAACAGTGAAATAGAGAGTTATTGTGAATATTTTAATGCAGTACCGAAGACGAAGGAATTATCTGTTGAAGTGTGTGCTGTGATAATTGCTTATCATCGTACGGGTAAGAATTACGATCAAATCGCAGAACCGTTGATTATAACATTAAAAAATTTGAAGAAAGTGGTACATTTTCCAACAAAAGAAGATCTGGACGACGCAAAGCGACGACATCTGCAGATGACCGGCATCTAATACGGATAAGTAGACGAGATAGATGAAAAACAGCACCAGAAATTGCTGCTGAAATGAATAGAGCGCGTGCTAAACCAACTAGTGTGTCCACGGTACAGAGAAGATTAAGGCAAGCGGGTTTATACGGAAGAATTGCTCTGCGAAAACCACTACTACGAAAGCAAAACAAGATAAAACGACTAAATTGGGCTAAAGGACATAAGAATTGGACGATCGATCAGTGGAATAATGTGTTGTGGACAGACGAATCGAAGTTTAAACTTTTCGCTAGTAAAAGGCGAATATTCGTAAGATGATCCGCCAGAGAAAGAGTACTGCCAGAATGTATTGCGCCTACCGTAAAACATGGAGGAGGTTCAGTAATGATTTGGGGGTGTTTTGGTGGAAGATCTGTAGGCGATCTCGTCAAAATTGAGGGAATCCTAAGAAAAGAAGGCTACAAGGAAATTTTAGAAAATAACGCTGTTCCTTCAGGACTAAGGATTCTTGGCGAAAACTTTGTATTTCAACAGGACAACGATCCGAAACACACTCTAGATTTTGTGGCGATTGCTTGCGTCAACTAGAAGAGCAAGGGCAAATCTCTATAATGGTATGGCCAGCTCAAAGTCCTGCTCTGAACCCAATAGAGCTTCTTTGGGAAGAATTGGACCGGAAGGTTCGAGAATGTGCTCTATCATCCCCCACTGTACTGTGGGAACAACTTCAAGAAGCCTGGGCACAAATTACAGAAGATACACTGCAAAAATTAATTGAAAGGATGCCGGGGTTATGTGCCGCAATTATCAAAAATAAAGGTGGGCACATTGATGAGAGCAAAATTTAATAATAATTAATGATAAAGTTTTTATATAAGAAAAATATTTTATGTTTATTTTACACTATTGTATTGGTAGTTTAATAATTTCGGCTAAAACTAAGGGTGGGCAAATAAATATGACCGGTAGTGTAAGTCTTGTCTCAGTACGCGTTTTGCTGTGGTTTCAGGTGCGACAACGTGATTAATTATCTGCTAATGATGACAACTTAGTTATCGAAATATGTATAGAGAATACGAAAATGATTGTGGAAAGGGATTACGATAACCTTTCTTCCTTAAATGCCAGGGATAACTTTCAAAGAACTCTTTAAACGGAAGCTCATTTAATATTTCTTAAATATTACGCCACCTAGTACTGGTTTTCAAAAACTTTCAACGCAACCTACTATCTAAATCTCTACTTAACTAAGACAGACACTTACGAAAAAGTATTGAAATCAAAAATATCTTTTTAATAAATTTCATTCACTCGTACTTTAAATACGACACGAAACAACGTAAATTATATAATCCGTTCTCAAATTTCAACATCAAAGGCAATCATTTTATTTATTATGGCGGCCCGCGCAATATAACTTCTATATACAACTTAAGCTTTTCACCGAATACAAGTTTTAATATAAAATTCATTTTCTCTCGCCTTTTTACCGGCAAATTTTCATATGAAATTCCGTTTTACCTTGCTGCCCTTTAATTTCATTTAACTTTTTATATTAAAAGCATTCGGGATGGTGAATTTCCTCTTTTTCTCTCGTCGAAGCAACCGCCGTCAAAGTTGATTTTTTCACTTCGCGCATGCAGTTCCTACGTTGGGACATTCCACCGCGGCGTAAAAATTTTATTAGCGGCGATGGTGTTCATTTGAATTTTTATTTTTTTTTTGCAGCGACGAAAGGCTCCCATGCGTACCCGGACTCGCACCATTCCTCTTCGTTGGCGCTGGCGCCCTCTACCCCCAGGGCCGTCAGTCAAGAGGACATTTCCCGGTGAGTTTGTCTTGCTTACTTTTATGTCTCCGCTCTTTCACCTAATTACGTTTACTCCTTAATTAACCTCGATTTATTCAAGATGTGATGAATGGGTGTTTAATTAATGTTTAATATCAATTCGTTGCTATATAAGTCGTTGTTTAGGGGGTATTTTACCTCAAAATATACGGCTTCGCATTTATTTTAAGTTTTGTAAAAGAATATGCTGTCGTAAAAGGTTTAAAATAATTAATTTAAAAAAAATTAAATTAAAAAAGAATTTTATTATAAATATCAGGTTGTTACAAATGTAATGTCCGTTTTTTCCTTCAGTCTGAACTGAATCGCACCTGTGTGAAGACGTGTATGTTTTTGGTGAAAATTATTATTGCATTTGTAGAAAAGGGTATTTATTTTGAAGTGTGCACCTGTTCCATTTCTTGGAAAGATTAATACACCTGTCCTTGTCTCGCCTATGGAAAGGCTGTCGGCAAGAGATATTCGGGCAATTTACCTCTTTCAATTTAAAAAGGGATTAAATGCAGCTGCAGCAACGCGAGAAATTAATCAGACGTTCGGTGAAACCACGTGTAATGAACGCACATTACGGCGATGGTTTAAAAAATTCAGCGAGGGAAATTTTGATTTGGAAAATGAGCCTCGCGGATATGCGCGTAGCACCGTTAATGACGACGAGCTGCGTGTAGAAGTTGAAAGTAATCGGTCGACAACAGTGCGTAGCCTTGCAGAAACATTTCAAGTGTCCATTGCCACCATTAGTCGTCACCTTTCTTCGATTGGCAAAGTGAAGAAACTCGATCGATGGGTGCCGCACCAATTAACGGAAGCCAATAAGCTCCGTCGATTAGAGGTGGCTACCTCTTTGGCTAATCGACAGAAAGTTGAACCGTTTCTTCATCGAGTGGTAACGTGTGACGAAAAGTGGATACTTTATGATAATCGGAGACGGTCAGGACAATGGTTAGATCGAGGTGAAGCACCAAGACAGCATGCACGAGCATCACTTCACCCGCGAAAGATTATGGTGACTGTATGGTGGACCAGTAAGGGTATTATTCACTATTCATTTTTGCAACCTGGTGAAACCGTCACGATAGCGTCCTATTGTGTCGAACTGGAAACTATGCATGGAAAATTGAGCCGCTTGCAGCCTTCACTAGTCAATAGACATGGACCCATACTTCTTCATGATAATGCAAGACCTCATGTTGCATGACAGACAATCCAAAAACTTTCGAAATTTGGTTACGAAATTCTCCCTCACCCACCTTATTCGCCTGACCTTTCGCCAACTGATTTTCATTTTTTCCGAAGTTTAGACAATCACTTAAAAAATAGGGACTTCCCTAACCGGGAGTCTGTAATAGCAGTGTTTGAGCAATATGTGAGCCGTCAAAACCTAGATTTCTTTTCAAAGGGAATTTTTCAGCTTCCAGGCCGTTGGCAACAAACTGTTGATGTAAATGGAGACTATTTTGAAGAATAAATATTTATTTTTTTTTTAAATTTAGACTTTTTTTATTCCTTACAAAATCGGACATTTCATATGTAACAACCTGATATATCATATTGTATATAGTCACATGCGAAAGTTTTTGTACACATGTTGTACACACCAACGTTAGAAAACTCTAATAATGTGAAAGCTGTTATTTATTTTAAACTACAAAGATGTAAGTAGGCCATAACCTGAGTGCTAACCACGCACACACTATGGGCAGCAGTTGCCTAAAAAGTGAAATATTCTAACATCGATGTTACTAAATTTTACCACACCTCGTTCCATCACGTATTGAGCTATGAGGAACTCGGATTTTAAGTGTAGTGGGTAAAGATGTATGTATGCTATAACTTGAGTTCTAACCAAGTACCACGCTATGGGTGACAGTCGCCTAAAAAGTTCACTTTATTGTCAAATTAATTTTTTTTTTTAGATTTTAAAGATATAGTTTTATTGTGAGCACGAAATTCATTATTTTTAATCTAGTACGTAGACTTCCGCGGTCGTGGTCCATGCTATCTGCTTCTGGGCTTCTGCGACATCTTCAGGGCTACTGCACTGAAACTAAACAGCCCGGAAGCCCCGAAGCAGATATCATTATTTTTAGTTAGCACATTTTATGAGTTTTATAAGATTTTAAGTAAATTGAAAAGGGGAACGTAACTATCCAAAAAAAGCTATACGCTTTAGAATAGTAATAAGGTTTTTATATGAAACATATACTTATATCTTATAAGTGGAATTTCTTTCTCCGATAAAATCTCTTAAAAAATTGATAGTTTTAAAGGTTTAAAATTTATAGTTTTGTAACTGTTATATTTTTAAAAAAATATGTCACCGCGTACAAACAATAAATTAACATTCATTACATATTATATTAGTCTACCAATTTTCGTCCCCCTTTTTCCCCAGTAAAAGAACCATTAACAGTTTGACTATCTTTTATTAAAGGTAGTCCACAGATACCAATTAATAAAATGACCACACCTACTATAACAGCTTAAAAAACAAGGCAGTTTTATTATCACTTAACCTCTGTAGCGATAGCAGTGTGTACAAGTGAGTGTCAATTAATCATTCATCTATACTTGGCATACAATATAAAATATGTTCCGAATTATTATTCTTTATTTGTTCATCCTTAAATATTAATAACGACAAAAGATATCAAGATTTACAGAATTAAAATGTTCATTTTATTTTTAATAACTACTTTTTTTAGAATTATTAACAAACAATTAATTGCCTTTATTATTGAAATTTAAGAACCGAGTTATATCAAGTGACACAACCTTTAAATATAACACAAAACGATTAAAATGAACAATTTAAAGTTTATGCACAAGAACGACACAAACATGATCAAAAATAATACAGAAGTTAACATCAACAAAGACATTTACACATGCAAAACTAAGACTGGATGAAATTTGAAGAAACTTAGAGCGAAAAATTAGAAATTAGAGAGGCCCTGAATACCGGTGGAACGTGGGACGGATACATTGGAGGTAATGACGTGTTGTACTCCAAGATGGTAAATACGTCGGTATACATAAATCATGTATTATCAATGTAAGAATATTAAAATGTAATTTATATATAATACATAATTATCCCAATCCTGCTTATCTAGTTTCAAAAGGTGCAAATTCCTTGGTACTTACTGTCTTATAGCTCGGCCAATTACTACGCGATAGGATTGTGTATTACTTGCATCGATTCACCGCCAAATAACTTGGTCCCGACTGTACATCAATCCAATATAAATTTCCAGTTAAATTTTATGCATCATCAAGCATGCTTTAAAAAGAAGGAAATCGGATTTTCAACGGAGGTTTGACGGAATTAGTGTCGGCCAAGAGGCCTAAGGAAATTGCTTGTAAGATTGAGTCTTTGTGGTAAGATTGACCTGCTGGAGGGATGGCCTTTGAAGCTTTGAGAGAGGACAATCTATTTCCCGTTCAGCTGTTCGTTTCGTAATTTTCAATTGTCGAAAAACAATCTCTTTCTATGCCTAAACGCATGAAATAAGACGAGTTATATATATACTTATATTTGTGAACAGTTGGACTTTTATTTATTTAAAATGTATTTTTTAGGTTAGGTTAAGTTATTTGTTTAATTATAAAAAAATGCTTGCTTTTACCTTGTAATATCTTTTACCTAAAAAATACATTTTAAATCAAATTAAAGTTCGATTGTTTACAAACTTTTCGACGGTATTGTATACATATATATACATAGTACCGTAGAAAAGATTGGACAGAAGGGAAATTGAAAAATCTCAAAGTGACAGAAACAAATGATGTGCAAATGAGTGCGTTGCCTAGTAATATTTTTCTATTTATGTGTCAAATTTGACTTTAAAAATGAGTTTTGTAGAAAAGATTGAATAGAAGGGAAATTAAAAAATCTCAATGTGATAAAAACAATTAATAGTGCGTTGCCTACTAACATTTTTCTATTTATTTGTCAAATTTGACTTCGAAAAAAAGTTTTACGAAATTGAAACACGAAGAAGTAGAATTTTTCTAAAACTATCCACGCACAAGTGATTTCAATATATGAGAACGAGACTCCGACTTATTTCGAAGTGAAATATTGGTCAAACTACTTTTGGTGGTGTCATGAATACATCGAAAATGATCCACAGTCTCTTGTAACCACACAGGAGTTGTTAAATAACCAAAGGGGCTACAATTATAGTAGTTACCTATGGTAATACGTTAACAAAATTACGTACCATTGACAGAAAATATCCAGCTTCGCTGCATCACGAAGAAGTCCTTCATGACAATGCGAGAGTTTTGCCTTCAATCACAGTTCAACCCATGCATCACGAGTGTAATTTCTTTGAGCTGGATCACCGTATAGTCTGGAGTTAGCTTGGTTTGACTTCTGTTTCTATAGAAAAGGCCCGTTAGAGGACGTTACTTTAACCGACCGATAATCAATCGAACGAAGAGATGCTGCCAATATAGAAACAAATAGAAATCATCTTTTTCTGATAGAATAGAGTCTTTGTAGAATAGGTAGTGCAAGTGTATTGCCATTAAGGAAGATTACATTGTAAAATAAAATTATTAAAAAGTAATTATAGATCTTTTGTTTCATTTTTTAGGTACAAAACTTTTCTAATGGCCCTTGTATAAAAAATATGAAAATCTTTACCGTATATATTGTGGTAATTAAAAAGAAATTCTTACAGCCTTGCATACTCTAATAAACACCTTATTAAACTGCCCATAATAGCAGTTTAACCTCAAGTTTTAGTTCGTTTATAAATGAAGACGCAATCAGTAGACATTAATGGTGGTCTTGTGGCACAAGAAACACCTAGACCTGCATATCTTACATTTATTCATTTTAAAAAGATGTACCTTCGTTTTTAACGAAAACAAAAGAATATTTATGATAATTTTCTTTTATTTTTAACCATTCTTTTCTCTAAAATACATCCACAATTATTATCACACACAATATGAATGAAATACCAAGGTATATGTATCCGACATTTCTTCGAGCACATCGAAAAAACTACTCCGTTAGAATACTAATGTGACGTTTACACATAACTTCGAATTGTTGCCCGTATTTTGCTCTGCTATCATTGGCACGGGGGGGCCAATTAACCGTTCGACTCCGATGTATTTTTCCTATATCCGATCGCTTACACGTTCGGCCCAGCATTGCGGAAATTTGATCCATTTGGAGGAAGTAACCGCACGAAAAAGCTACAACGTGATTGTGTGGAAATTCTGTCACGTCGCCGAGTTTTTTACTCCATCTTTGAACGTCTCTTTGAATAAATTCTTCGGTTATGAGGTATACATTCTCGGTCGGACTATTGTATCTAGATAACGCCGAGTGAGTGAGTGATAGGATGATGTGAATTTGTGCTATGATGATGTGAGTTTCGCTTTTTTTTGCTTCTCTTTTGTTATTTGTGCTTATATTTTTTGAGAGGCGTTTGGGAAGGTGTTGTGAGTATTCTTGTAATGATTTCACAATTGAATTTTGATAAATTGATGTAAAATTGTCGTAATTTTTATTAATTTTTGGAAATCTTTTTAATACGATTTTAATTGTGTAAGAAATGGGAATATTATACTTATTACTCAGCATCACAGCGAAGAAGTACGTATGTACATTCTAGTAAAAATAAGAACCTGTGTTAAGCATTGAAAACTTGTAACGAACCAAGTTGTATCTAATGCTCATGATAACTTTTGGAATAGGCTTTGAATTATATTGTTTTTTGTAAATTCAAAAAATCCAGTCTGAACAACGGTTCCTGTTCTGAAAAGAAATGTATGCTTTAACCAGAAAAAAATTAACTACTTATGTAATTAACGCAAAAATAAATAGTATATTGATTCTGATTTTATAAATAAAGTTAATCACTTATTGGTTCTAGATTTTGGTTAATCGTAGGTCCTGGAAGTTTTTCTAATTAATTTTTATACTGCAATAAATATACACCAATAAAATCACTACATCCAAATTATTTTTTCAACCCTTATGCGCGCACCTAGGTACCCGGGTACCTTTGTCGTTTTCGTCCAAAATTTTTTCATTGAAATCGATAATCTGCATGTCTGAAACTTCTTGAGAACTACTAAATTTAGAATTTTTACAGCAGTACAGCAAATTTTTTTTTTAATTTGCGAGATCAATTTATTCTTAACACTCTTATCTGCGCACCAATTTATCCCGGTAGTTTGTACGTGTGTTATATGGGAACGCGGCCATTATAAGTATACTTTTTTAAGTTGTTAGTAGCCGTGCATAAATAAATAAAAGTCTATGTAAAATATAAACGTAAATACTTCATGAAATAGGAAAACAGAAACATAAACATAAACGAAATTAAAAATTTAATAAATAATAAAAATATAAAAAAAAGTTACAAATAATGTTTTATTGCAGATCTTTCGAGACTTTGCACGTATATCCCGAGTTTCATTATTATCAAAACATATACACCGTAATAGCATTCTGAATCTGTTGCATGACATTGCTGCCCGAAACAATGGCAAATTAGTGAGCTTCCATAATTCAGATACGCGTTGTCTGTTTGATTTGTGAGCACCAGAGTAAATCAAAATACCAAGAAAAGCGTAGAGTTCTTCTTCTGTAAAAGAGTCGAATATTTTTGTTGTTTTTTTTTCGTTTTTCGTGTTATATCCTGTTGTAGTTTCCTGTCCTTTACTTACGACTTGTTTTTCTAAGAATTATGTCACACATTTCACTTGACAAAATACTTTTAAATATTTCTTTGGCTGTACACGATTTAAATTTTTGGGCTGCGCCCGCACGTTGTTTCAAAATATTTTTTTTACAGTCTGGGATTCTTGAGTTAAGTTGCCAGCAAGATCCATCTTTACCACGAAGTCCACTTCTTGTCCGAACTTCATCATTTTGATAATCATCGCTTTCTGCCAAGTCAACCAAATCTTCGTCGACTTCTACAGTACCTGCCAATTCAATATCCGAAGCTTCCAATGTTATTTCGTTTAGCGGAGTATATTCTTCATCGCAATCAGAGTGGATAAAAAATCTTCTTCACTGTTTTCTATTTCACTTAATATATTATTTATGTCAGTAGAATTAAGTCTTTTAGAGCGAACTATTGCGTTTGAATACATTTCGTTTGTTTTACGTAGAAAATATTACCTTTACCCTGTCAGAAAATATGACGAACTAAAAATATGCTTTTTAAATAATCTATTTTATATTTAAAAAAAAGCGTATGCTTTTTATATTTCCAATCTTAAGCGTTCTTAAACTTTCGCATGATAGTGTATCTTCAATACAATCTTGCTTTTAATGTTTCTTAACAATACGAAACGCAAATGCTTTGTCTAGCTTCACGAAATGTTTTTTTTTCCTTTTTTTTAATGTTCTCCCAAACAAGTTTATGTTTGTTATTTATTGTTTTATTTCTAAAACTAAAAGTTCTAGTCATGAACGGTGTTTCCAACAATGTTCGTTTGAGAGCGAAGAAAGTCTTATATATTGCTATATTTTGCAGTAAAAACAATTTCGCTTCGGTTCTTATTACCAGTACAAGTTTTATGTGTTTAAAAAGTTTCTGCTAAGTACATTTATGTTTGGTCTATTTACTGCATAGTTTAAGAATTCTCAGTGCAAATTGGAGTTTATTTATGTTCCCACACGCTAAATATGTATTGTTAGAATAGTGTAAAAATGTAGGCTCGAATAATTTTTAAATTTTAATACATAATTGATTGAAATATTGAAGCTTAAACAATAATGTCTGGATTTTATTTACGACATTATAATTGTTCAAACTATTAATAATGATATAAGAAGTAAAGTTACTAAATAAAAAAATATCTAAAAACTATTTAGTAAAAAGACAAATAAAGTAATAGAAAATAATCGTAAAAGTACAGCTTAACTGTCAAGAAGTGGATCAGAACGTATTTTATTATCTATCACAAGAACTACCGTTTCGCTCTTAAATGTACTGCGGCTAGATTTAATTAGAAAAAAATAGATGAGCAAATGTGAACTTCCTTCATCTTGGCTTCCAAACTGAAACCGCGTCTTTGATAATACTCTCACCAACGTTTCGTCATTATTTGTATGGGACGTGGTCAAGGTTTAACAGTCACGCTGAAGATGGTATAAGTAAATATGATTTTAAACAGCAAAATTCATTTCAAACTGAAATTCTTAACCTTAATCCATGCCTTCATATCTTCCCAAGAGTTTAGCGCCAATTTCAGGGGACTTTGGGACTGTCAAGATTCGCGTATATAACAGCAAACCATCGGAATCCAACCTGGGAGACCCCTGGCATGATAAGCTAGTGATTTACGCCACTGAACTATCAGCCAGCAAAAGTATAGATTGTCTTTCTAACATACAAATGATGTGACTTTTAAGTGGCACAAAAAGTGTTTTATTTTCCTACATAGTTGCGTTTCAATTCCATACACTAGTGAGAAAGTTGGAAAACTTTCTTGGGTGTTCCCAAGAATAGAACATTCGAAACGGCGAAATAGACCTCCGTTTTATTCGTTGCGAATTTTCGCTTGTTGAGACAACACTTTGGAAATATTGGGTTGGCAACTAAGTACTTTCGGTTTTGTAGTATAAAATAAAACATTTTTTTTTAAACAAAGAGTAGTTTTTAATTAATTATATATTTTCCATTTTGCTCAATGACCTTTTGCCATCTTTCTTTCAGCTGCGTGATTCCGCGCTCATAAAATTTCTGGTCCTTATCAGCAAAAAAGTGAACCAGGTGCGAGTGAAGGTCATCGTCATTTGTGAAAGTTTTACCATTCAAAGAATTCTGCAAACTTCGAAATAAATGGTAATCAGATGGTGCTAGATCAGGGCTGTATGAGGGATGTAGCATCACTTCCCAGCCAAGCTCCAATAGTTTCCCACGAGTTGCCAAAGATGTGTGAGGCCTTGCATCTTGGTGGAAAACTACACCTTTCCGATTTGACAATTCTGGCCGTTTTTCTTTGATTGCTTCATCTAGTTTTATTAATTGTTGACAGTAAACATCAGAATTGATCGTTTGGTTCCTTGGAAGCAGCTCAAAAACCACAACACCTTTGTAATCCCACCAAACTGACAGCATGATCTTTTTTGGATGCAATTCAGCTTTCGATGTGGTTTGAGCTGGTTTATCGTGTTTGCTCCATGATCGTTTTCGAACTATGTTACTGTACAGGACCCATTTTTCATCACCAGTGATGATTCTTTTTAAGAAAGGGTCGGTTTCATTTCGTCTAAGGTGCATATCGCAAAAGTTGATTCTTTGTGTTAAATGAATTTCTTTCAATTCGTGAGGTACCCAAATATCAAGCTTCTTAACTAGCCCAAGACATTTTAAATGTTTTTCAATTGTTGTGTGCAATACATGTAGCCTCTCCGCAACCTCTCGAACAGTTATATGACAATCCTCTTCAATTATGACTTTGATTTGGTCATCATCAACACCAGTAGGCCGACCAGAACGTTGCTCATCTTTGAGGGAAAAATCTCCAGATCGGAATTTTTTATACCAATTCTGACACGTGCGCTCTGTTAAGCAATTAGCACCATAAACTTCACATATCTTTTTGTGAGCCGCAACAGCTTTCTTTCCTTTACGGAAATAAAAATAGTAAAATATGTCGAAAATGTTCGTTTTTGCACTCCATTTAAAATTAACCCACAACTAATAGCTTTAATAAAAATCACGCACTACTTGCTTCTGAAGTTACGTCAATGTGACTAGTATCACGCGACAAACGGTAAAGTACAGCACTAACATACGTTATACAAAAAATAAAGCAACGCTCTCTGTCAGTAAAAACCGAAAGTACTTAGTTGCCAACCCAATTGTAAAGATTCTTATAGAACAGATAGGGATAAATTCTATTCATCATGGTTAAGATTACTGGATTCTATTTTCTTCGTTTTTTCGACGATTTAGACTCGCTAAGAGTTTTTTAAATATCGTCGGAAACAAAGAAGAATTCTCTACACTACCCCCTCCCCTCACATCTCCATCAATTTTATTCAAGCATGTAGAATTTCTCCAGTACTCTATGCTGTTTTTTTTTCATATTACTTTTTTTGCTGGATATTAATTGATTTTTAACGTAAGTAGGAATTCTAATCCTGCCCATGCATGTTTCCCGATAGTACGTTAAAGTATTGAAATTAATTTCTTTTTATTTGTTCAATATATTTTATACGTCCACATACTGCAACATATATTCTCGAACAAGAGTCTGATATTACAGTTCTCTGTTAGTTTTAGTATTAATAGCAACAACTATTTAACCGTACGAGTTCCTGAAATTCATGTCGAGAGATTAATTAAGGTTTCGGCATCTAGTAACCAAAATACCTACGTACCAGAGAAATGAAACAGTGTTAAATTACCGGTCATAGTGATTTACCGTATCGATTACAGTAACTCCGCAATTTCCCAAGGACGAGGATGTCTCTCTCTGTGTGTATGTGTGTGTGTGTGTGTGCATGTACAGGTATATCCAGTAAATTGGAAATACCAACATCATTGACGGAATTCAAATCGAACGGCTCTTAAAGTTCGTAGATAACCATATTACGGGAACTGGATCGCAAATGATCAGTAATTACTGGGTATTTATTAAAAGGCGTTCTAATATAAAACCTGAACCGTTTGCGAAAATTCTGACCTTACCTAAATGTTATTTGAGTATGGAATTAAATTGGAAGTTGCGGTTAACTTTATAAAAGTTAATTGAAAATAACCCATTCCCCACAACGAATTTTTATTTCTGATGATGACAATTTAGTCGTCAAAGTACGTATTTACCTGTAAAAACTACGTTTTGAATTTATTTTATAATAGTTTCACATTATTGGCAAAACAATGATAGTAATTACATTAATTATGATAACTTATCAACAACCAGCCCGCTGTAACATTTGATCCAGCCCGCGAGACATTCGTCGTATTATTTCATGTCTGATATCTATCGCTAAAAATTATGAACACTAATTTAAAATGCACTGCTTTTAAACGCGGCTCGCGAACGTATTTGCACATTAAAGTTTGGCCCACAACGTGTCAAAGGTTGCCCATACCTGATTTAGAGCCAGTCACGCAGTGAAACACTTATTTCGGATTGTATTTTGTTAAGCACTCTCTTTTCTTGCATTATAACAAAATTAAAAGACAATTCATTGAACCCAACATAATTAATAACAAGAACTACGTTAAAAGCTCACAAATAAATGTCACAGTGAAAATGGTGCATTTATTGAAATACACGAGCATATTATTTCTTTCATATTTGGTAGGGTTGCCCTTTCCTTTGGATAATTACCTTTTAGCCTATTTGGAAGAGATTCCAATTTTTTCGTATGAACTGGCAAAATTTATTGCCATTCTTCCAAGCTGTTTTAGATCGTTTTTGTTTGATATTTCGTGACTGCGTATCTATATCTCTAACATGTGCTATAAATTTTCAATTATATTTATATCTGGAGACTAGTGTGGTGGTTTACAGACTTTTGGGCAGTTGTACAACAACCACTGTTTTACAATATATGAGGTGTGCTCCGGGCATCAACGTTTCTTGAGATTACACGTCCAGGAAATTTCTTTCTCAATAAATCAATTGATTCGTGTGGAAAGTGAGGCGTAGCGCTATCCTGTTGAAACCACATATCCTCTAGATCAATATTCATTAGTTCAGGCTACAAAAATTCGGTTATTATCCGACGATATCGATCACCATTGACAGTTACAGCTTCGCCAGTAGCATTTTCAAAGAAGTAAGGTCCGATTACACCACCTGACCATAATGCATACCAAACAGTAACTCGTTTAGGATGCATAGGTTTCACATGAATAATTCGTGGATTTTCCTCACCCCAGATACGGAAATTTTGTTTATTAACATAGCCACCAAGTTCAAAATGTGCCTCATCAGAAAACATTATTTTTTGAGAAAAAACAGCTGGTTGTTCATTGATAAAATTTACAAACGAACGACGTTTTAAATGATCTAATGGCTTCAATTCCTGTGTTATTTGAACCTTATATGCCTTCAGAGTTAAATCCTTGTGTAAAACACGCCATGTTGTTGATCCACTAAGTCCAAGTTGTCGTGAACGTCGTCTAATGGACATTTCAGGATCTTCAGCAACACTTTCACGAACCAAACCAATATTTTCTTATGGACGACCACTACGACTGTATTTTTCACTTTTTTAATCTTCCACGGAACCGGTCTCTAGAAATTTTTTAATAATTCAACCAATAGTGCTTTCAGATGCACAATTATGTAAACCATAAAATTCACGTAATTTTCTAAAAACTCTTTTCACAGAACGCTGATTTTCATAAAATAATTCAACAATTTGAACGCGTTTTTGTACCGTGTACGAAGCCATTTCTATAAATGTCATACATCACACACAATTTGAAACACCCTTTATAACTAATATGAGTTATTAAAGAATTTATTACAACTTACATCGGTGGGCACGCCTTAAATGCAATCAGTCGAACGTCAGTTCTGGACAAAAATCAAAATGCCATTAACCTGGCCATGCTCAGTATCACATGTAGGACAATGTCGTCTATCGTACTGGCAAATACAACATTCGAACTAAATTCTTAATTGACACATTCCTATTTACATAGACACGTTTGTAAGGATGGAATTGAAACCGCACACATATACAGTTAGTTAACTCTACATCGGAAAAGTTTTTGTCCTTTCTCCCATCTACGTTTATGCGTGTCCAATGTGTGGTCCGGGCGGGTTGATAAATGTTTTCCTCGGGATTTAAATATTGGGTAGATACGTATGTATACATAGACGTAATTGTGTGTGACAGATCGCTTGAGGAAAATCTGGGAAAAAAATTGTACGCAGTGGAGATATAGAAGTGAGCGAATGGCAGACCCTATCAATTTACAAGAGCTTTTAAATAGAAACGCAATTAAATAGAAACGAGGATTTATTCTTCGATATTGTGTTTAAAATTCCTAGCATTGTAGGACGTCTGAACGGGGCAAAATTATTACAGGTTTATGATCTAGGAAAATGGCACTGGCTATGTTTATGGTGCAAACATTCACATTAAAACTCTTTGATGCCAATATGGAAGTAATATATCATTTATATACTGTTTACTAAAAACAATAATACTACGTATATCGCTGCGCGTGATCTAAATGCCTCGCATGTTTTAACTTTACACTTTCTTATACTTCATTTGTCATTGCAGTATGTTTTATGACGTTTATTTTACGATTATTTTATAATTTAAATGCCTGGAACGAAATGCGAGAATGTTAGAAATAGTTTGCAAGGGGAATACTGTACATGAATTTAAATTTGTAACAATTTAGCGTTCCAAAATTAATAGAAACGGCATAGAAAGAAATTAATTTAAACACAAAAACTCAGTTATGCGATTTTCACAAAACGTCTTTATTAAAAGATAGTAGCAATTGTTTTGCCAGCCCTGTAGCTTCTTCATGTACATATACGTACACAGTCTGTCGTAGAGAAAACCGAACATTTTTAAAACAGTATTTCTTAGAGGCGCCATCTATTGAAAAAAATATGCTTCGGTAAGGTAGATCTTTCACCAATGTTATGTCAAAATATATGTATTTGCATTATTAGAAGCAGAGAAATTGCGCATAAAGTGACAGTGTGTATTTGGCATTGGTCCAAAAATAAATTTTGAACAAAGAGCTGATATCAGGTTCTGTTTTAAACTCAGTAAATCGTTTACTGAAACGTTTAATTTGATGAAACTAGTGTATGATGATGCATGTTTATCACGTACGAGTGTGTATGAGTAGGTATAAACGATTTAAAGACGGTCGTACGGACATAAATGACGACGAACATCCTGGGGCAAAAAAATCTGTGGTTATGGAAAGTAACATCGAACTTGTGCGTGAATTGATCAGAAATAAGTCGAAATCCTCATTGCGATACGTGAGATTGGTATTAAATATTTCCAAAGATTCAATTCATCGTATTTTAACACAGCCTTTGGGACTGAGAAAGATTTGTGCAAGGTTTGTACCACACAAGCTAACTGAATTCAACATTGTACAGACTCGATTAAAGACTCAAAAAAGACGAATACTTCAGATATTCTATTGTAACTGGCGATGAGACGTGATGTTTTCAATATGATCCAGAGACCAAGCGTTGAAGCTCTGATTGGAAGCATCCCAGCTAAGAAAGACCGAAAAAAAAAACCGTTTGGAAAAGTCAAAAGTGAAGACAAGTTAATTTGTTTTTATGATTCGAAAGGCGTAGTGGACAAAGAGTTTGTACCAACTAGTCAAACAGTCGATGCTGTATGTTATCTTGGTGTTATGAAGCGCCATCAATATCGTGAAAATGGTAGCTGGCGTTTGTTACATAATAATGCACCATCTCATCGCTCAACTTTTATCACTGATTTTCTAACTGCAAATGGCATTTTAACCATCAATCATTCACCGGATTTGGCCCACTGTGATTTCTATCTATTCTCCAAACTACATTTGCCGATGAAAGGACAACTTTATGTCGACGATGAAGCCATTATAAAGGCGTCGACACAGTGATCTTCAAGGACATCTCTAGAGATGAACTTTTAAAAATTCATTCGACATGTTAATTGACCGTGCAAATCGTTGTATTGAAGTTTAAAGCGACTACTTTGAATAAAATAAATGAATTTTACTAAAATAGTAAGATTTTGTTTCTATTTTGAAAAAAGTTCGGTTTTCTCTGCGGCAGACTGTATATATATACATTTTATGGCAAAAAGTGCCCGTAATGTACTTTACTAAGAATAAAAACTAATTTTTTAAACACGCTTTATTCAATTACTAACGCATTTCACTGCTAGCTTTACTTTATTGCCTAATTAAATCTGAATGTCTTCTTACTTAAAATTCTTTGCTTATTGTAAATAACTTAACGGTCTGCCGATCAATCTAATAGTACCACTTATCCGTAATATGTACGCTTCGTTGTATGTAAAATTATATAATATCATTATTACACTTTGTTTTTACAACCTTTCCTAGTTAACAAAACTATAATATTATTACTTTTAATGTAACACGACAATATTGGCAGTGAAATATACAAAAATCATACAAATATTACAGGTAACTGCATTAAATTTTCATTTACCAATTAATGAACTTTTAAGTACACTACCGGTCATATTTATTTGCCCACCCCTAGTTTTAGCCAAAATTATTAAGCTATCAAATGTGTACTGAAAATTTATTTATTGTACCAATGCAATAGTGTAAAATAAACATAAAATAGTTACATTTTTCTTATATAAAAACTTGCTCTTCTAGTTGATGCAAGTAATCGCCACACAATCTAGAAGTGTGTTTCGGATCGTTGTCCTGTTGAAGTACAAAGTTTTTGCCAAGAATCCTTAGTCCTAAAGGAACAGCGTTATTTTCTAAAATTTCCTTGTAGCCTTCTTTTCTTAGGATTCCCTCAATTTTGACGAGATCGCCTACAGATCTTCCACCAAAACACCCCCAAATCATTACTGAACCTCCTCCATGTTTTACGACAGGCGCAATACATTCTGGCAGTACTCTTTCTCCTGCGGATCTTCTTATGAATATTCGCCTTTTACTACCGAAAAGTTCAAACTTCGATTCGTCTGTCCACAACACATTATTCCACTGATCAATCGTCCAATTCTTATGTTCTTTAGCCCAATTTAGTTGTTTTATCTTGTTTTGCTTTCGTAGTAGTGGACATTCTTCCGTATAAACCCGCTTGCCTTAACCTTCTCTGTACCGTGGACACACTAATTGGTTTAGCACACGCTCTATTCATTTCAGCAGCAATTTCTGATGCTGTTTTTCGTCTATCGCGTCTACTTATCCGTATTAGATGCCGGTCATCTGCAGATGTCGTCGCTTTGCGTCGTCCAGATCTTCTTTTGTTGGAAAATGTACCACTTTTTTCTAATTTTTTAATGTTATAATCAACGGTTCTGCGATTTAATCGTAATTCTTTTGCAATTTCGCGATTACTTTTACCCGCACGATGATAAGCAATTATCATAGCACGCACTTCAACAGATAATTCCTTCGTCATTGCATTAAAATATTCACAATAACTCTCTATTTCACTGTTTTCGCAACAAAAGATGAACGATGACTGACATAAAATTTATTTTCCTTTTTGAATAACACATCCTAATATTGTAATTAGTTAATACAATAACACAATATTGGTAATACCTTTCGGAAATGCAGGTAAAACTGTTAATACTGTAGGGATTAGCCTATATAATATTTATGGTATTTTTCCAATTTATAACACCTTTACGATATATCATAAATAATTTAAGATTTTCGTAGAAATTCATATGGAATTGCTTCGACTAATAATATTGTTGAATAATTATAATACAAATTTTTCGAAAGGTAATCCGTATTTCAGGAAACACATAAAATTGGGGTGGACAAATAAATATGACCGATAGTGTACAGCAAGACCATCATATCCTTAGAAAAATCTGCGCACACTTTCGGTATTACTCGTACTCAGTCGCCAGTGTGTCGCTCGCTTCGGTGATTAGGTACATTCCCAACAGAAAGGCGCGGTTTTATTTTGTACTACGCGACGCCAAGAATAAGAATTTAGAAAATTTTTATTTATTAATATATGTTATACTGGTCCAAATGGAATGTAAATTATTAATTAATGAGGCTGCTAAGTGTTATTTAATAGTGTTCTATTGAGGATGTACTATGAAAGTAAATCTTAATATGATTAGGTAGATAATGTAATTACAAAATTTTTTAATAATACCCAGTAATTAGAAGCAAATAGCTTTATTTCAAAATGATTACATAATTACATAATAAATTACATAATAAAACACATTCACAAAGCAATGATTACTAAGTTATTCTGAATCATCGCTGAAACCAAAATCACTGTCAGATGTATCAGCACCCACGTTTATAATTAGTGACTCCGTAAGAACATCCATAAAAACTTCATTTTGTTTATATTCATCTTCGACTCTCTTCACGTGAGTGCAAAGTTTGTTCCAGTCATTTACTGTAATGCTTTTAAATTTTTCTTCCGCTAGCCTTTTAGCGTCCTCTAATTTAAATGTGACATTTTGTGACGCCACAAAATTTTTCACAGTCGCCCAAATCATTTCGATTGGATTTAGTTCAGGGTGATACGGAGGCAATCGTAAAGTTGTATGACCGTGTGCCTCCAAAATTGCGTCTATTTTATATCGTAAGTGTTGTTGTTTATTATATTTTATTAACATATATAACTGGGCTTTCGTCATATCAGATGTACAGGCAATACCTTTTTCGGTCAACCAGTGTAACATTTTTTGCTTGTTTGCATTAGAATTAGGCGCTGGATTTATCTGAACATTGTGGTATGGAGCATTGTCAATAACTAGTACTGAATTTTTTGGTAAATTTGGTATTAGTTTTTCAACGAGCCATTTTTGGTAATTTTCGAAATTCATTTCGTGATGGTAATCACCGGATTTTGTTCCGGATTTAAAAAGTAACAAAGCGTTTTCTACAAATCCATGGTTCTCACCTCCAGCGTGCAACATAATTAAACGCTGGCCCTTGGAGATTGTCGAAAATAACCCATTTCTTGACTTGTCTGTCCAACTTTTCGATTTTGTATGGCCGCTATGAATATAGGATTCATCCATATAAATAGTTGGACGATTTTGCCGTCGATATACATCTATTTTTCGTAAAAAATTTGTACGAATGTTTCTGATATCTGGTTTTTCTTGTAATATCTTGCGATTGTTTTGTGTAGCACAGAATCTAAAACCAAGCTTCTTTATAATTTTTCTTAAGGATTCTCGGCCGCCCGGAAAATTTATATCTTCTTTAAGTTTTTGTAGTAAATTTTTAATATTAATCCGCTGATTATTTGTCTTGTTGAAATTATAAATAATATGTTTTATTTGGTATAGGTCAATGTCGTCTATTGAATCCATTACTAAACATTTCCTCGATCTTTTCTTTTTTGGCGATTTGAAAACTGGTAGTTGTTCTGTGTTCTCTTTCTCATTTCGTTCTGGTTCTGCTTGATATTCGTTCCCCTCTTTTAAAATATTATAGACAGAAGCTCTTGAAACACCAGTTGCTCTTGCTACGTATTCCTTTAATTCGCTTTTTGTACAATTTCTTATGTCTGTTTCGTTATCTGAAATTGTCTTTAAAAACTTAAAAACATTAAACACGACTTCACGGGTTTGTGAATGCAGTCCTTTTCCACCTCCTAAGTTGGACATTATTAATTATAATAAATAAAACAAATAATAACCAATTATAATGCAAGACCTCAATTACTCACTTTGACTAACCGTAACTTAACAACTTAACCACGCAACGATCATAAGCACACTGAGGACACAAACAGCTTACCGATGACTCGGAGTGTACCACCCGGCACGCCTACGATGCGCAGTAGATTTTTGTCCAAGGATATGATGGTCGTGCTGTACATATGTACCGTGTCACAAAGACTTTAATCCCTTCAAAATTCCACATACCACCGACTTTTTTTTTACAATCGCTGCTTAGATATCACACTACTTAAAGAAGTAATCAGTGCACGAAATAAAAAAAAATTCGCCTCTGAAAAACACCTCTTTTTACTGCCGCCTTCTTTCGAATTAACCGGGATAAAAGTGTTAACCGAGTAAGAAAAAAAATGAACAATAATTACCTTGGTTAGAGAAAATGCACATTCGGTTTTTATGTGTCGACGAATTTAATTTGCAAAGAGAATTCTTCAAGCGTAAAAGTAATATAAAATATGTGAGATTTTTTGAAACATAAAAGCGTCGACGACGTTCTTTTGATTCCGTATGATGTTACACTTTTTCTTTGTGCCTCTTCTTTCTGTTGGTGCGATTAAAAGAAAGTGCAGCGTTCGCCTGTTTAACTAATTTAAATTTTATATGATTTTTAAATTCTCCCACATTCTCATATTGTAACTACATTTTAAATTAGACCATTTTAATGAAAAATAATAAATATATTATTATTATTAGGTACTACCTACGAAAAGTACAATTAAAATAATATTACAAGGTCAGTTACGAGGTGTAGTCGAAAAATAAGTCTTCTTATTCCAGCAAGGAAAACTTAAACAGTTTTCTGCAGATGGAAAGTTTCAAAATTTTACCAGATTAAAACAAATCTTTGGTGGTAATTATAATGGAGCCTGTGGTTGATTAACTAGATCACTGAAGGTTGATATATAACCCCTTGCCACAATAATTTTCGTTTTTGTATACGTATTTCGACAACTAATTTGTCATCATCAGC